>VZRS01012339.1:595080-678770 GCA_013398055.1 Ifrita kowaldi
AGGGGGGCTGGGGAAGGGGAGATGTTGGAGAAAGGAAAAAAACAGCCCTCTCACCACACATTTTGTTCCATCTGTGTCTCTCTAGCTTTGAACACCCTTCAGAATCTTGCAGTGTGGTGAAAGCATGTAAAGACTGAGCTCCTGAAAGAAATCAGTATCAATGCTGTGCACAAAACTCACACTCTGACATAAAAGTTAATACCTCCAGATTCTATTTTAGGATTAAATTTGACATGAGGAGCCCATTCTACCACCCTTAGTAGTGCAATTTCCATGCTATGTACATTTACACAAACCTATGATGTGGCTTTGAGAGACAGCTATGTCTGGTTCAATTTAGTAAGCCAAATCATTCCGTTATGAATCACAACTGAACTTATTTCATTAGTGGCTTCACGAAAGTCTGAGGTCCAAGGAGCATCAAGAAATATTCAGCCCTGTCCTAATGCTGGCAGTGGTTCCTACCAAGCAAGCTGTAGAATGGATATATGTTCTTGTACTGCAGCCTGTTGGACTGCAGTGCCTTAGGAAGGGAACGTGCTGTGGGGCAACTCTGCGTCACATCAGGTGGGAGCCACAAGTGACACTAGGGAAAGGCCTGTGCCACCCGGCAAAGGACTTTGAGTGTAAGGTGTCAGGGCCAAGACTTCTAAGATGAAGCTGGATGAGGTTGCCACACTGAGGGAACAGGATTGTACATGTGACTCTCAATAGAGTGCAGGGAGGCAGGCTAGTTGATACGGAAAAGGAGCAAAATATAGGAGAACTGGTTGAATACAGGGTACTGGGTATGATGGCTTAACTGTAACTGGATCAGCACATAGAATACAGGATAAGGCTGCATCCTTCTAGCTGCAAATGGGAGAGGAAGAGGAGGGAAGTGCCAACTTTGAAACCTTCTGAGCCACGAAGAGAGTTTGTTCTTGAGGTTACATGTTAATCAATCACTGAATGCATTGCCCGAAAACCGTAAAAGGACAAACATTTGTTATGCCATCATGTTGTGACACTGTAATAGAAGTGGACACCTTTTAAATAAGTATTTATGTGTTTTTCTCATTTTCCATTCGTATTATTTTAGTGCACTGTGATTTAAACACATAAATGATTAATTACATAAGTTTACATACATAAACCAAGAAGGTCTGGTATACATTCAGAAGAGCACTGCCAGCAGGTCAAGGGTTCTTCAGTACATCAGAGACATGCAGCTACTGAAGCAGGTCCAGTGGAGGATGAAGATGATTAAGGGACTGGAGCAACTCTCTTCTGAGGAAAGGCTGAGGGAGCCGGGCACATTCAGACTCAAGAAAAGACAAATAAGAGGGGCCTTCATCAATGTCTATCAGTATCTGAAGGGAGGATGATGCCAGGCTCTGCTCAGTGGTGCCGAGCAATAGGACAAGAGGCAACAGGAGAAACTGGTGCACTTGAAGTTCCACCTGAACAAGAGGAAGAACTTCTTTACTGTGTGGGTGACTGAGCACTGGAACAGGCTGCCCACAGAGGTGGTGGAGTCCCCCTCACTGGAGATATTCAAGAACCATCTGGATGCAAATCTGTGTCACGCACTCTGGGATGACCCTGCCTGAGCAGGGAGGCTGGACCAGATGACCCACTGTGCTCCCTTCCAACCTGACCCATTCTGTGATTCTGTAAATTGGCAAGATAACATCTGTCCCCAGAAGTCCAGATGCAGCACTGTTCTTACTGATAATAACACTGAGCACTAAGAGTTTCTACCATTAAAATACAGATATATTGTAAAAGTCATTTAAGTAGCAAGTGGCAAAATATAAAATTTCCCAACATGGATTAAGTTACTCTTAATCTTAGTAAGGCATTTCTTGTATTTCTCAAGGGATTTCTGTAAGGTACTTACCGGAAGACTCAAAAATTCATTAAAGTAATCCACAAGCATATCATCTGTGGCTAAGCATTCTTCCTATAGAGAGACAAAACCACAAAGCATGGCTTGTAATAATTTGCACTAAGATGCTTTGAATGCACTATTGCCTCAAACAGTATTTTTTCCATGAGATATGACACGGAAGCTTTTGCAAAATACTATTTCCCATTTTTGAGAATATAGTCGTTGCATCACTGTTATATTCTAGCCATTGCACACTGCCAAGGTCCTTAGCAATTTAAAATGCACATGAAGGTAAATCCTTTGCCAATAAACTTATAGATAAAGCTTTAATAAACCCAACAGCTTCTAGATGCTGAAAGTCTGCATGTTTACTTTCGAAAAAATGTGCATAAGCTAACAGTCTAGAAATTCCCCACATTGTACCTTTCTCTCTTGCACTTGGGAAGAAGGAGAGTATAATATTTCACCAGGGCCACCTTCTGCTCTCACGCTGCCGCTTGGGGATGTTTGGGGAATAAAAGGGAGTTCACTAACCTATAATTTGGCTCAGCAAGCAAGCAGTGTATGCCAGACTTTGAATCTGACAGAACTGGGAGGCTTCCTGTTGACCTTAACCGAAGTGAACACTGCATCTGCAGGTGTTTTTGTATCCTTTCTGACCCCTGCATTTTAAATCCTGCTAACATGACTCAAAAACTGTAGACTAGAAGTTGAATTTTTTTGCTGTTGACAAATACAAAAGTCTGGATCCAAATCTTACTTTTACTGTACTCAGTATCTCCACCATCCCCATTTCAATTCAACAGAGGGGAAAACTGGAACATTATTCCACTGGTCTTTAGATAGGTGTCTTCAGTATAATGAAGACACTTCAATAATTTTTAATAGTTTCACTTTCCTGAATATTCTATAATTTCAGCCTTGCAAGGCAAGGAGAATGCACTTAAATCTAATGTATTTGCCAATAGCAGCAAAGGTGTTGCAACACAAATCTTTTTTCTCTTTCTTAAGTTCATAGCATTGAACTGTGCCAGTGAGGAATAGCATTAAAGAGAGGCTATGCACAAAGTACAGGCAGGCAGTATCTTGATACAAACCCCAGTGGTCTAACCTAAATACAGATAGCTTGTGCTCAGATAAGGAAGAAATCTGAGATAACATGCATGACAAGTCATGACTAGACCTGATGGTGTTTGTCTGGCCCTAGTCTGCCAGCATTTATTCCTTAGCACTTGTGGTTGCTGTTATGACTGATACAGAACAGACAAGGTAGCTCACACTCACTAGAAAATGCTGCCAGTGCTGAAAGCAAGGCTTTCATGCTTTATTTGCATCACAGATCTGTGGCCCAATGCAATTGCAGCGCCATGGACCTAGAGATGTTTGGGCGCTGATTAAATACAAATTACCAAAGTGTCTAACCCATTTTGAAATCAACACAAGATCCTCTCACTAATGTTGATAGGCAATCAGATCCAGAAATATCAATTCTGCAAGTGTTAACACAATCAAGAAAAGAAATTAATTCGAAACAAGCTATAGTCAGCCTCATATTTTGTTTGACACTGACAAGGATGAATCTCGAGATAGGATTAGATATGATAATACATCACATCTAATCCTATCATTTTTCAAAGGACTTATTCGAAACAATTAATTTATCATTGACTGAAGTACAAGCTCTTTAGGAATATGAAGGTACCATGTTTTTAATTTCCCAAGAATATAATTCTCTGTAGTCCCATATAACAGCAAGAAATGTAAACACAATGGTTGATTAATAGATAAAATGTTTATGATCTTCTTAATGTGAGCTTTATTACTTACAGCATCTAAATGTGATATACTTTCCTCTGGTTTTTGGAGGGTATTTTGTAGACAGTTTTATTTTCATTTGAAATCATAGTTGCACTTTTGTATATGCACATTATAGGTTATGGAGTTGCATGTACCATACTATAGCTTAGATTTTTGGGTCAGAAAGCATTTGGTTTCATTTCTTCCCACGCCATCTCTCCTGCCGCACAGTCCAAATTATGGCTAAAAAAAGCTGCCTTAGAATTGCAACTGGAAGTTAAGGTGTGCTAAAAATTGATCCAAAACTTATGCTTATGTTGGTTCTGTTTGTGGTAATAAACACTATAAATAAAATAATATCTGGAGGTTCCCAAAAGCAGTATCAACAAATTTATACTTTAAAATACACAGTGACAAAGGCATCCAAAACAGGGAATAGGCAAACATTACCTGAGCTGCAACATTAAAGGTGTCATTTCTTATGAGGTAACAGACAAACATATATACCTTTCAAACAAGAAGACAAACATCAGGGAAATCCTATAATGAGCTATGAGCAAAGGGCAGAAAAGGTAAAGTAAGGAGATTGTTAAACCTGTCATGTTGAATCTTCCAGTTATTTCTTTCCTTCGTTCATCCTAATTCACTTTCATTTCCATCTTTATTCTCCATAGTCATATGTTACTTTTTTTTAAAATTATTTTCAAACTAAGTATGTTGTCTGACAAAATTTTAAGAAATTGCTCAGTAATCCATACTTACAAAAGAGAAATGAGAAAACAGACAACAGTTACCAAAACGTTTTTTTGCTTTTTTTGCTCCATAGCTGCAGGATGAAAATAATGACCAAGCCTTATAAGCATACTTACTAACATTTCTTCTGTTATACATGGAGGTTCTGAAAAAAAGGTATTAAATATCATATGTTATCCAAGCAATACAGTCAAGCTGGTTCAACTACAATACAGAAACAAAAAGTAGTGAGGCATGACAACCGTCTTGGGTATTCTGACTTAAAATAACTTGGTCTGAAGAAATAAAATAAACTAAGAATATGCAGTAATGTTGACCCGTGCACAATAATTATTTAAATATAATTCAAGTATTATTTAACTATATTATTTCTCATACATATCAGTTAACTTCATGTCAGCTTTCCTCTGCAAAATTGATAACTAGAAGCTTGGTGGTTTAATAAAAATACAGATTTGTAAGAGACTCGCAAAGCTTTGCACAGCAAATATTACAAATCATGTGATAAAATTAAAAAGACGCAATTGTGTTCCCGAATAATCGAATCTCATTCATTCTAGGAGAATACCCTGTCTTTAGTGATGCCATTTGAAGGGAGTACAGTTCTCTCTGCGGAGTGGCGAATTCTGCCGGGCAAGTTTAAACCCGTCGGTTCAAAACGCCCCTCTCTTGTGTCACCATCTCTGTACCTGAGGCCGCCACCGCGGGGCCCGAGCCGCCGTGCGCCCCGGAGCCAGCCCAGCCCTGGGGGAGAGCGCGACGTACCGGTGGTGAGCCTCTTGGAGCGCATGCTGGGTGCCGCAGCCGCCAGCTGCAGAGGGGAGATCCCGGAGAGCGGCGGGAGCAGCGCCGGGGTGGCCGGGCCCGGCAGGGGCCTCTGCCCGCCGCGCGTTGCCATGGCGCTGCAAACAGGGCCCGCGCAGCGCCCGGCCCGGCACCGCGCTCCCTGAGGGAGCACAGTCCCAAAGAGATGCCTGAGAACCAGAAATCTGAGGATACTTGTGGCCAGAAATGAAACTAAACACTCCCAGAGTGTTAGTTTCTGCCTTGGCTCCAGCATGTGAGGAAAAGTCACGTTTCTGGTGGGGTCAGCGAAAGCTATGTGCAAAGGAGGAATTCAGGCTCCTGTGTGAGGATTTCAGTGGGATTTAGGTATTTCACAACTAGGATCTGAAAACCATCCTACCTAGCAAGTACCTTATCGTAGAACTGCATAAATCCCTCAGGATTTTTTGGCATGAAAGTTCACTAAAGGTTCTCTGCCGCTGCTTATTTTCAGACCGGCACTGGTTTTAGCAGCTTGGCAAAAATCCCACTGGGATCAGTTGTACAGGATGTCATGTATGCAAGGCACATGAAGGGCTCCTTTGAGAAGCCCGATCCATCAGCTGGACTTGGGAAGTGCCCAAATTGCACCAAGACCTTGCCATTCCCAGAAAACTATCATTTGCGTCCCCTTCCACAGAGCAGAGTCGTATATTCAGTTGTACTGCTCAATTGTGAAAAACAGTTTTATTTTAACTCAAACATGACTTTGGTGGAATCCATGGTTAAGTAAAAACAGAACAAATGCACATGCTCAGGGACCGCAGCCTAAAGTCCAGGAACTGATGAGTGTTCATAACGAACAAGCAGCAAATCTGTTACCATAGAGGCAGGGAAAATGGCTTCATCTCCTAGAAACACATGATGTTTTGCACCCTCTACTCCAGCTGTGCATTCCCACTTCTGGGCTTGCCTGTTCAAATACAATCATTGATCTAATTGCTATATGCCAGAATAATACTACTTCTAATTGTCTTAATGGACTATTGTTAGCTGTCTGATTAGCTTTTTAGGCCGGTTTGGATTGGGGTGGGGGGCAGGGGTGTCCCTTAAGGGGGCAATAGTATTTCCAAAGATCTAAGAGATAAGCTGAATAATAGTTATTCAAGATACACATTTCAGCCAAAAGTTTCATAGATATAAAGAGCATACTCAACAAAAGTAAAGAATAAAATATAAAGATTCAGACAAGTTAGCTATTGACAATTTAAATATCAGTATTCTGATGAAGTATTAACTATTCTTACATCCTCTATATGCAGATTCTATTCAATAAGACATGACAAACAGTAAGCTAACATGCAATTTCCTAGTGCTATGTATCAGGACATATTCTCTTGTCACTATGAAATATTTCAAAGAGGTATACTTAATGTATATGTAAGAGAAATATGCATAACAGCCCATAAAAAGACAAAGTTAAAATTTTTCAACAGGTAGAAGAATTGCACTCCATTGTATTATGAGCCTGGATTGTCTCATAACCAAACTACTTAATATGATTTTAAATGTTTAAGCTAATGTTTATTCCACTCATTTTCCCCCGCCCCTCTTTCTTTCTGATGTAGGTATAAACATAGTCTGCAGTGTATAACTTTCTCCTAAACTTCCCTAATTGCTTGCAATCTTTGAAGAAAATACAACAGAAACATGATGAATGAGCCTTTTTTTTTTTCTTTTTTTTAATTAGAAGTGGAAGCTACAAGACCACTCAGAAACAACTGAAATCTGGAAATGAGTCAATTAAGAAAAATAATATTTGAAAAGGTTCTTTTCCTATCCTTCTGTCATCAGGTATATTTTGACATAAAATTCTTAGGTCTTTGTGCTGTTTCAATGTGCTTCAAAGAGTACATTTAGGACTAAGATCATCAAAAAATACACACTGTACTCTCTCATGGAGAATCTATTAGCAGTCATCATCACTTTCTCATTATTTTAGTTAACAACACACATTTAGGTCAAACATTATGTGTGTGTGCATTTCAGTCCTGATTTTATATTGTCAGTTAAAAGTTCACTAGCTAGTGACGCTGAGATATAAAGCTCATTTTCCTCCTTTTTCACATTTTTTTCTTTCCATGCTCTTATTTTATTTTAATTTTTATTATTATTTAGCTTAGCAGATCTGCAGGCCTACAGGATCTTTCATAACTATAGTCAAAGCCATGCTCTATCCCAAAAAGCATCTTATCCTGTAGTAAAGATGAATGGCTAGACAGGATGAGGGAAAAGTTCTAAAAAAGGTGATACCCATAAAATATTAGGCAAAAGAAAGCAAAAATACTAAAAGTAGGTTTAAAATTGTTAGAAATTTTAGAAAATGGTAATCTGTCAGAAGGCCATCACAGGAAGAGACTGCACTGGAAGACAAAGGGAAGGAAAACATCAGTTGGTCCACTTCATACCTGCTGGCATTTCCCTCCTCTGTAGTAATGAAGAACCATTTGGAGAGGTGAACTTTCAGTCAAGACTTTAATCTGTCCTCCACAGATTTCTGAAATTTATGCTTTCTGCCACTTATCAGGGTAAGGATTTCTAAGTATTACCCTGGCAAAGCAGATCAAAACTGCTGAGACAACTTTGCCCTCAAAGAACCACACATATAAGCTCTGCCAGCTTGCTGGATGAACAAGCCTCCTTGGGACTTGCTGAGGTAAAGACAAAATGTAAACAGGATTGCTTTATTAAATCCAAATGCACACTTGTGTTTGTAGGTGCTAACTTGTGCTTGATTCCTGGCAGTGGTTATAGCGAACTCATGAATTTTCATGTAATTTTCAAAAGGCAGCAAATACTAATGACAAAAATGCAGATACACCTCTAGAGAGACACTCAAGGGCAGCTATTGATTTTCCATAGAAACACTGCATCTCAGATATAAGGGGGCATTTCTTGCTATGATACCTTTAATACCTAAATATTTTTACAGAAATCTGACTTTAGTTGGATATAACTACTGTTTCTTTTTCAGATTATTACCGCAGAGATTTTAGTTTTGCATCTGAAAGCTGAAGTCACATACACTGAAAACAGGTGCTAGGAAACCTATTTAAATATTGACTGCAGAAGTGCCAAAGTGGGAGTCAGATCATGAGAGGGAAGTACAAATCCAGTGTCAGATAGCTGGCCCTTAAATGCCTTAAATTATTCTGTTGGCAAAAGCACAGAGGCTGCCTGTGGGGATGGTAAGGCCTCTGTGTTCAATCTGATAGTCCCAGTTTACAGGCACAGTTTAATGCAATTCTATGGCTGTCAGAAAAAATTAGTGCAAACACCTGAGGAAACTGTTATTGGGAATATGAGCAGTCAAAAGAATTTGAAAAGGAGAGAGAAAATATTCCTGAAGATAGTCTACGTGAAGAGCAAAAAAGCAAGTGCTTAAAATAAAATAGGATGGGTCAACAGCATCGTGGCCTGTATCAGGAATAGTGTGGCCAGCAGGAGCAGAGCAGTGATTGTCCCTCTGTACTCGGCACTGGTGAGGCCACACCTCAAGTTCTGTGTTCAGTTCTGGGCTATTCACTACAAGAAGGACATTGAGGTGCTGGAGCTTGTCCAGAGAAGGGCACTGGAGCTGGGGGATGGTTTAGAGCACAGGTCTTGTGAGGAGCAGCTGAGGGAGCTGGGGGTGTTTAGCCTGGAGCAAAGGAGGCTCAGGGGAAACCTTATCACTCTCTACAGCTACCTGAAAGGAGGTTGTAGTGAGTGGGGGTCGGTCTCTTCTCCCACGTATCAGGTGATAGGACAAGAGGAAATGGCCTCAAGTTGTGACAGAGGCGTTTTAGATTGGCTATTAGGAAAAAATTCTTCACCAAAAGGATTGTCCAGCCCTAGAACAGGCTACACAGGTGATAGGACAAGAGGAAATGGCCTCAAGTTGTGACAGAGGAGTTTTAGATTGGCTATTAGGAAAAAATTCTTCACCAAAAGGATTGTCCAGCCCTGGAACAGGCTACACAGGGAAGTGGTTGAGTCCCTGAAGGTATTTAAGGAACTTGTGACACTTAGGGACATGGTTTAGTGGTGGACTTTGCAGTGCCAGGTTAATGGTTGGACTCAATGATCTTAGTGGGCCTTTTCAACCTAATCCATTCTATGATTCCAGAAACAGTAAAGGAAGAAATGTAACCTAGCTTTGGGCTATCAACATTAGAAACCTTTAACTACTGGAGGAGAATCTCAGAGGGAAGTCCAAAGAGCTTTACCTCTACAGAAGTCTTTATTCAGATAGTCACTGGAGAATACTTATGGACTAGTCCATGTTGCCAATGGCCCAAGGATTCCTATAACAATCTTACTCTATCAGGACAATGTAGAGGTGTCTTATCAGATTTAAAGGCTTTAAGTAAGGTTTGATTTCCATTTGCTTAATATGGGTCTTGAAAAACATTAGGGGAATACAGAGACATACCTGGAAAATGAACTGGAATTTGGAAGGACTGCTTAGCAATTTGTGATATACATTTGTACTCTTACTACCTCCTACATGCCAAGTAGTGTGTATGCCTCCTGCATACACACCTGCAGTCATCTGATTCCTTCATAAATTTCTATTAGTGTCTTAAGGCATAACTCCTAGAGTTTTAGGAGAATTTCACACTACCTTTCCTAATTTTGGAAAGGAGCATTAACACTTAATTGAAAAAATTATTTAGCAAGATTATGAAATAAAATTATTAGAAATAATAATAGAAATAGAGAAATTATCTAGAAATTATTATTAGAAATAAAGTATAAGAAATAAAGTAATTCTGCAAAGACAGAATGAAAATCAGGAAAGAATTACTAGAGCCACAGCTATCAAACCATATACAAGATAAAAACATTGGCATGGTGCATAAGTCTACAGCAAGGCAGAGAGAGTTTTTTGCTAGCAGCCCTACTACAGTTAATGTAGCACATCTTTCAGCTGAAACGTAGATACAGATCAGAAGAAACTGTGACAGTTATTTCTCACAGAGATTTCACCGTCAGAGGATGTATCCAAAGTTTTGGCACTATATACAAAAGATTGCATTGTTACTGTCTATTATCTGTTTTCCATGTAGATAAACTGGAGTCATGGTTTGTAATATATTTTGGCTGCGCTAATTTAGGCTTTTCAAATGTATTACCACTTCCTACTTCTAGCTGCGCCAGTAAATTTCATTACTTTATCTTTTTCTGGGGTCACTCACAGCTTGGTTTATGTCAGGTCAGTTTCTTGATCATGGCTTAACAGGATCATGGTTCCAGTGCACCAAAGATCCAGTGCAAGAGGCATAATGAAGAAGCTTCAGCAGATAGGAATAGCATATGCCAATAACATCAAACACATCCTTTAGCAGATCATCTCCTGGCAGTAGGTGTCAAATACCAACAAGAAACACTAAACGCATGCATGTCCTCCATTCCTTGCTGTCAAGCAGGTGTCAACAGCAGTCCCCAAAGCCAGGGTTCCTCAGCTGAGTTATCCAAGTGAAATATTACTGATGCATCAAGTCTGGATAGCAGCAGTGCTGTTTGAGACAAAACATCTCACTGACCAGCAGTGGAACCAGCAGTTCCCCCATTTTTGTTACACTACTGCTGTGGTTGCTGTGGAGTTCTATAATGAAATAGGTTGGGAGACTGATTGAGCAGAAAAAAAGAATCAGGAGGAAAAAAAGAAAAATATTTCATGTTCCTCCACTTCAAGAACACAGCAGTGTCTACTCAACAGGTGCTGAGAATTGTATGAGAGTCCATAACTAATAGGTGCTCCTTAAGATTTCAATAATGCTTCAGATGTGCATCCAAAAATTACAGCTGTCTTATTTTGTAGGTATTTTACTTTCCTAACTACCTATTGTTCTGCTAGACTCCAGGAGTACCTAGTTAAAAAATAAAGAACACTTTAAGTTACCAAATTTTCACCCAGTCTTCATTTAACAGACCAAAAAAAAAAAAAAAAAGCTATCATTCTATCATTCTGACATTATTTAAAACATGTTACATGGGAACACAGTCGTTTCCAATTTGAGTTTAAAAAAGTTAATTTTTTCCCTTTCTTGTTTACTAAAGCCCTCAGAGCATCAATAAGTATGAATAAAATGCATACGATATTTTTCCTGTGATCATTTAAAAACCATGATAGAGGAGGCACTTTTACAGTATTCATACTTCATAAAACCATATTGGATTTTATTATCAAATATACTTTCTGTACTTGGGGAATAAAGTCCAGAGCTTGCAACTCCTGAAACTACCAATTCTCAAATGCTTCAACTGCAACACTTCCATGAAAGAGTTATGTTTTGTACTCTAGACTGGCATGGAGACTGCTGGATAATCCAAGTCTGTGGCTGAGAGAGGAACTGAGCCAGGAGGTACTGTTCAGGCCAGTCTATAATTCCATGATCTTGCCTGGTTGCTGTAGGACCTGGCTGCAGGCCCAGCACAGCTTCACCTTGTAAAGGAGGCCCTGGAGAAGTAATACCATCCAAACTGCTTCCCAGGATGCTCACTCCTCTTGTAGATTTTGGTATGCAGCTCCCGGGGGCAAGAATTATGGCCACCAGTGCTTTAAGCCATTCAAAATATTTTGCATTTGTAACGTTGAGTCAGTGTGTATGGGTGAAAGAGAGAAGGAAAACTAGAGTTCTGTTCTGTAAGAAAAACCTTTGGTGCCCCCTTGTGATATTTTATCATCAGCATTTGAAATTCAGGGCTATTTTCAGTGAGGAAAGCAGTTCAACATTAAGATGGTTTCACATTTAAGTAAGTTAATTGAGCAAAGCTTTTAAAGAATTAGTTTGTTTTATTGGTGTCTACTCTGTGTTGTATGACATTCTCCAAGGACTACTTTATGCCAATTATTTAAGCCAAGGAAAAAGTCTAGAACAGGAACTTAAACAGTGTCCTAGTGAGCATTTCTGTTTGAAGCAGAAAACAGGACCCATCGTACTTTCTAATATTATGCCTATTTGGGATACAGAGTCTTGAACAATTTCTTAACAGAAACAGTTCCAGCAGAAATGCTGAAAGGTAACTGCATCCCAGTAATAGTTTTTGTACATCACAATACAGTACACAAAGGAAAAAGGAAAATGAAGACTAAAATTGCAGTATTCGTGGGAGTGCTGCTTTTGTACAAATCTTTGCAAAAGAGGAAAGAATGTCTGCAACACAAGCAGAACTCATTTTTAAAAGCCATAAAGGTTGCTATGGCCACGATCTCCATAGCATCTAATCTATCAAAATGTGCACCAGGAAAATGTGATGTGTATTCATACCAGAGGTAAATTTCATTCCTATCTCTGTTCTGGCAGAACAAAGCACTTGTAGGAGATGTGTTCTTCAGATCCCTAATAATGTATTACACCCAATTCAGGACTTCAGGAACTTTAGTGTCTGCTCAGTGAACATGAGGTAGGAGTCCTCCATTTAGGTACCAGCAGCATTTTAGGATGATAACTAACATTTTTGCTAAAGTGGAAGACTGCTGCACAACTGCTGAGTAATTCAGCAATAATCTTGCAGCTCCAAACAGTAACTTTTACTAAGCATAATTATGTTTATCTATAAACATAGCTAGTTGCCTCCCAACTAGCTGTCCCTCTTTTTCCAAAGCTACTATCCTTCTACCACTTCAGCTGGTTCTAGTCATGACACAATATCTAAGTTTAAGTAGTTTATGGGAATAGGTTTTCTACTACGAGTCCAGAGTGAAAAGCAGCAGCTGAAACACATGCACAGTTTCCACATCCCATTTGCCTACAGAATTAAGACACAAGCACTGTGCCAGAATTGCTTTCAGAATGTGTTAAAGCACAGAGCGGGAAAATTAGAGGGGCTTTTAACACTTGAACTCCAGTCTTCAAGTCAGAAATCTACTTTTATTTGAAACTTCGAGTGTTCGACAGTGCTTATATGTTCATTAAAAATATTATGCCATCAATATTTTCAGCTGAAGAGTTGATTTCATTACTACTCATCCATTAGCACCCAGCTCAATAAGGTCATACTAGCATTTAGGCTTCTGACAAGTTTGGGTAGGTTCCTAACACTCTTCAGAAGCTTGTCAAAGAGAAAAAAATGTGTTAAGTCTTTTTGTAATGGGTATTTCAACTAATCAGTGCTCAGAAAGTAAGAAAGTGAAAACAAGCTTTGCTTTTGTTTAACTAAAAATAAACACATCATTCCCAGAAAGCAGTCAGGTTCTGCTGTGGCATCTGACAAGTGATAACAGAACCTGCTAGGTATTTTGCATCAAAAAAATCCTATAAGATTCAGTACAGACAAAAAATTTGCAGCTGTAAAAATATAGTATAATGACATCAAATACTACATCATCACAAGACTCAAGCAGAGAAAGAAAAAAGCCTGAAGCTTAAAAGAGCAAAGTACAAGGTTACACATTTAAGGTTCAGTAGAAATTAATAGCAAAAAATAAGGATATTTTCAAAATTTGTGAGAAGAATGTGGGAGTACTGCACCAAGTGACTGAACTGTGAATGTGCAGAAGACCTATAAAAGAAATATTTATCTTAGTATGCATTGGTCAAAGAATTTCTTATAGAGAAAAGAAAGCCATAATATTATTCAAGGTCTTGAGGAGGTTTCACTTGGAATACTGGTTGAATTGATTCAAAGAAGA
Source organism: Ifrita kowaldi (assembly GCA_013398055.1). Classification (NCBI taxonomy): domain Eukaryota; kingdom Metazoa; phylum Chordata; class Aves; order Passeriformes; family Cinclosomatidae; genus Ifrita; species Ifrita kowaldi. The sequence continues at coordinate 608,949 of VZRS01012339.1, forward strand.
GATTCCAGTGGAAACAGTGAAGAGCTGTTAGACACATCTGTTGTTGGATTGTCTTAAAAGATGAGTCTAAATTCAGAGGATTTTTGTCAGTTTAAGAACAATCATAATATTGGGGAATAAAAGTCTAAGAGAAGGATCAGAGATACAGAAGAGCTATTTTAATAGCAATGCTAAAAAAAATGCCAACAGGTTAAGTGACTAGTAGAGCAATCTGAAGCAGGTCAGCAACATGGTAATGGAGCAGTATTCCAACCAGTTTTAAGACAGAACTTGAGAAGCTGACATAAGAGCTTGGCACTAGACTCCAGGAGTCCCTTTCTAATCTAACTCTGCTGTATTTCTTCATGTGCCTATGAAAACAGAAATAAAAGAAATCACTTCTTGTATTAAAATTAACCAGCATGGCCTCAATTGCCTAAGGTGTTCCAAAGAATAACCAACAAATGGAACAGGAAAATGATCTGACACATATTGTTGAGCTCCTTAGTTTAATGAACAAACTTTTTTTTATCATTTTTGGCTAGTTAGTGATAAAACATACTAACATTCCCTAGCCTATAAACAATTCCAAATATTTATAACCACTTTTTGCCTAAGCTCTTCCATACTTGTCACCAAGGAAAGAATGATCAGAGACTTAAGTAATTTCAATTTCCTTCTCACAAACCACTTGAGGTTTATGGTTGCTGCTCCAAAAAAAAGATTTATGAAGTAAAATTCTTGCAGCAACATCTGTCAGCAGCGAAAGGTTACTTCCAATAATTCTATTTTAGAATTTAAGCCCACAGTTCTGGCTTAAACCATCATGGTCAGAAAACTGAATTCATTCCCTGGGCATTTGTAGGCAATGTCACTCCTCCCACTATAGATCATGTCTGTCTGAAGGGAAATCAGGATTGCAAAAATAAAGTTTTCAGCAACCCTATCCTAACCCAAATATTATCTTGAACATTATCCCCATGTTCCAGAGTGAAAGACAATTCACTCCTCCCTTTCCAAAAAATCTGTTGTCAGTTGTAAGAAGAAATCTTGAGCTGGAGAAAAGCATGGGCAAATTATTTTAGAATACTCTTGATCATTGTCATTTCTAGTCCACTTTGCATTCTTCTTATCTGTGCTAGCACCTGACCTCAGGTCTCTAAGAATTAATTCAGCCCAGTAGAAAAAGAAAGATACTCGATGTGAATCCCTAGATTTCCTGATACTTGAAAGCTGTTTTCTGCATGAGTTTTTTTTGTTGGAAGAGAGGTGTGTGGGGGGGTCATTTTGGGGGTTTAGGGGTGGTGTTTGTGTGCCGGGGTGGTTTGTTTGGTTTTGTATTGGCTGTTTGTTTTCTTATTAAGAACTTATGTCCTCCTTTGCTGTTTCATTGAAGTCCAGACTCATAGCTTTGTGATGTGTGATGGAGACTAATTGAGAGATATAGTAGAGAGAAAAAAGCATCCCAACAGGGACTTTTTATTTCCACTCTCCTACCCCAAATACTTAATTTCTGTCAATAAAGCAATCATATAATGAAAGAATTTTTAGTCCTTTCACCCAAACTATTAGAGACTATTAGACAGCTATCATATACCTTGTGTTCTATTAGATATACTTAATGTGTAGGTAAAGAATAACATCACTATTTTATTTGTTCCTTGTGTCAAGGCACAAAGCTAACTTGATTTTAAAAGAAATCTTAAAAAAAAAAAAATCATCACTGTCATAGATTTACCCAGAGATGAGAAGTCTAGCTTTCTCACTTCCCTCACCTCTGGTATAGCAGTGACAACCACAAAGAACACATTTCACCCAAACACCAGAGCATAGATTACATTTTTAATCACTAGATTACATTTGTGATAGACCCAACTGAGCAAGAGACTTGTGATTCAAGAAGACATTTTTGTGAGACAGATTGAGAAGGAAAAAAACCCAATAAACTTCTAAATATGCCAAAAGAAGAGAAAAATGTTTAAAACTGTGAAATAGGATCTAAGTATTTTTTTTCCTTTCAAGCTACTCCTTGTTGAATGGATACTGTAGACATCAAAGATACTACCTTTAAAAACAATGCCTGTACCAGAACCAATTTACTCTATCCTCCCTGAATTGTTCTGATATTAGCAAAAGGTAACACAACTCTTTACCAAATTTTCTCAAATGGAAAAGATACTTAACTGATTCTTGAACTGAGATCGTATATGGTTTTCCACTCAAAGGTGCGCCTATTTCAGTAACACTTCCAGAACTATTGACCCCCATGTATTTCTGGATTGGGCTACAACATTCCACATCAGAAGGTGAGCTAGACACTCTCATTGCCTATCATAACTTGCCCATAAATTTCAAGAATGCATTTAAAGCTTTTTTTTTTTTTTTTGAGACATTTTAGAGATACTGGCATTTAGCAAAGGTAACATGCAGTGATGACAATAGCAGTCTGAAGTGTTATGACATGTAGTACTTAATCTGCATTGCATTTACTACCATCCCCTACTTTATTTGGTAATTGAATTACCAGAAACAAAACTAATCCAAATTATTATAAAGATAAATGACATATATTCAGATTCTTGTGTAATATAACTTCCTGTCTAGAAAGCTGTTCATTTTAACCTTTAATAGAAAGTATTAAACATTTCTAAAATTGTATACTTACTTACTATATACTTAAGGAATAAAGAACAAATCCAATGGTTCTTTGAACTCAATTAACTTTTAAGTAGACCTTGAACACCTAAAGTTCTAAACAATTAGAGAAATGCAAAAATTAAACAAATCAAGTCGTTTAACCATTGTCCCACTTGCAGTCTCCTCCTCTGTAATGAATTCCATTCTTCCTAATCCAAACCTATATGCACATACACTCTATATTCCCTAGCTTGCCCCCAAACCCTTCACCTCAATTGCTCCCTTAGAATAGACAGAGCAGTCTTCAAGTTGCTACCAGTCTAACCTAAGAACAAGGCAAAGGCTCAGCAAACACAGATAAGTATAGAATTAAAGTGTTGATACTTATATTCATGCAATAAACATGGAATCTTCTGGCAGATATACTAGGTTGACTCCTTCTTTAATGATAAGGTTTGGTTAATAGTGTTAAAACTTCTATACCATTTTGTTAACCATGTGGTCTCTCCTCCTTCCAAATGCTATGTAAAAATACTATGCCAAAAATCAAGAGTGGTAAAAGTACTAACCAAATTACAGATCACAATGGTTATAGATGAGAAATAAGAAGTGATGTTTCTAGAACATCCTGAAGTGTATTATCCTGGTCCAATGGGCTTAAACATCCACACATTGCATAAAAAAAAAAAAAGAAAGAAAAAAGAAAAAATCTTAGAGGTTATTTGCAATTTTTAGACATTAAAGATAAAGGGATGTGTGAATAAATATTAAAAGAGGCAAATACGAAGCTTATGGTTTACTTGAAAGCTCTTTTTTGGTTGGTTTTTTTCTTTATCAGACTTTTAAAAATAGCTTAGTGTTGAGGCTTACCTAAAAATACACACAGTAAAATAACATCATCAAAAATATAACACAAAAGACAACATCAGAGGGAAAGTGGGGAATAAACACCAGCTGACAAGTGTTCTGCAAGATGCTTGTGACAAATGAACTTTTTGAAAGGACAAGTAGGACAATCTCAATTGTAGAAGTCAATTGATATTATATCTTCGTAGAAGTACTGTGTCCATTTCTGTCACCTGTATTTCAAGCTGCTTGTAATTGCTAGGATTCAAACCAAAATCACATAAAAATTGTTTGAGGGCCAAGAGACAGATTGAGTTAGTTTTCTGTAAAAGATCAGCATATTTAGTTCAAGAGCAAAATACGTGAATTCCCTTAATTAAACAAGAGATAGAGGGATTTCCAGCTGTAGATAATCCTTTAGCTCAAGTAGAAGTGTCAAGGTGATCTGGTAACTGGGAGCTGAAGTCAAGTTAAGCATAAAGGTAAATTCACGACAGCAAAGGTGATGCCACAGCATTTTTAGATATATGAATATATACAGTATTATCCGACGTTTTCAAGACAAAAACTTTGTAAAACTCAGTACAACAGAATATCCACAAAGCATCAGTTTAGTTTATAAATTACTATTCTATTGAGTTCTGTTACAGAGGCTAAGAGAACAACAAATTAATTATTCCAGTAAAAAATTCAGACAACTAATATGTTGGGTTTGACATATCAACATTCATATAAACGGAAGTATTTTTTGCAAATGTACATACTGCCCCACTTTGAGACATTTTAAAAATAGTTACTGTAATTTAAAGTGAATAAATGAATCCGATTTCAAAGACTTTTTAAGAAATAATTTTAATTTGTCTTTAAGACAAGAATCACATTTTTAGACATCTATGAGGAGCTGTAAGCTAAATACTGAAGACTACATTTAAGACACTTTATTTAAAAATTAAGATGTTACCAAGTTCCTACCTACTACACAACAGGTAAAACAAGACATAAAATATTTTTAAATGTTCATTTTTTAAAAACAAAAATATACTACGTTAATTAAGATATATACATGAGAGGTTATCTTGGTAAGTCAGCAAGAACAAATGGGATGATACTTTCAAAATGCATACCTTTAGGAAGAATAGGAACAAGATTAGGAATTTAGCGGGAGGGGACAAGGAACTAAATGTAAGGAGTTGCATGCCTTACAAATTTAGAGTCTTTTTAAATTTCTTTTGCTTTGGGCACTTCCTGGTGGAGCATCTTTTTTATTCTTCCGTTTCGCAGATAAACTATTGCACTCTTTTGATCCATGGAATGCATGCAGACATAAAATACAGAACTCAAATGCACATGCTTCTCTGCTACATAGACCCCTTTTCTTTACCAATTGATATTTAGCAGGATATTGACATCTTGGACAGGGTTTTAGAGCTTCATCTGTGAACAGAGTTTTAGCAACCTGTAGGAAGAGGAGAGAGAGAAGAGCTATTTAGTCTTGTAAATGAAAACTTTCTAAAGACAGAAAGTGAAGCATTTCTTAGATACCTACTTTCATGTATTCTTCCTGCCTACTAGCTGAGTGGGGAACAGAACTGCATCTCCTAGGTGTAAGTGCAGTGTATGAAGGTGGTGTCTGTAAAATAGGAGTTCTGGCTTGAGCTTGAACAGGCCTTAGAGCAGATCTATTGAGAATATTAAGTCTTGTAGCAGCATCTTCAGCCTTCAATAAATATTCCTGTTAATTTATAATTATTAAAAAAAAAAAAGGGAGCAAATGAGGATTTTATTTCATTTGGGATTTGCAGTTGGATTTTACTTGTTTGGGTTTTTCCCTCTGCAACAACACATAAGAACAAAAAATTATATATACTGCAAGTATTTACCATTAAATGATTATATTTAGCAAGGGTTCAAGAGAGAAATCATTAAAAACCAAGTCCCATGAGCAGAATAAAAAGCAAACTGTCTTTTAGCACACTCTACTGGTGCTCATGTTTCTAAATTAGGACATCTCAATAGCAAGCGTGTATGTATCATGTGGAAGATCTGAAAAAATATACTGCTACTAATATGCTTGATTTTCAAGATGCCCCTTAAAAAACCTTCTATATATGCTTCTGATGTTCACAAATACACTGTGACACAAGCAGACCTGAAAATAATCAGGATGTAGTCTAGAGCAGGTCCTACAACACCGCAGACTAGAGTGAAATGGACAATGGGGAACAACATGGCACAACGGTATGAGTAGAATTTAAAATCTAAAGCTAGAGTTAGTCAAGGAAGAGATCCTACAGGATTCTCAAGAAAGGGCAGGAGGGTAAGTAAGAGTCTTACATGGTTGAAAGACTAGTAGTCCAACTGCAGACAACTGAAAAGCAGTAAGAGCCATTACATTCTCCTGTTAGAACCTGTCATCTGCTCATTTTGCAACTGCATCTGTCAGGTTACCTTTCTGTAGCTTTACAAGATGTTTCCTCTTTCCTTCTATCTTCTTTCACACTTGGAAAAAAAACCACCTTTGAGAACCACCTTACCCGAGCTGCTTCTTTCAGCTGTTTTGTGTACAACTTTCTCCTCTTATCTGCACTTCTGTCTTGTACAATGATTTCACGCCAGCTTTTGCTTACTTTCCAAATGCTGGAACAAATAAAAAATTTATCCACTTTCAAATTTTTTCAAGTAGTGCAGAAGTCATTATAGCAAGACTACCTGGTAAAGATTTTTGCATGGTTTCATATACTCTTGGTCATTTTACAGACTGCTGCTATAGACTAGTTCATAATTTTGTTATGAAACACAGATCTTGTACTTTACATATCACTGTATAAGAATAACAGAAGAGTCTAGAGAACAACAGCAACCTAAATAGCACAGAGTATCTTTGACTCAAAAAATAGTTTCTCCCTCCATGTAAGTTACTTACCAAGATTGTTTCTAGTCACATTTGTGTTAAGAGTTCTGAAAACATCTGTGCCCTTGTACTTTCACCTATTCGCCCATTCCCTTTGTAACTAACAAATCAAGAGCGTTGTGTGAAATGTAACAGTTCCTTCTGATTAGAAATTAATCTAGAAGACTGCCCACGAATCAAAATTCTTTGATCATCTTTGTGCTTAGAAATAACTGAGGAAATAAAATACACAAGAAAAATTATAGAAAACCTGAGTGCTATGCACTATTGGGAACTTGTAATGTGAATAAATTACTTTCTAGGCTTAAAGGAATTTTTAATATACTTTAAAATTTACAAGTACTGTGATTTAGTTTTGAGTTTACTAATTATCCATGTTTGTTTAGCTTTTTAATTCCCCTATTTATTTTTAGATCAACACAGAAAGACCTACTTAATTAAGAGGGGGAAAACTCCTCAATTTTCTCAGAAACAAAAAAATTTTATTGACAACACCCAGTATTCTAGAAGTTATTCTAACTCATTTGCAGAAGCGCATCTTTTTCCCTTTTGTGTGTGAAGCAATAGTACTTACCTGCATAGACTTTCCACTGTCAAAGCATCTAAAACTATAGCAAGAACATGTTTTAAATTTCTATCTTTTAATTCTGTTAAAATATCTAATTTTTCAAGGCCCATTTTCTTGCCAATAAGTCCAGGAAGAACATGATCTAATGCAAATATTTCTGTTCCATCAATATTCTCTGAGATTTGCTTTTGATGCAATCTTTGTCTTTGCAAGCAAATTTCATGAACAATTTTCAGAGCTGGAGTTCTTGAGAGATCTCCATGACTTACAACCAGGTCTCCACTAGGGTGTTCTTTTAGAACTAACTCATGATCTTCACTGACAAAGTTTCTTTCTTTTGTTAAAATATGCGTTGAAGTAGGACTGCCATGATTATCTTCTGTCTCTGACTGAGACCCTAGTTCCTGAAGAGTGGATAACCTTCTGACTCGTTCAAGTTTTCTTGTCTTTCTTTTACTGTCTAAAGTTTTGGAATCTTCCTTGTGCTTTTGGAAGAGCTCTTGGAAAGATCCGTCATAATCAGACAATGAGTCTCCTGATTTGTCCAAAGGAAGTGAATTATATCCACTATCCTCAGGTGTTGAAAGATCTGGGTAATTTGCCACCTTAACAGGGGGAGAGTTTATATCACATAGGCCAAAGTTCGAATTCTCTACAGGACTGGTGATACAAGTCAGGAATTTACCCTCACTGGCCTCAGGTAACACATTGTAAGTAGGAGTCCTAAGCACCCCATCATTAACACTCATAAGAACATTTTCATTGAATTTGTCAGTGTTACTAACAGTGACACCCTTACACAGAATTGGAGATAAATTTTCTGATTCTAGCAATAAGGGGTCCTTACACTGGGACTCATCTAGCGTAGAAGTCCTTTGTTGTGAGAAGGAAAGCCTCCGTTTTGGAGAATCAGGATTAGAGTCCTCAGGTTCTGAAGTGCTAGTTGTCAGAGGTTTGTAACTTTTATCTTTTGGAGAATCTGCAGCAGTTGGCGAAAGCTTTTCTTCAGAGCTCAAAACACAAGAGAATATTTTTTTCCTGATGCTTCCTGAAGAACTAGGTTGTCTTTGACAGCATCCTACAATCGTGCCAGCTTCAACAGTCTTGGGTAGAAGCAGCCTCCTGCGTAGTGAGGAGCCTTTTCTACTTGATTTAGGAGTTTCAAAGAAATCTGCACTTCTATTTGCTTCTCTTTCTTCTGATAAGGAGATAGAATTCAATTCTTTTTCAATAGATGGTGACCTGGGAAAGAAGGTACTTGGATGAATGTGCTCAGAATGCTCTTGTAGCAATGATACACTTCTTACACTCAGTGCTTCTTCACGTTCTGCATCAGGATCTTTTACTGACTCGTTGCTTCTGCTGTCCAGAAATGCTGAAGTGCAACATGTTTCTTTAAAATTTGAGTATTTAAAATTGCTGCTGGGAGGTGTTAATCTATTTCTTTTAAGAATATTGAACCTCGCTGGATGACTGTCTGACATCTTCTGCTTGACACTTTGACTTTGTAAATGAAGGTACCACTGTTGTTTCTGAAACAAACAATAAAAGCAGTCACCAACACCCCCTCAGATTAGTGAGAAAGCCTTGTGTAAGTCTATCAAGATAGCAGTCATGACAAAAGTATTTTCATTAGTCTCAGTAGAAACAGTGCTTATACACAAACACAAAAGTAGATGGTTAGAATGAGTGATTAAAATGCATATTATACTGTGAAGCAAATCAAACATAAATCCAGTTAGCTAATTGACCTGGCAGTCCTCATCTGTGGAAAAACACTTCAAATAAGCAACACAGCAACTAGAGGCTCATTGGTGCTGAAATTGGCAACAAAACTCCCCATCATTCCAGTAGGGCCAAGATTTTTATTAGCACTGTGTAGAAGTGCAGAAGCTCTGAAGTTTAGACAAAAGGCATTTTCTCCTTAAGTAAAATGAGAGGATTAATCATGAAGTCACAAGTCTACAACTCTCCCTATTATGCAGATCCCTAGAGTCCCCAGAGGGAATGAATTTGACCTCTAGTTACAAAATGAAAAGTGCTTTTTTATCTGCCTTAACATTTAAATGTTATTTTGCAAAGAAGCTCTCTGCTTTTGCTCATCTCTGTGGGTAAGCTGGGTGTTCTGAAGGCTTACATTTTAAAGAAAATGACTGACTATAAACACACTTACCAGGTACATAGAATTTAAGAGCTAGTATATATTTTCCTAGAAAAGTTGGAAGTGGGTGATGCACGCACTCGAATAAAAGATGTGTGGAACCAGGCTTACATTTGCCATTCATACACTGCAGAGTTTCTCCACCCTGACCGTAGTGGCATCGGGTCACTGCTTTCTATGCACAATAACTGTACAAAAGATGTTATGAGAAATGCAGCAAGAGAGCTGCTCTCACAGCCCTCTACCAGGTTGCCCTCACTACCAAAGTAGTTCACATCAAGGTTGCAAGTCTCAACAGTTTGTATCAGCACCTTTTACTGGGGTATGTTACTGGCCTCTAAAACTGATATTCTGGAACGTAAAGCCTAGAAATAGCAACTGAACTTTCAAAACAGACAGAAGTAGGAATCTTTAAAGGAGGCTTAAACACCAAATACTAAGACATTGCTAATATCCCAGAAGTCGTGTCTTAATCTAGCCCTAAGCCACTAAATACAAGCAGTGGGAAACCAAACTGCTTGAGGTGAGGCACAACTATTCTTTGATGATCTTGGATCATTAATTAGCATTTTTTGACCCATATGGAAGGCACTTCTTAAGATTATTGCAACATAAAAAAATGTTTTGTTTTGTTTTCTACTGTAAGAAGACAGCAACACAGTATGACCAAAAGGAAAAGGATATTAAACAGCAGAATGACACCTTGGCATAAAGACATACACAATCTTGCTAATGTCAGTATGAATTGAAACAGACTTAAAACAAACAAATAAAATCCACACATATAACTGGGAAAAACTCTTCCAGGAAAGACAAGTACATGAAAATTATTGCAAGACAACAACAAACTCTGAAGTCTGGCATGCTTCCTTTCCTTCTTCCCTTTACCTCTACAAGTACCTAACTTTCCCATTTGTTTTCTGTCTCTGCTTTTTTCCTTGTTCCCTGTTTTACACAATGAAATAAGTGACAGCACAAATAGGAAACACAAGGGCATAGCTTTAAGCTAGTGGTTAATGAATGAGAGATTATTTCTTTGCTATTGCAGGACCAACTCCAAATAGCATTTAAGGTTTCATCTGCATCACTTCTTCGTGTTTTAGTAGATCTGTAAGTACTGGTATCCCCCAGTGGTTGATCCTGGGCCCACTATGGTTCAACTTATCCATCAATGACTCGGATGAAGGGGCAGATGCCTCCTTAGCAAGTTCACTGATAGCACAAAGCCGGGAGGAGCAGCCAATATCCCAGAGAGCTGTGCAGCCCTTCAGAAAGACCTGAACTGGCTGGAGAGATGGGCAGAGAAGAACCATCTGAAACTCAACAAAGTCAAATGCAGGTCCTGCACCTGGGGAGGAATAACCCCAGGCACCAGTACAGTATGGGGGCCAACCTGCTGGGAAGCAGCTCTGCAGAGAAGGATTTGGGGGTCATGGTAGACAACAAAGTGTCCATGAGCCAGCAGTGCGCCCTTGTGGCCAAGGGTATCCTGTGGTGCATCAGGAACAGCATTGCCAGCAGGTCAAGGGAGGTGATCCTGACCCCCTACTCAGCCCTGGTGAGGCACCATCTGGAGTGCTGTGCCCAGTTCAGAGATTCCCAGTTCAAAAAAGACAAGGAAATAATGGAGACAGTCCAGTAGAACTATGGAGATGATTAGGGTACTGGAACACCTCAGTTATGAGGAAAGGCTGAGGAAGCTGGGCCTGCTTAGCCTGGAAAAGGGGAGACAGAGAGGACCTTATCAGTGTCTATCAGTATCTGAAAGAAGAGTGTCAAGAGGATGGAGCAAGGTGGTGCCAAGTGATAGGACAAGAGGCAATGGACAGAAACTGGTGCAAAGTTCCACCTGAACATGAGAAAAAAGTTCTTCACTGTGAGGGTGACAAAACACTGGAACAGGCTGCCCAGAGAGTTCATGGGGTCTTCTTCTCTGGAGATATTCAAAAGCCACTTGGAGACAATCCTGAGTAATGTGCTCTGAGGACCCTGCTCAAGCGGGAAAGTTGGACTAGATGATCTCCAGTAGTCCCTTCCCATCTTACACATTCTGTGATTCCATGGTTTTAGGCAATAGGCTGAAAAGGCTTTGTCATGAACCAGAAAATAACTTTTTCCTATATTTTTAAAGGTATGAAATCTCTGTGCAGCACAATTATTCATGCTATAAGCAAAGGACCACATGAGTGTAGCTCTTCTGCTTGAAGAAGAGGAAGACCTATAAGAAACCTGTCATAACAAGAGGACATTATCTTCATGTACTCTACAAGAAGAACAGAAGCTTCATTTTAATGCTGAATTTTGGAGAACTGCAGTTAGTTAGCAAATGTTGCCAGTACATATTACTTCCAAAAATGTTGATAGAAAGAGATTTAAACTGAATGCTAGAGACACCTGTTCAAAATCTCAATCCCACCAAAAATACCCCAACAAAAACAACAACAAAAAACCCCAAAACAAACCAACAAGCAAAAACAAACAAAAAAACCCACATCACGTTCCCACACTTGCCTTTAAAAATGTTAACATTTCCCCTAAACACAGTCAAACTAACCACACACTTAATAAAAGCCCAAAGGCTTCCAGGCCTAGGAAATTAATTTTCAGGCAGCATGCTGAAGAAACAACAAAAGGAAAACCTCATGCTTGGAGTTTCATTCTCAGGCATTCTGTGGGACAACAGAGAACTGAGAATAGAAAAAATTTAAAATATTACAGTATAAAATAAGCAAACTTGTGTTTCAAGTAACATAAAAATAGCAGCAAAACAAGATTTTGCAGCTATAAGGGAGGTCAGAATAGCAGAGTTAAAGAAATGTTGGTAACTCAAGCCAAATATAATGCTGTACAGAGGCCAGCGTCCGGCAGGGGGAGCTTGTGAGCTCACTGCATTGATTTGGATGTTAGAAACTATTACAGGATAATGTAAATAAAATTGCCATTGACTCTGAGAACAGTGTCCGTCCATTAAGCTTCATTTCACTTCTTTTCTATAGTTCATTCTATACCTCTCCATTCATTAATACTTTTTATACTTATTTTTACTTCTTTACCCCCTACTCTACACTTGTGAGACCCCACTTGGAGTATTGCCTTCAGCCCTGAGGCCCCCAAAATAAGAAGGGCATGGACATGTTGGAGCAAGTCCAGAAGAGGAACATGAAAATAATCAGAGGGCTGGAGCATCTCTGCTCTGAAGACAGTCTGAGATGGGGGGGTGGGTTGTTCAGCCTGGGGAAGAGAAGGCTTCAGGGAACATAATTGTAGCTTTTCAGTACCCAGTGGGGGCCATCAAGAAAGCTAGAGAGGAACTTTCTATGGGGGCATTTAGTGATAAGACCAGGCATAAGGGCTTTAAAGTGAAAGAAAGAAAGTTAGGTTAGATGTTAGGAAGAAATTCTTCACTTTGAGGGCAATGAGACACTGAAACAGGTTACTCAGAGAAGTTGTGGAAACTCCATCACTGGCAGTGTTCAAGGTCACCTTGCATGGGGCTCGGAACAACCTAGTCTAGTAGAAGGCGCCCCTGCCCATGGGAGGGTCTTGGAACTAGATGATCTTTAACATGCCTTACAACCTGAACCATTCTAAGATTTACAGCAAACCCCAGTATACACCTCAAGCTTGTATATGCTTTTTTTTTCAAAATGTACTACCTGTACAAATTAAGATTTAATTTAACACAAGGTCAATTTTACAAATACAGAAGGAAAAGTCTTTCAGAGGTGCTGAATATCGCTCATAATAGAGCAAGATTCTACTTATATTCATAAGAGATGCCTAATAAAACCTCTTGTAACAATTACTTTTTATAAGCATTTCTTTCTTATCATGAGAAAAGTTTCATCTACTAAATTTGATACATAACACCACACCTTTTTCATTTGGGGATTTTTAATTAGTTTCTGAAAGTTTTCTTAACCTTGTGTTAGATGTCATCAAACAGATGTGGAGGGAAGAAAAGGCTGGTCACACTGCTAGTCAGTTACAGAGGAAGCAACAAAATCCGTGTCTGCTAAGCATAGATTTGCGTTCTCTGTGCATTTCTCATATCTATTATTAATTTTGCAGTTCTCAAATCAGTTTACAAATCAGCTGCAAACTTTCCAGGAGTTTACTGGACAAAATAATTCATATTCAGAGACCCAAACTAAATTTAGGACAGGATTGACAGATTTAGACAAGGAGTAATTTCTAACAAGTTTAGTCTTACCAAGCACCCTAAAGAGGTAAGAATGTTGGTTATTAGAAGGCAATGTAAATGGTGCCTCCAACTGATACATAAATTCTAGGTGGAGTCACACCTATTCCTAGTAATTTACATTCCTCAGTAATCCACGCTGAACTCTTATGTATAGAACAAGACGTTTTCTGCCTTTTTTTACATCACTGTTCACCACTGCTAACAAAACAGATAAAGACAAAGTTTTGGTGATACAGAAGTATTTTCTCTGCTATGTAAACAGATATGGCATCTGCAGAAAAACAGATTCTGCTCTTTGAACCCAAAGTCATTAATACCTTCAAAAGTAATAATACTGAAGATGACATAGCCAAGTCCTATCCATATAATGTGGGTCACTTACCCTAATTTGTGAAGCAAATCAAGCTGTTCCCATGCAAAGGTGCTGTATTCAAAGTATTGCTTACCCCTAGTGAAAACCTGAAGTGAGAAAGGATGTGGAGAGAAAAGAGAGGTGCAAGAGAAACATTACCCATCAGAGACAGTTCTCAGTCCACGTATATATATGTGTTAACTGCAATGCCTAATTACCCAGCGATGGTGATAATTGAGGTGTAGCTGAGGACCAGCACCCGGGGGTCTCTCAGTCACCTGGGATGCCGGACGCGAGCAAAGCAACTGCTTCACCCCCTCTAGCAAATCGGTGGGCACAGGAGCAGAGCCTGGAGGCCGCCCTACAGCGAGTGCAGCTGAGGCGGCGGCGGGGCTCCCCGAGCAGGGCTGAAGGCGAGAAGCAGGACTGAAGGCGGACTGGAGCGACTTTAGCAGCTCTCGCCACCCGGCCCCGGGCCCGTTGCCCTTGGTGAGGAGCCGCTTCGCCTCTCCCCACCCACACCGGCCCCTCGCGTGCGGCCGCCGCCGCTTTCCCTCGCTCGGGTTTGAACTACCCGCCCTCACCAACCGCTGCCTCCCCGCCCCCTCCGCGCTCGGCCACGGCCGGGAGCCTGAGGATACCGGGAGTGCCCAGCCCGCTTCTCAGGGACGCCAGGGAACACCAACGAAGCTCGCCCCGCTCCTCAGGCTTTATACTTCAGCCCCGCGGCGCCCGCCGCACTCAGCCCACTGTTAAAGCGCCCCTGAGTCGTTCCTGCCCCTGCTCTGCTTCTCCTCAGGCACCCAGCGAGGGTGAGGGTTTCCCGCCTCTGCCAGAGCCTGCTCCGCTCCCTACGGTGGAGGGGGAATGAGGGGCGGGGGCGCAGGGGAACCGGCGCTAAGGGACGGCTCAGGGGTGCCTGAGGCATGCACAGATAATAACCCTTATCTGCACCTCAGCCTTTAAGCTTGGTTTATAAGGGTGCTAGTTAATTTGAGTTAATTAGCACCTTTTTAACCGACAGCCCAGGACCCAAACAGTCACAGAGCGTTTGTCAAGTGCATTGCCTTCAAAGCAGTCGGGTGGAGGACCCCCGACTCCAGAACTGCACAGATCGTCCTCAAGTCTCCCCTGGTAATTTTTGTCAGAGATTCCCGGAAGGACCGTTCTCCCTGGCTACAGTGTAGAGCACATTTTTCACACCTTGCCCTGTCATGAACGGCCTAAGGGCTGCTCTTGTTAAATTTGTTTAAAACCTTGTAGTCATTGAGAACCTGGTGCCTGGATTTTGCTGTGGTTTTACTTTTTCTGTATACTAAGAAAAAAAAAAAGAAAGAAAGAAAAAAACCCCAAACAAACACAAAACCGCCAAAACTACGACTACGCGGATGCCTGTTTTTCCTGGGTTCGGCAAGGATAACGTGAGGCTACACACCGGCGAGATGGGGAATTTCAGACCTGAACGAGAGACCTAAAACCGACTGTAAGAGCAACACCTACATTTAAATAAGCAAACTCCAGGCTTAAGTAACGTAATCCCTGTACGTGGGGTCTGGCAATTTCTCAGCCTTCCCCTCTGGCAGCTCCGCTCCTCCAGCCTCTCGCATCGCTCCTGGCGTGAGGCAGCCTGAGAGGCGCCCGAGTAAACACGGGCTTAAACACTTCCGACACAGAGCCGGCAGAAATCGACATTTTTAGGGGAAGAATATCGGTTTGTTTGACTACAAGGTAACAGTTATGGCTAAAAAGAGAAAGACTCTTGGGGTATCTTCCCCTTCCTTTTTAAAAGGAGAAAACACTAGAAACTTTCTTCAATGTAATAGAACTTTTCTGAAGGTGCTTTCTGTAGTACCGTCTGTTTTAAATAAAATTGTTTTTCAAATATTTGTATTTATTTATAAAATACCTTCTCAGTAGAACTGGAAGCTTACTAGAGGGACACAACAGTTGCAAGCTCTGTCTCTGTCACTCAAACCTGGATGGACATATGCGAGTTGGATCAAAAATATCCAAGAAATGTAACAAGTCGTAATTGTGACATTATATGCAATACACAGAAGTCACACTAGAAAGTGTGATTTAACAAAAAAAGTCACCCTTCCAAAAACCCACCGCAACAAAAAAGAAGCAAACAAACAAAAAACCCCCAACCAAAACCTGAGAACGCTACTTCTAACAAGTAAAAAGAGGTAACACGTTCTGCAGCATTCACACTGAGCTCCATTACGGCTGCATTTCCTGCCCATGTCAAAAGTACCTCTGCCCCTGTGCCCTCCCCATCTCGACACACAAGCCTTTCCTCTCACTTGCCTACCAATTCCCCAAGAACTGTTTCACTTTACAGAACAGTGGGAGTCTCCCACACAGTCTCAACACTTTCTGCTACTCTAAATCCAAAGCAGCATCTTTAGGGCTAGAATTTACCAGCCCGTGGGAATGGGAGTTACAAAAGCGCTCCTCTCGTAAGGGGCGGGTTTCATCGGAAACGGCTGAAGTAACCGAAGCTTTAAGATCTGGTAAAGCATCCTATTTTTCCAAGGGAATGGTTAAAGGATGCCAATAATCAAGCAATTACATTATTTCTTTCTTAATAATTGAGACATTGTTTTCACAGCATTAACTGATTTTTTCTTGGAGGTATTTTTAGTTAGTCCTTTTAAATTTATCGGTTTGACAAACGCATTTTTTAAATACTAGAGAGCCTATAGAAATAATACCGGGGGGGTTGCTTAGTTAGGAGTTGGTAATTTCTTAGCATGCGTTTACCAGGAAAGATAGAGCTCAGGCTGTTTTTCTCCTCTATTTCAACCTCGGTACTCACTCACACCCGCGGCTCCGTGGCGGAGGAGAGGATGCAAGTAGTAACCTATAACCTAATACCTCTGCCTTTTACAAACTCTTTTTCTTGCCCGTGCTTTATTCCGGCACTCCAAAAGTTATGTTTAGCTTTATTCTTACACAGCAGTGTGAAGAAGCAAGTCTAAAGTCATTACCGTGATTTCATTACATTTAAGTTAAACACAAAATTAGGAAAACTTAAACTATTTATTATTACCCGAGTTCATTTTAGGTAAGCTACAAGTCATACATGAAGGTGGTTTGCTGGTAGGAGAACATCAATGAATAACAACTGATAAAACCTCATCCGTATTAATTTGGGTGCTTAGGAAACTATTTTTATTCAGTATTCAGAAACAGGACGAGACCTTTCCTTAAACTAGAGAAGCTTTGAATCATCTAGTTAGTTTAAATTGGAATACTCGGAAAACATAGTATTCGTTAAACCTTTTTTTTTTTTCTTTTGGGGGGGCGGGGGGGGGGGGGGGGGAATAAAGCAAAGATACCTGATTCTACAAAATGCCAATCGAAGATTCAAAATTCCTACCGCCAGCGACGTGGAGCCTGTGACAAAGAGCAACCGGTGTCGCTTCAAACCTTGTCTGCACTATTTTAGTTCAGCACATCGGGAAATGCCGACATATGAACTTCTTTCATAATAGGACCTTACACTTAAAATGTGTAATATGTATGTTTGTAGTATGTAAGTTTGGCTACATGTGGGTACATATGATACCGACCACGACATCAAAATAACAAGATGCGGGGTTTATCCATGAATTTTAGGTAAACTGGTTCTGAAAACAGAGAGGACCTTGAGGTAAAACACCTCGGTAGTTTAAAACTCCGCAGCCATATGACCAGACCTGGCGCGGGGCACTCTGCATTCCGTGTATGTTGGGTACAGCCAAATAAAAGAATGAAAACACCGGCTACCTTGGGGCTGATTTTACCTAACCATGCAGCTGCCTACTTTCTTCATTGGAAATTGACACTGCTATTCATATGGAAGCCTGTGCCTTAAAATAGGCTGTGTGCTTTTCTTTTCCTTTTTTTTTTTTTTTTCCCCAGGTGGTTAACACCCATAGCTGAATATTTATTACTTTCTCCACCTAATTACTATTCATGCTGCGGCGGCCGGAGCTGACGGTGGGGTGACGCACGGTCCGCCTCCGCCGGCGCCGGGCCCTCGTCATCATCGAGCGCCGGGGAGGCGGCGCGGCCGGCGGAGCTGCGGGATCAGGCGAGCGGCGCGGGGCTGCTCTGGGCCTTTCGGTGTTCCCTTTGCTGCTGGGCGGTGGTGGCGTGGCTGTGGTGGGCAGGGAAAAACCGGGATCAGCCTCGTGGGCTTCGTTCCTGCGTGCCAGACCCGCGGGACGGTGGGGGAGGTCGGAATTGGGGCGGGATGGAGAGCCTGGGACCCGTAGGCTGTGAGAAGGGCTGTTTGCCCTTCTTCGTGAAGGGACGTGAAGGAGCGGGTTAGCCTCTCTTACGGGTGCATAAGAGATGCTCTGAGGGGACCTCATTAATGTGTAAAAATATCTGAAGTGGAGATGAAGTCAGGCTCCTCTTGGTGGTGCCAAGCACTAGGGCAGTAGGCAGCCGGCAGAAACTGAGGCACAGGAACTTCCACCTGAGTAGGAGGAAAAATTTCTTTACCGTATGGGTGACTGCGCACAAGAACAGATTGTTCAGAGAGGTTGCAGACTCCCCCTCACTGGAGATATTCAAGAACCATCTGTGTGCACTCCTGTGTCATGTGCTCTAGAATGGTCTCGCTTAAGCAGAGAGGTTGGGCCAGCTGACCCGCTGTGGTCCCTTCCAGCCCTTCCCATTCTGTGATTCGGTGTGGTGCTCTTGGCACATGGAGCCCCCCATGTCTCTGCAGTGGATTCTGGCTGCACCAGAATGGGGGGGTTTTTTTGTTTGTTTTGCTTTTTAATTCCTATTACTCTTCTACCCACAGTCTATTCCCAGGATTTCTAATACCTTAGAACAATGAAAAGTACATTGGGTTAGCTAGTGTGTCAGAGGGAGAGGAAAGATGACAAGGCTCATCTTCTTTGTTAGCACCATTGTTACATGAGTGATATAAAAGAAATTATTGAATTTTACACTTCCAGCAAGGAAATTCTTAACATTGGCAGGAAGGAGGAAAGAAAATATTACTCATGGAGCTTTCATGTTTAAAATACCGTTTAATAGAAAATGTCATGCTGTCTTCATCTTTGGAGGTTCTCTATACCAGATTGGTAAAGCTCTATGAAATCTGATGTTACTTTGCTTTTAAGAAGTTGAACTAGATGACTTACTGAAGTCTATTTCAACCAGAATTAACCCATGTCCTGTGTATCAAATATAGATGGAATTTGTTTGTATTTACTTTTAAGAAAGTGATTTCATCTTCTGTTAGCTTTAGATTGAGATATTAAAATGATTGTGTATGTCTTGAAAAAAAAAAAACCCCAAGCCAAAAGACCCCAAACCCAAGCTAATGTGCATGTTGTGTGTTTTTTGTTTAGAACATGGATTCACAGAAGGACGTTCAGCCTCCAAAGCAGCAGCCAATGATTTACATTTGTGGAGGTAAAGAAAAAACATTAGTGATTTTTTTATTATTTGTTACTGGAGATTTGGTGTTATAATAATGAATAATGCTTAGTTATTATACTGAAGGGTATATAGATACAAATAGTATCCTGCAGTGTGTATCCTGATAATCTTGAAAGCTTTATGCATTGATGGTAACACATATATGGGGTACATATGCAGTGGTGGAAGTAATTCCCTAGAGCTTTTGTTGCTGTGTGGAGCTCCTCCATATCTGTATGTTTTATTGACAGTGCTGTAAGGGCACTCAGGTTTCACTGAAGTACTGTACTCAAATTCTTTCTTACCTATAGATAAATCAACAACTTAAAAATTGGTGATTTTCTGGAATCCCTGAAATATTTTAAGAAAATATTTTAAGAAAACAGACTCTGGGCTTTGGAGGGCTGAGGTGAAATTTTCATTAGTAGACAGTCCAGTATCAAGAGTGGAATGTGTTCTGTGCAGTAATATTTGGGTGAGTTTTAGCAAGATTTTCTTTTATCTTAATGTAAGTGAAGCTTGCTTTTTATTTTCTCTTTCTCTTCTTTTCACGGTATCTTATTATCATTGAGCTCTTGATACAGATTCACTACACTTGCTGTGTTTGTTTGCCACAAATAGGAGTTTGACTGTCACAGCTTTTCAAAGTTATCTGTGCATTAACAGTGCTGTTTTTCTTTGCCCACTTCCTGTGTCTTCCTCCATAACATCAGAATGTCATACAGAAAATGAAATAAAGGCAAGAGATCCTATCAGGTGCAGAGAATGTGGCTACAGAATAATGTACAAGAAAAGGACAAAAAGATGTATCCTTTTACAAGTGCACTTGAATGCATTTGGGAAGCTTTGGATGGAGACAAGGGGAAACAGAATGGAAGATTCAAATAATTATGTAACAATTCTTCAGAGTCAAAAATCAATACAGTAGAGCAAACTACTATAGCACAATCTCTGCAGTGTGATTTGGCACCTTGATTTCTTTACTAGCACTTTGTCTTTTTTTTTTCCATTTTCTATGTACGATATATTAAGTTATGATAGTTTGCTGGGTGACGTACTGTGAATTGTTGATACTATTCAGTCTCTTATTAAAGATGGCTTTGGAAATACTTTATGTAGATAGTTGTGACTTTCAATTTAGAAAGCCTCTCCTTTCCTCTCCCCCCTCTTTTTTTCAACCACAATCTATTTTTTTCTTTAACTGCATTATTCCAGTGGTAGTCTTTGATGCCCGATGATCTCTGCTGAAGACAGTGGCTTCATGATGTAATCTTTCTGATAACTTTGTTTTGTAAAACTGTGTGTAAATGCACGCTCTTATTTGTGTTTTAAGAGATTGAAATATTAAAGTTTACTGTAATACTAAATTTTGTCTATATTGTCTTCCAGCAATAGATTTATAAAGCTGTTGTTTAAATTGTAGTCAGAGTATGCAGTATTTTTGAAGTTCAGTGATAATTGTATTCTTTTTGAGTTATCCTTGTTTTCATTACTCATATCTAAACTTTATTTGCATTTTAACTTTGGTAAATATTCTTTGGACTCCGGTGAGCTGCATAAAATAACTGTGATTTGAATTAAATTCCACTGAAAATAAACAGAAGGCTACAGAAAGCTAGGTTTGAAACAGATCTGGATTTCAAAAGAGAAAATTTTGAAGGACTTCAAAGCACCCGAATCTGGCACCCAGTTTTGGATGTGTCAAAAGTATGGATGTCTAGAAGTGTGGAAGTAATCTT
The DNA here is from genome assembly GCA_013398055.1 of Ifrita kowaldi. Lineage (NCBI taxonomy): Eukaryota > Metazoa > Chordata > Aves > Passeriformes > Cinclosomatidae > Ifrita > Ifrita kowaldi. Next base: position 629,776 of record VZRS01012339.1, read on the forward strand.
TGCTCATGAAAGAAGAGGGAGAGGGAGGCAAGGTAAACATTGAGAAGCAGTGTGGAAACAGAAATTTCCGAAGTGCTGTTTGACATATTCGTATTCAAGTAAAGAATTAGATCTGTGTTACCAAGATAATTTGGGTAGCATCCCTAAAATAAGACCTTGTTTTGCTTTTCAGATGACTTCTCAGGGGTCTGTAGTAAGTGATGAGTTTGTGGTGATGAGCCAAAACTTTTTGCATCTGTCCGTTTGGAATGTGTGTTACATAATACCACTAAAGTGTACTACAACATACTGCTGGATTGTGTGTGCCTGATCTCAGTTTTGATGGTGCTAATGGTGCTGTTGAGATAATGTGCTTAACTCATCACTGTAATAATGTCTTTTTTAAGGTCTGCATGACTGTATGATGGCTTATAAATGAACTACAGTGGCTTGTTATAGGGGATAAAAAAAGCATTCTGAGATGCTGTTTTGGACCTGTTTGGTTAAGATTTTCTTAGGTATCTGATTTATGCTATTAAGACTAGATTTTTTTCCTGGAAATCAGATACATTTGGGTATAAATTATAACCGTTTTTAGTACACGGTTCCTATCAGTTCAGCAGCCTGGCCTGCACAGCGTGCACCTTGTGCCTGCACAGCAGAACGAAGGGGTCGGCTGCTGACACGTCTGCTCAGGAGGGCGAGGAGGAGCGGGCAGGAGCAGCGCTGCCGGAGGTCGCCAGCAAACGGAGGCGGGTGTGGCCCCTCTGTGGGCACGCTGGGTGCCTCTGGCTGCCAAAGGCGGCGAAGAGCCCCCGCTGCCCTCGGGAAAGGACAGGGACCTGCTTTGGAGAGCAGCGCCGGGCGAGTGCAGGGCTGACGGGCAGCACTGGTGTGGGCGCCTGGGGGCAGCGGCGTTGGGAGAGATACCGCGTGCTCTCCGCCGAGTAAAACACTACACTGAAACCACAAGGATGATGTTTATTAGAGCTGCACCCCCGGGTGCGGTATTTCTGCCCTCCCTCGGCAGGCGCTTCCCTCAGCCGTGCCCCCAGCCGCGCCTGCGCGGCCTGGGCGAGGGACGGGCCGCGTCCGTGTCCCGGAGGCAGCGCGGCACCGGGCAGGTGGGTGCCGAAAAAGGACAGGCGGCGCCGGTGTCGCTGCTGGAGCCCGGCGGGGCTCTGCGGGAGCCTCGCCAGGGCGTCCCTGGGGAAGGCAGCGCCGCGTCCCTGCCGCCATGTTGTACATAGCAACAGTTGCTAGACACGGGCCGGCCGCGCTGCCTCGGCTCCGGCGGTGCGTGAGGGGAGCCTTGGGTGCCGGCTTCGAGGTAAATGCCTGACTCCGGGCTGGGGGATGTCTGTGGAAGCTGTACTGGAGAGGGCCGTGCCGGACTGTGCCGGGGCTGTGCCCCCGAGCAGCCTCGGAGTCCTGGTCACCGCGGTGCCCGAGAGCTACGCTGGGCAGCTGCCTCACGGCCATGGGAATTAACGGGAAAAACCGGCGGTGATGATGCGCTCTTCATTCTTCTTTAATTATTTCCTGCATTTGTCTCGCTTCCCATGCGCATTATTCCTTTTTCAGTACTGAAACCGTGAAGTCTTGGGGCGGAATCTGTATGGAACACCTAATTATGACCAGTTATTATTTGAGTGATACTATATTGTAAACATTTTTGTGTAACTATAAATTAGTATGTGTTCTTATGCAAGACATTAGAACACAATTGTTTTATTTGGTTTATAACTATACATAGTTGTTATCACATACTAGCTAGTTGCCCTTACTGTATTTCTTAAAAATAATTGATCACTTCATGCACTATATAAAAAGGGAAAAAGAGAATTTCATTTCCATAGAGCTTGTGATCAAAATGGAAAAAGATGCAGATGAGCAGATCAAAGGTACCTGGAGACAGAAATGTCCCATTTGAATTCCCCCCTTCATCAGTTACAGACTTATTGGAAAAGATTCAGATTAGTGCTGTAATATAATCAGAGACACAGAAAATGCAGTTAGTGGGAAAAGAAAATTTGATTTATTTTGACTACAGAGAAGCCAAAAGTTTTAATTCCTTTAGATACCCTGCAATGGTTAACGTCTTTCTTCTGAGAAAAGGAGTGTTCTCCACTATCTTCTCCTTTGTGCTTATCCCACTTGCTTAAAACAGGTATGTGTTAAATAAAGCAGAGAATGTGGTAGGCAAAAATTGGCAATTTTTCTTTAAGTGGTCTTTCTGAATTGTTGTGCCTTGCAGAAGCAAGTAGACTTGCATACTCTTACAGAGCATATCTCATACTTCTGTCAGTAAACCTCTGTTCAGGACAGTCCATGTGATCAGGCCTTCAAATCTGGTATTTTTTCTTTTATAGGTCTGCTTGCATGAGAGGGTGGAGTGTGAGTTGGTTTATTCCTTAAACTGACATTACTTCAAAATACAACTAAATGTGTACAGAATCACTATTTTTTTTTTCTTTTAATATTTAGTTATGGGTGATGAGTCAGTTCCATTTTTGCTGGGTGAAGGAACCACTAAAACATATCAAATACCTATTAGTCATCTGGACTACAAATTCATTGAAAAATGCACAGATGTTAAGCACCTGGAAAAGATTCTCAGGGTATTAAGGTAAATGTATTTTTTTACCTTCATTAATAATTATATTGCTGCTCAATAAAATTTGAGGGAACCCTTTTCTATATACTCTTATTTGTCTGAACCTGTTTGTAACTTTCGAATTTAAAAATTAAAGTACAAGGTTAAAGTAATCGTACTGAAAGTGTCCCAATGATAACACTAGAAACCCAAGTCCTTATTTAACCATCCAAAAGGTTTTAGTAACTCAATGTCAGGTTTTTGTCAAGTGCTGCCACTCTGTTTTGGTTCTCTCATGATCGATGTTGCCTGACTGGTAATTTCAGGTGCCACACCTGTTTAACTTTTGCTGGAAATGACACAAGCTTCTTTTTTATGAGCACTATGGTGATAATTTTGAACTGTGTATGTGGAAGAAATTGGAAAACGTTTGAAGGGTTGTCACTGGTGAGCAGAGACCGAGGAAGAAAGCAACATGGACAGTTTAGGATGAGAAGAAACTGACGCTTTATTAATTTACAATTCACTTATATACCTTAGCACGCTGGACTGACATCAGGTTATTGGTTTTCTGACCAACCACCCCCCAGAAGGATTGGCTGAACCCAGTAACACTTCAGATATTTTCTCCTTGGTATCATAACAATACCATAGTTTACAAAGTCTCTCAACTGTTTTCCCGTAGCGTCTGTGAGAAGGCAAGGCTTTCACACAGACGCTGTCAGAAAACTGGGAAATCTCCCTGCACCCAGGCCTTTAGCATTCACAAAGGGTAACTGGAATTTTCTAATAAAAATGTTGTTAGATGATAGTAAAATTGGGTTTTAACAGGAAATAGTGTGACTATGTAGTCACTGTAGTGACTGCACATGGAGGGAAATATGGAGGATGTGGGGCAGTTTAGTTCTTTTTTGTTAACGTTTGTATCTGTGCGTTTTAAAGGTCTGGGGAAGAGGGATGTTACCCTGAACTTACACTGGTTTGTGAAAAGCGTATTGAGCATTTAGATCCGAGGAGCAGAGTTCTGAGAAAAGATAAGCCTGCAGCCACAGCTTCTGATTTCACAGCTGAAGAATGGGAAGCAATTAATAGTGAACTGATGGTACAGTATCTAATTTATAATGGTCATAATATAATCATGGTGATGTATCAATCTTCTTCTTGTGCCTAAGTAGAATATAATTATTTGATTAAAAGAGGAAATGATCAAAAGATTATGTTGAGTTTTAAAAATTATTTTCTTTCTTAACGTCACTGCACCTAAACTGCTCGTTTTAACTCTACCGATTTTTTTTTTGTAGATCACTTTTTATTCAAAACAGCAGTATTGCTTTTTGTCTTAATTGCTTTTCCCCATTAAGAGCAGTGCTTTTTAAGGATAATTTCTCTACTGCCTTAAGGTAAAAATATATTATTTATTTTCAGAGCTGGCTGACAGAAATGAATGAAGATGATAAGAAATCACAGCTCCTGAGAACAGACACACCGAATGAAAGACAAGATAACTTGCCTCCTATCCGTTGTTCCAGCAGCTGCCTTCCCACAAATCAGGTATCTCCAGTTTTTTTGTATTAATTATAAGTGTTAATTACAGGTTTTTGTAGAACTGGGAGATGTTATATGTATGAACTTCTAATCATTTTGATGTTCTTACTAGATTTATTTTGTTAACCAGAAATTCTTAAACAAAAATGCTTTCATAGTACTAGCATGTGTATTGTAATAATATATTAATTCTGATCAGGAATTCACTGCCAAAATAGATCTCTTTAAACACCCTTATTATGTTCTTCGATTCATATTTCAAAGTACTGTTTAAGCATGTGAGCTAGACTCCTTCGGGATGAAATTATGCCAGGAGATTTTCTCCAGCTGCCAGTAGGCTTTTGTTCAATGGGGCCAGTCAGGAGCTAGTCCAAAATAAACACCCTGGAACACATACAGTGTGGATGTTAGACTCTGTGCAGCAATTGTTTTACTCTCTAGCCACTTCTGTACTGGGTAGTGCCAGTGTATATGTAGCCTTTGATTCCGCTTATTTTATACCTTGTGTTGGTATTCCCACTGCAGTCACAGAGCATATTTCCTAAATTAGCCCTTAAGCAGACTTAACAAATCTTCATAACTACAGAACAAACATTTACATTTTTTCCTAGGTTTTAGTTTCCTTATGTTTTGGGGTTTCCTTATGTTTTGGGGTTGGTTTTTTTTCACTTATTTATCTGCCTGAAATCAGTTTTTTCTGGCCAGCTTTTCTTGCTAATACTAAATACAGTGCTACTGAAGGGATTGGTAGACAAGTAGGCATGGATGGGATTTTTTTGAATTGTTGTGGATCACTTCAGTCTGATTCTCAAAATTTTCTCTGAAATTCTGGGACACTGCTGTAAGAAATTCACTAAGCATTGTTCTTTTTGGAGGTTTGTGAGTCAGAAATATTATGAAGGAATCCTTACAGGTCATGATATTTCTTACTAATTGCTATTTTTCTTGAATAGTTATGTATTAGTAAATGCCTGATTTGTGTTCCTGTATTTTCAGAAACAACTACTTGCTGTTAGCTTGGTACATAGATGTTGGACCAAGACATTTGGGATAGCTAGGCAGTCTCTGTTACATGATATACAAAGAGGCTGGGGATTCCAGTGAATGTTTTGTAAGTGGTTAGTGTTGAGACTAAGTTGTGCTTTTGTTTGGTTTAATTTGTGTTTGTTTTTTTTTAAATTAATATGTACTCTTTCATATTTTGTGATGTATGTTCCTCTTGACTATCCTATTTTGCTGAGGGGGAGTGTGCCACTCTAGCTTTATCCTTGATTCATTTCCTGTATAACTACTAGAACAGAAAATGGTATAATACCACTTGAACTCAGTAAATCCAGTTTAGAATGTAAGTATAAAATGATGGAGAGTGTCTTGAAATCTAGGATACGCCATGTTACTAAAGAGGATGTGTTCTTCATTCAAAGACAAAATATTTATTCACTTTTTTTCCCTTCTTTAAACCATGCAACAGTCTTCAGGTCACATTTTGTTCCTTTGTTCTTCAGCTTTTGTTCTCCATACAAGGTTTAGATGTTAGCATTAGTGCCCAGGAAACCTAGATAGAGCTTTATGCTTTACTTGTGGTATGTGATTTCCATTCCTTTTGTCTAAGCAGATGGCCTCTGAAGGAATTGTAACCTGTCCTGGAAGAGAGAAGGGAGCCTGAAACATTTTGTGCAGCAGTACCATTAAATCACTACTAAATCCCTACTGAATAAAAAGAAACTGTTTGTATAGCATACACTAAATTTATACCTGTAACATGAAATCTCAAAAAAATTGAATAATATAGCTAATCAGCTTTTCTATTTTTTCTTTTTTTTTTTTTTTGATAAAGCTATGTGTCATCCTACAATTTTTAAGCCCATTTGGCTAATCAGTTAGGACTATAATTATTTTTCAGACTGGCATGATATAATTTGTAAGTGGGTTCAAGTTTGAAGTCATCGTGATAAATTTATGCTCTCTGCTAGAAAGAAATGCACAAAGTCTTCCACAATTTTATGTTGTTATTTGGTTGGAGACTGTTCATCTGATCTGATGCATAAAAAGGTCAGCATTTTTAATGAATCCAATTCTGGAAATCATTGACCCTAAACCAGTGTATTGCACTAATGGGTACAAGTTTGGTAATGGAAGCATCTTGTTTTGTCTGCAGATTTTCTTGCTGATACCTTATGTAGGTATAGTTTCAATTCACTACTGATAGTTTATAATTCTATATAGTGTTTTCTTTTAAATGGTGTGAATCCATTGTGGGGGGGATTTTCCAAAAATGGAAAAAGAGTTAAGTTTGTGCAATATCTCCCTCTATAACACAACGTGGAAGTTTGTCTTATGCCCTTGTTTTCCTGTCATACTGCCCAGAATGGTCTTAACTGTTCACACTGCATAGCTATTAATTTTGCTGCCTCACTTTGTCCAGGAGAGAACTAAAGCATGTATTTAAAGATATTTAAAAGAGTGTGATTTCAGCTTGGGTGCCTTGGCCAAACATGGTTTTCTAATACTATTCCAGAAAGATTTCTGTCCTCAGATACCTTCTCATGCTACAGCCCAGGGCATGCAAAATGCATTCCAAGTTCTATGTTCTAAAAATCCACTGTGATAGGATCTAATAGCCTTCATGTTGTTTTGGGTATTCTGAACTGAAAATGAACACTGGTTAGCTGACATAGAGTAGTAATCTCTTAGGCCAGTACACAGAGCCCACAGGAGAACCAAGGCCAAGTTTTGTCACCTGTACTGAAGCCAGTTTGTGTGTTCATCTTTGGTCCAGAAAGTGTTCACTGGGCTTCCCCAGTGGGATTTGTGCATTATGAATTATGGTAGAAAACATGACAAGCACAGAGATTTTTTGAGTTCCACACCATGCAAGTGTACATTTTTCATCAAAGCCTCTTGGATGAGATGCTCTGAAATATTACTGATGGAGAAATTCCCGACTCTGTTGAAACCACAACTTGATTACAATTATTTCAAAAACATGAGACTTGGAGTTTTTAAAATTGTGGGGTTTTGAGTCAGTGTTTCTGCCTTATTCTGTAAATGTACATGCTATAGTTCTCTCCCTAAGTTGAAGTTGCATTAGTATAAGTACCTTATGAGACTTTCTTCTGAGAGTTTCAGTATTTTTGCTTATTTAAATTAAGGACTTCTGGTTTGGAAAAAAATACTTGATATTTATTAAATTAGTACATTTGTAATATAAACCTGGAGGGATATATAATGATAACTCATGTTTCAGGAAGGCATATTTAGGAGCTCCCTCCTTTATACATGTGCTGATCACTAAACATATTTGTCATTTTGTCTAGCTTCCTGAAAGCCATAACATTAAGAGTAATTCTGGAGTTATATACTACAAAAGTTCGTGTAACCTAACATTATAGATAGTCAGAAGTGTTTACAGGAAGGGTCATATTTGCATTATGTAAATTGAAGTGTTTACATCCAGCTGCAGAAGTATGTCCTTGTTACAGTGTCACCACTGGTAAAGCGAGTTTGCAAAGCTTCTGGTCATTTCTTTGGTCCAGTTTATCACATGCTGAATTGAACTGGTACAGATATTTGGGGATTGTACTGTGATCTCTATCAGATTGTTTGTTTAAACCCCAAAAATTGTAAATCTGCAACTCTACAAAGAATTACACTGGTCTAACTCAGTGAATGGTGGATTGCAAGGTAAGAGGAGGAATGAATGGCCAGGATAGGGTAGATAGGAATATTTTGAACTGGCTGTTCCACCTGTGAAATACTTGTTTGGAACCACACCTTGCTATTAAGTATTTTGAAGTCAACAAGCAGGGAGGGACATAGAAATAGTATAGTCTCATGACCGAGGTAGAAGAGATGCCAAAGGTGACAGCTATGGAAATAGACTCCATTAGTGTAGGAGATGGATTGAGATACAAGGCAAGCAAATCTGATTGTCAGAACTGATTGTTGCAGGAAGGTCCTCAAGATAAATTTTAGGTAAGGCAAGCCTCAATGATAGATCTTGTCTAAAATCGAGAATGAATGTAAATATTCTTGGAATTGGCTTCAGTGAAGTGATAAATGGTCAAAAGAAGTCCAGACACTACTTTGAAGTCATTTATTTGCAAATTTTGTTGTGAGTGTTCCAAGTATTACCAAAATCTGTGCATTGAATTCTCTTGGGAAAGGGAAGCCTAAAACTGGGTTACTGATTCAATCTCAGTGTCAAACATCTCATCACAAGGCTGGGTTTTCCCAAGACTGAGTTCTCCCTTCCTGTGTTGAAAGGATGGTTGGGAAGATGGCATTACAAGATACTAATTAGAAGGTTTTACTCAGTGCCACTGTGATGTATAACAGGACAGTGGACAAAAAGTGTGAGACTCAAGAGCTCCTCAGATTACAATGATACATGAAATGCATCAAGATTTTCTTTGAGCCAACATGAATTACATTTTCAAGACTGAGCTGAGATTAGTCACAAATAGTGTTGGTTACTAGGAAAATATGTACTGCAGAAACAAAAAAACCCACTGTGAATTCCACTGCAACAAATTGTCTTACAGGCTGGCTGTTTGTTTCTCTTTTAGAACAAAAAATTTCAAAACAAACAAAGAAGCAAGAAAAACATACCACGGGATTACAGTGAATGGGACAAGTATGTTAAATCCCTTATATTTCAGTTTTTAATAAATCTTACTTATTTGTTTAACTAGGGAACACAGTTGATGCATTTTGCTGAAATGCAAAATTTCAGGCAAGTGTAACACTGATGAAACTTCGTTTTTTCTTAGTAAATATTCTATTAAAATGTGAATAACACGTGTTGCTAACAGCTGAGAACAAATTAGTCTATACTTTTGTACAAGTTGTATGGAATATAGTAAGTCAGCAGAAAAAGAAATAAAAATTGATTACTTAATTGATGAGATTCTTGAAAGCAGTTCTAGGGTTATTTAACATGGACTTACAAGTTTGGACTTCTCTATATCTAAAGCCATGGTTCTAAATTGAAAACAAAACTGATGAATACTTACTCTTGCACTGAACCCCACTAACCTCAAAGAATGAGCTTCAGGCAGTGCATCAGTTTACTCAGATGCAATTACACATAATAGAGGTTTAGCCAGTAACTATTTTTAGGGTGGATGGGGCTCTGATACAAAGACACTCCACACCATGTACTGGTGGCATATTACCCTCCCAAGTTACGTGACAGGTTGATGCCCAAATTGTTGGAAAGCACACACTTGCGTTTTACATAGTAGAAGCTTCTCTGTAGTTCCTGAAATTTGGAATATGATGCTGTAGAATCAGAGTGAGGAGGCACAAGTTTCTAGTGCAGTAGATGGGGAGCTAAATCTAGATATTGTGGGGTTTGGGTAATGAAACTATACCCCAAAGCCCCTATAAAAGCCCTGTTCTGCGTAAGTTTTGCATATCAGTTATTTTCATGCATGTATCTTTCACAAATTGTTGTCTTCCTGCTCAAATGTGGAGAAAAAATAGGTTATAAAAATAATTTCTGCAACAATTTATTCTTTCATTTGTTTATTCTTTGCTCTTGCTACTGTATCTTTTCAGAGTAATCATGTACATATTTTGTTTACACTTTTATGTACACAATCTTTAAGTGCTTTAGCATGCTGATAATAATACAGTTTGTGAATTTTCCCACAGAGTGTATTTATTTTGGATTATAAGTATACTGAAACAGAGTTGTTTAAAGACATTTTCCAATTTAAAGCATGTCATGTTTTTAAAATGTTTTGAGGATAACTTCAAAACTTTCAAGTAATTGTTTAGGCAATTTCTGAACAAAATGTTTAGCTTCTTATTTTAGAAATATTTATTTGAAATGTGGTTAATTTATAATAATTGGGTAAAAGTAAGCTAGCAAAAGATCAGATTCAAAATGGAGAACAATTAGCCTTATGTGAAAAGGTTTTGATTTGGATACATTTTTGAAATATTATCTCGATTTCAGAAAGAAATTATTCATATTGTCAAGATTATTGTGAAAAGAAAAGGCTATTTTTCCATTACACCCTACACAGAAAAGCAGTAAGAATAATGTTTCTAGTGTAGGAATTGATTATTATTACATTTGTTTCACAGTACTAGGGCAGCAATATTTCTTTAATACACATTCCTAAACACTGTTTTCAGAAGCTGCTTCGGAGTAGCTTTGGAAGTGTCTGAGACTATTTATCTCAGGTTTACTGTATAAATTGCTTTGAAGCTGTTTCTTAGTTATTTTGGCAAAGGCTGATAGAGATGTTTGATAGGGCTAGGATTGAGCCTGATGATACTGTTTCTTAAATTTTACCATTGTCTTTTTTGGGGGGAGGTGTCTTTTTTTTTTGAGGAGGTGAGGCAGAGTTTTTTGTTAGTCACAGATAAGTGAACACAGCCTGTATCTCTTTTCCTTGGGTTTATAACGGAAATACAGTATGCCTTTCTATCAGCTGAGGAGTCTTGCTATGAAGCACTATTGAATTTGTCATTTTATTAATTAAAGGTTTGATGTGGAAAAGGAATGTTCTAAAATTGATGAAGACTGTGAAGAAAGTAACTCAAAAGCAAGATTCTTCAGTAGGCCAAGTCCACCTGTAATTGAGAAGAAAATTGACACAACTGGTAATGTCTTAGAAACATAATTTTTCTTTAGTTGTAATACCGTGTTGTAGAGTATGAATACAAATTGAAGATGTGTATCAGAGTAAAAGTGCTGTTATTTTTCAGCCCCTAAAGATGCTAAAAGTTGTTAGATCACCAAGTGAGCTTGAACCCATGTTTGAAAAAAACCTAGTCTTGCTTAATAAACAGTAAGAATGTTTATGTTGTGTTTAGTTGAGAGCTCTGGGTAAAGAAGTAAAGCATATATCTGGTATTATAAATAAATGGTAGAGGTTAGTGAACTGCTTTTTTCTTGCACTCTGAATTGTATCAGAGTGCCTGTCAGAAGAATTTAATGTTTTACTACAGAAAATGAAATTCAGATTTGTCTTTTAGTAAGCCATGTGCTTTTTTAAAAAATGCAGACTATGAGATTCAAAGTATTTTGGGTGTTTTGGTTACGTCTGTGCAAGTTGTTAGTTCTTATTGTGTAGAAATATTTTTTGCTAGGACTGACAAAGAGAGAGAAAATTTTTATTGCTACTCGTGAAAAAGAAAAGGGCAATGAAGCCTTTGCCATTGGTGATTATATGGAAGCAGTGACATATTACACTCGGTGAGTAAATACTGTTGTGTTCTTTTATTTTAATTACTCTTACTTGTGAGTGTTGTTTTTAGACCAGTGTAATTGAAGCAACTTCTTATTGAAGCAACTGGTGACAATTAGATTATTTTCACAAGGACAAAAAGATTTGACAGAGGAATATTTAAAGCACTGATGCATCCTGATATTAATTTTTATTTATTGGGAAGAGAAGGGGCTAGATAGTGATGGAATACAGTCCGCAGGTGTCACAAACTTCTTCAAATTTTTCAAACCATTGAGTTTCAAGGGCATGCTTACAAAAATAAAAGGATAAGTAGAGTGTTGAGAAATGAAATTAATTACAAATGTAATTTAACTCTGTGCTTTGAAATGGTAAGGACTTAAAAAAACCCAGAAATCAGAAGTGTCAAAGTTGTCATTTAGAAATTTAGCGTCTATGGGAACCTTGGGGTATTAATTACCAGTGTAAACAGAGGGTAATGCTATGACACTACTGTGAGATGAAACGTGAAGGTAATTCATGGGCTATGTTATAGGGGGATAACCTTGAAACAAAGTATGAGAATGGTAATGCATTTGTGCTCAGTGCAGATAAATATGGAGAAAACAATGAATAGAAACAGTGTGCAGCAGCAATAAAATAAATATTTAACAGATTTATGTTTAGGAAGAATCATTCATATTGTCACTGAAAGAGGCAGGGTTATGAAAATTTACCTGGAGATTGGTGATATAGATAGATAGACGTGTGTGTGTGCGTGCATTCATAGAGCTCAAGCTGCTTAACTGAGGCATTTCATGTGTGATGGGGTTTTTTTTGTTCTTGACTTGCAGCCTTAAGATTTTTCTTGTTTTGTTTGGTATTTTTACACAAACATAAAAAAGTCCATAGCTGTATTTCATATACAATAAATAAAATACAAATACATAATATAAAAATAAGTTAAAATGTCTGCTTTTGGAACATAAATAAGGTACTAATTACTAAGGATAGGCAGAATCCTTTCTAAAGGAGAGTTTTTCCATTTCTGACCCTCATGGGGCATTGTATGCCTTCTGCAATGGATGATATTGACACCATGCTGTTCTAACTGGTCACTTTTCTAATCCTATCTGAAGTCTATTTTCTTAGAGTAACAACTATTTAAGTAAAATATTTTGGAGTGAATTGTTAATAATCTGAAGGGGTTATCTGTATATGGCTAAAATGGAAAACACAGAGTCTGACCTCTTATTCTTACCCATTGGCTCTCTTGACTGGCTTGTCAGTCTCTTGCTTGCTCCAAGACAAACCTTCACACATTTAATCACTGCTTAGACTAGAATGTATCTTCTCTTCTTCCTCACCCTCCTAGCCTTTCTAAAGAGCATACACAGATTATCCTACCATATCTGTTTTCCCACTGGGATCATAGCTGCATAGACCTTTTATTCTTTTTTTGTTTCCCATGTGTTTAGCATTTGTGGACAAGCATTTGAGATAGTTCTCCATCATGTTTTTTTCACAAGGGAAGTGTGAGTATATTGCAGTGTGCTGTCTCCCTGGCACTTCCATTGCTACTCTTCCCAATGAACACAGTTTAGGGTCCTTGCAACATTAGCGGTGTTGTTGGCAAAAATTCCCTTACACCATTTTGTTGTGTGCATCCTAGCTGTCCTTATTCCTCAGAGATCATCCTGCTGTTACAGAAGCTAAAGCCCTACCTACAATACCAGCCCTGTAGCAAGACATTGACCTGGACAGTTCATCCACTGCTACCTGAGTCTTTCCACTTAACAAGCAAGATCAAGGAGAATCCCATGTGTTCCCCCCTCCCATGCTCTTCTTCATAACCCCCAGAGCTGTGTAGTTACTCTTCATAGTCTCAAAGGTTTCATTTGGCAGTTTTGTTGGAGTTCATGTGGATGGCAGGAAGAAGTAGTAGTCTAAGTGACAGATGAGTGACAACATCTTCTCTGCAACATCTCAGGCCAAAGCCCTGGCAAGCAGCAGGCCTCTGAAGACAGTAAATCTAGTTGGTGGATGGTTACCTGTGGTCTCACAAGAGGGAGTCTCTAACCACTACTGTGGTTAGAATACCAGTATTAGTATTGTTATAGTACTGTTACCAGCTTCCAGTAGTGAAGTGTTTCTAGATTCAAGTTTTCTGACTATAACATGGTCTGTATTCCCTTTTGTTTAGGAGTATATCGGTACTACCAACTGCAGCTGTGTATAATAACAAAGCTCAAGCAGAAATCAAACTGCAGGACTGGGACAGTGCTTTGCAGGATTGTGAGATGGTACTAGATATGGAACCTGGCAACATAAAAGGTAAAGTAGAAAATAAAATTGCTCATCAATGTATTATTTTATTTCCAGCAAATAAAATGGTATATGTTGTTAGCTGACTTAACTGAGCTTTAGATCAGGTCTAAATAAGGAAACAGCGTAGCTCTGCAAAGCAATTTTAGTGGTTCTTTGGGGGTTAGTGAAGTTTTATGCAGTTCATCCTGTTGCTCTATAATGGGAATTCTTCCGTGGCAGCATGTTTTTCATATGATAACTATAAGCCCTCTTGTATACGTACAGTGCAGTGTTTCCATATTACCCACAACAAATTATAAATTAATTTTAAAATGATGTGAAAGCAATCAAAGTTGCTGATTTATTTCTTTCTGAATGTAGCTAACTGTATTTGCATGGGTGGAGGGGGAAAATTTAAAAACTGAAAAGGTGCTCCACAATTCATGACTTCTGCCTCAAAAGACATCATGTGAAATTGCATCATTAAAAATTATCAAGGGAACAGTTATTACTAATAGAGAAGTAAGTCGAGAATTTTTTAACTTCATAACTACACGTAATATGTCTAGAAAAAATAGTGTACTTTTATTCACTTTATACTTTAAATACATAAATAATACACTTTGTTCTTTTGTAGCTTTGATGCGCCGTGCCACTGTACACAGTCATCTGCAGAATTACGAGACAGCTATAGAGGATCTGAATAAAGTGTTGTCTGTTGAACCAGAAAACTCTGTAGCTAAGGTAACGATCAGTGACTTGAATATGTCTAGAAAGAGATCGTATGCAGTTGTAGCATACAATGAGAACAGTTTATGTTGTTTGATTTAACTATGAGTTTTGAGGACACACTCGATCTGCTGTGCCATTGATCAGTCTCCCAAGACCACATGTGGTGGAAATAAGTTACTTGAATGTGGCCAGATCTTCTGTTCAGGACTTGACTGTGAGGAAAAGTCTTCTCTGTTAATGTAATTTAGGTGCCTAAAACATTTTCTGCTGAAGATGCTTACAGTATTAGTGTCTTAGCTGATCAAAGCTATTTGGAAATTTCTCTTAAAAAGTTCCATTGAGACAGGTGCATTTAAGTTTGAATACATAATGAAAAGAAAAATTCAACAGAGATGCTAAGCTTTTGTTGTTGTAGTGGTAAAGTTAACCCAGAAGGCGAGGAGCTGGTTTCTATCCTCGTTTCAGCATGGTGTTATAAATCCTCATTTCTCATCTCCAGGGTAGAATGAAAAACCTTCCATGCCTTCTGATAAATCTGGACCCTTCATAATCAATTTTGGATTACAGAAAGCCAGATGCTTTCTTTGAAAATTAAGGTCACGATGCGGTCCTTGTACTACTATTGTTTCAGCTGTTTAGGAGAGGACTGGTTTGTGTCCTTTCATTGGTATCTTAGGGGTGTTTTTCAGGTTAGAACAGTCCTTGCATTTGGACTCTGCATGTCCTGAGTATCTTCAGTACTGGGCAAAAATTGCTCTCTTTTTTAATTATGAGTCCATCATACTACTACCCTCCCAATTTTTTTACATATGGCTTCTGGATGCTGTGCAATTGTCTAACCCTCTGAAATCTGTCCAGCTCTTGTTGGTGGCATATTGTAAGCTGCTAGCAGTTTGCTCATTGCTGCTTCTTCTCATGAAGTTATTTGATCACTGCTGTTGCTTGAACCAGTGAAAGTGGTACAAGTCTCTTGTGTCAAATTCACCATATACAGCATATATCCCTTTTAGGGTGTTCCTGGAGCTAAGTTCATGTCCAGAATAGTTCCTGAGTTTCACATCAGCCAAGGAATTACATGTCTCTAGATTTGAGTTCTAAAAGAGATTTTGGTCTTTTTTTTTTCTGTTTATAAGACCGAATCACTAAATAGCTTTTCAGTCTGTGATGGCAAACTCCGCAACAGTCTTTGTCAAAAGATGTATCAAATAGGCTGTGCTGAGACTTCTTAAAATACTAGACATAGATGGTCACTCATTTTGAGTAGACTGTTCCGTTAGTTGCTTTGCTGAGCAGTGCTTTTGTAGCTGAAAGCAGATGTCTGTACTTTGTCCTTATCCATGCCAGCTATTATGCCTTGGCTGGCACATCTAGAAATGACAAGTGTTTGGCAGGGCAGTTTTTCAAGTTTTCATTGCTTGGAGGATCCTCAAAACCCTCTTGAGCTAAATATGAATGTATGGAACATGTGCAGAGTGCATGTTTATATCCAGAATCACTAATATAAAAGTGAATTGGTTGTCAGTAACTGGAATTCTCCAAGGTACTTTGTCCATGTGAACCTTTGCTTGATCCTGTTCTTACCTGTTTCTTGAGACAGGAAGTACTGAGATGGCACTTCCTTGCGCAGCATGGAATTACATTCAGAATAGCACATAATGTTGGGTGTGTCTTACTCTGGTCTGACAGTGCAAAGTGGTTTAGTGGTTTATGAGTTACAGTGATAGTGCTGGGTTAACAGTTGGACTTGATCTTAAAGGTCTCTTCCAACCTTGACAATTCTAAGTGGTGTTAAAGGGTGTTTTTTTGGTAATGGAAAAATGTTATGGAATGAGAAACTGTTGGATCATCGAATTGCAGCTCTTACAAGAGGAGCAAATCTTATCATTATTCAACAGTGTCCTGCTGCTGCAGTGTTACGAGACTGTTGTCTCTTTGTTCTGGTTCTCTCAGTTGTATTTCTCCATCAGATGTCCATCTGACATCAGATTCTCCATAGCATAAATTTTGATTTTGATTTTAGGCTTTTTTGGAGATTCTCCAGAGAACCCATTTTCCACATCTCTTCTTAGTAGACCATGCCAGATCTCACAATCGTAAATCTACTTTTTTTCCTTTCAATTTTTTTTTTTTTTTGCTTAAGCAGTACATTCAAGAAAAGTATTTATTTATTTATGGGATATCTTCACATCTTTGTGTAAAGATATCTTATGTCTATCTCTTGTAAGAGAGCTAGAAATCGACCATTAATCTTGCTTTTATGCTGACTCCTGGAAAATTTACATTTATTTACCCTCTTTTTATATTGGCAACATTTATCTTGATAGTTCTTCAGGATCTTACATGGATTATTTAACAGAATGTATTTGCTGTACATAAATGTAATTTATATACATAATAAAAAAGGCTTCTGCTATTGCTGGTTTTTTTTCCTCTATTATAGAAAAGTCTGTTAGAGACTGAAGAGAAACTGAAAGGTTTAAAGCCTGTGTCTGAGCCTCAAGGCAAAGGAAAAAGAATACTTATTCAAGAGCTAGATGATTCAGAAAACTGTGAAGAAAGAGGGGAAAACGCAGAAGCACGTGAAAGACGTGGTGGAGATAAAAGTAATGTCATATTATTTCCTATTTTGTTCTATCCCGAGGAGGAAATTGTTGTCTTTGAGATTGCGATGTTTATTCACAAAACTCATCCATATTTTCTTGCAAAGAATTTTGCCTGTTTGAAGACTAAAATGACATTGACTACTTAAAGTAGATCTGAGTGTGAAATCTAGAATCCAGTTTTATTACACATCTTTGTAATTCTTTCTAGAATGGGCGTAACAGAGACAAATGGAAAATGATGCTATAAATCACCTACTTCCCTGTGCTCTGTGTAATTTTATACCTGTCCTTTGATGTGGACCCAGTTAAAATTTTCTTCTGGTGTTAGAGAACATTTTCTGTTCCTGAGATCTTTCTCTCACACAGCTTTCCTGCCTTCCCACTAGCATATTTTTCTTCTGCATTTTTCTTCCCATGCTTGCATCAAAGGGTGTAAAAATGGTCAAGTGTAATTTGTCAACATCTGTAATTTTTGTTGTTTTTTGTTTGTTGTTTGTTTTGGAAACTGTCATTCTTTTTTTTCTTTTTTTTTTAAATTGTAAAAGGTCATCTCTGTGCTCTGAAAGTTTATATTAGAGGTAAACAACATGTAATTCTTGTACTGTATGTAGTTTACAAGCAATTGAGGTGTATCTCCTGTTCCTGGATTAGTGTGTGACCGAATGCAAGGCTGCTGAGATGAAGCCACTGGCATAACCAGAATCCATGGCTTGCAGGAGGAAGTGGGGCAGCAGGGGCTGTGAAGGCTTGCATTGGCAAGTTGCTTTTAGATTCAGCTGCCTGGCTGGCCTCCAGCCTGCAACAGAATAACATCCTGAGGCTGATTTCACCCTTCTCCTTTCTGTTGGTTATGTTGGTTCTTTAAGGTGTCGTGGCATGACAGCTGTGACTTCTATGTTTTGTGTGTTTTATCTTGAAACTAAATCAGTCCGTGGGTTTTGCAGCTTAATCGTGAATGTTGGACTGTACGTGTGTGATATAATAATGCATTATTGGCACAAAAAATTTCCAAAATATCCAAATCAGTTGGTGTCTACCAAATCTCCTTACCTAAAACCTTGGAAAAAAGGGTGTATCATGTCCCTAGCCTTAAATGTCAGTTAATTTGGGGTTGTTTTCTATTGTGAGCATTCAGATGACTATGTGCCTTCTAGCTCCATAGGAAGACGTCCATTCTGTTGATGAAAGGTTAGGCTTTTAAACATAGGGAAGATTGTCAGCTGATGCCAATGGCATATGTGTTCCTGTGATATACATAAGTATTTCTGAGATTTAAGTGGCAAGCATTTTCAGAGATTACTCTGTGTTTTCTTGTACAACTGGAAACAAATATTAATTCAGTTCAGTTAATGAATAAAAACATACTGTCAACCTAACAGCAATAAGTAGACTAAACATCTAGTCCTGTAGTCACAGGCAGTCCAGTAGTCCATGTAGTCCAGTCATGTACTCATGTTTATTTCACATTCTAATTGGTAAGCCTAATGCATTCCTACTAAATTTACAATTTAGGGGTTGGGAAAAAAAAATCAAAATAATTTTTGTTTTCTTTAGCTCTGAAGAGTTGATTTCTGAACTTTGAGCAAAACAGTCTAAATAGAGTGTACTCTCTCTTTATCTTCTATTTAACTGAAAGCAAAAGTAAATAGAACCGTTTATGTACAGTAGAAATGGAAAATTGCATCCTAGAGACTCTAAAAAGCAGTATTCAGATACTGTAAAACCTAAAAATCATGTATGTACTTGACAAAGCAAACGTTTTGACATGTTTCTAGTAGTTATAACCTCAAGTGATAAATACAGTGTAAAGATAAATTGATATATTTTAAATATCCCCTTTTAATTAAGAAAAATTTGCTGAGTTGTGTGGTATTTACTTGATCTATTGTAATATTAAAGAATATTACATATTGTATCATATTAAACAATCCCCAAACTTCAAATATTCCTGTTAGAGTATTCAGTGGGTTTTTTTTTTTTTTAGTTTTATGATGGTCCTTCAATTTTAAGTTTGTTATTTTAGTAATAACATAAATTTAAATTCTTTCCAGTGTGTATTTGTTGTCATTCTGGTCAAAATTCTGTCCATACTTTTCAGTACCTTTCTTTAAATTCTCCTTGGAATTTATAATGTGTCTTGACTTTTTTTTTTTCCTTAAGAAAAGCTCAGAAGTGTTGGTATTTTTTTTTTAGCCCAGAATAATGCTTTCATGAATACATTTCTCTGTAGATACCAATACAGGAACATTGTTTATAAACACTGAAACTAAAAGACAATGAGAACTATGTTTGAGAAGTGTAGCTGTACAATTTTTTGCATGCTGTTTACTCAGACATGAAATATTTAACCAATTAGCATTACCCAGCAGCTAAACAAGGTAACTATCAGTATTATTGTCAGGGGGACTCCAGACTCCAAATGCTGTAAATGTTTCCTGTTTAATCTGGGGCTGGTTCTGTGCACTTCATCTTTAGGAAATTTCCTCCTGTGTTCAGGGAGTAATGTGCACATTAATAACATTCACATCACATATTATGTGCCTGCCTTGCTTTTTCTTTGTGTCTAGAAGTTGGGATGCTCTTTGAGAGTGTTTCGCTGTGTTTTCTAAAAGCTCGTTCTATCACCTGGTCATCTGTGACATTTAAATTTTTTTTTCTGTTTTGGTGTATGTACAATGAAAGCATTTTAGCATATATTTTAAGGAAGTTGTTAATATACTGCTGTCTTCATTCATCTGCCCAGCATGCCTTTTACCACCATTCTCCCTAGCAAATAGACTTTAAACCTTTTCGGCATATTTGGCACCACCAATTGGATGGGTGGGTGGATGCCTCAAATATAAATAATTTAAGTTTTAGAAAAATGTCTGTGTGGGTACATTTAGCCTATTGTTGTTCCCACTGTGGACTATGAACTTACTATTAAACATGGTGTTTAAAAACTGGGACTACAGCTAGGTAGGAGGTACTAGAGGATCAATTGTTTCTACAAATCTTATGCTTTCCCATCCTATTCAGTTTGATTTTAGTAATGTTTTGTGTGTTTAAAAAAAAATTATTTCTTTCATTTGGATCCGTATTGAGTCAGCTTCAGATGTTTAGTTAAAGCCAATTGAAAGTATCACTCCAATATATGAAAAAATTCTGTTGGACAGATAAATACATCAAGTGAAGGGAAGGGGAAGAGAGCATCTTCATAGTACCAGAAGACAGAGTTGAGCTTCTGTGACTAGTAGTATCGAGAGTCAGGCTCTGCAGAAATCTGTATTTGAATACTGCAGTGCTAATCTGGTAGGAATTCAGCAGAATAAGGAAGATAGAGATGTTATTATCTAATATCCTTATTCTATGATTTTTCCTAAATAAATTTGTAATAAATAAATGTGAAAGTTGAATGATCACAAGTATGCATAAAAGGGTTTTTGACATGTGTAGGTGAAATCTTCTTGAGAAGGATTTATAAGCTTTTATCCCGCCTATTCTATGTTATATTTGAGGAGAGTTTTGTATGGCGTTACTGGTTTGTTCGTTTATGATCTGATTTTAACATGCAAGCATTTTGATTTGGTCATGGAAAATCAAAGTGTCCGTGTTGTAATAGGTGGTATTTAAAGAGTTAATTTCAAGGTGAGCCCTGTACCATTCTGACACCGCAGGACAGGGGTTCCCATGTGCCCAGCAAGGAGAAGTGAGGCTTCACAGTAACCCCTTTTCAATAACAATTGAAAGTTACTTGTAAGTAGGAATTCTTCTGTGTGCTCAGCAGTGTTTTCTGAGGCAGATAAGCCCCCCTAGCGTTAGGATGCTGCAGGCTTTGGTCGGTGTCTGTGTGCAGCACCCCCCTGTCGCAGCAGGCCGATAGTTCGCTCTGATGATGCGGCTCTAACCCCGCTCATTAACGCCCTTGCAGCCTCCGCCGCGGCAGCGGCAGCGCAGGCGGCAGCCGGGGAGCCCGCGATGGGCAACGCGCACAGAAAGTCCCACGGCAAAGGCGGCAGCAAGGCGCAGGACAGAGAGACGCGCAAGCACAAGGACTCCGATGAGAGCGGATTAAAAAAAGGCGCATCAGAGAAGAAATCAGGAAAGCATTTGTCAGACCATGAAGGTGAAGTTAATGGCTATTTACGCAGCGATGAGAAGAGTGAAAACCCCGAAGCTGAGGAGATCTCCAAATCGCATAGAGAAGGGTCTCAGTCGGCTGGTGGTGGCAGTTCCACTTCACTTCCTCCTACTGCAGCAAAACTAAAAAGCGAAGGAAATGAGTTATTTAAGAGTGGACAGTTTGGAGAAGCTGTGCTCAAATATTCGGAAGCAATTGAATATGTCATTGGTCTAGGTGAGTGTAATACCTTATACTTAAATCTAGAACTGTTTAGATTATTTAAAAGAGCTACAAGTGAACAAATTTAGCCTGCCCCTGGATTTTTGACAGGAGTTACTGTGCAGTAAATCTTTTGTCTTTTCAGTAGACAGCAGTTCACGTGACGGAAAACATTGGACGATGAGTGAAATAATGTTTTAATTTTCTTGCGGTAGAGCTGTTGGCATTTATTTATGTTTGAATTCTAAGATATTCTAGACATGATAAAAGAAAACTACTGCTTTGCAGTGTTAGCAAACTGCATCACTGCAGTGCAACTAGGGAGTATTCAAGTCTTTAATTCTTGAACCCAATTTCAGTAATACTATTTGATTTTAATTGTAACTTCTTTTAGGAGAACAAAGTCCAGACGATTTAAGTATCCTGTACTCAAACAGAGCAGCATGTTACCTTAAAGAAGGGAACTGCAGTGACTGCATTCAGGATTGTAACAGGTAAATGGAAACCTCCCATGCAGAACAACAACATTCCTGGTGATGATTAAACATTTTAACTGATATATTGCTAGTGCTATTTGACTCAGAACAGTATCAATAAAGTCTGATTCCCTGTTTAAATGACAGATACCTTTGTTACATACATAAACAGTCACTTGGAATCTAGGAAAGGAATAACTTTTAACTTACTGTCTTACTGTGTAAAGGCAGTTTTTAAGCTTACTGTGTGCACAGAAATGCATAGCAGGATTAAAATTGTTAATATAAAAGCAGGTTTGCAATGGTGTTCTGCAGTAACTTATATGTAAAAGCTTTGTTATGCCCGATGCTTATCACAGTATTGGAAATTGCTTTTGAGCACATGTATGGTGTATGTGTGTGTTTTCTCTGCGTTTGGTTTGTTGTTTTGGTTTGGGGTTTTTTAATATATGCTTGACATAGTTATAAACAGTAATTACAGCTGTTAAGGAATTGAACTAAAATCCTTCCTGCTTATTGTGGTTTTTAAGGATACAGGAGTTAGAAGATCAGACACCTTCAATAACTTCCAAACGTTGTGTCCCACTAAATTATTACTGTATTTTTGACGTTTTGGGGTTTTTTTTATATTTCCATAGATTGAGTTTGTAATGCTGAGGCTTAAGGTGCAAAAAAGTATCTTAAAATAATTAGAAATCATATTAATTAATCAGTTGAGTTTTTTGTACAGCAGAACTCAACTATTGAAAGTGCCCTCCACAACTAAAAATAAAATATGCATGTACGTTTGTAGTACAAAGGTACAAAACATTTAACTTACTGTATATATATTCTACCTGACAGAGTAAGTTTCCTAAAAAAAATGACTCACTAGCAGTATTTTGTTGAAATAGATGCAGGATCACAGACGGCTGGCTGAGATAGCATGTTTAAGAGCCATCACATTTTTCTATTCAGGAAGTGCAAAGTATGGAAGATTCCAGCTGAAATCAGTAATACAAAGGTTTTAGGGTTTGTAGTTTTACCAATTAGAAGCTTTTTTTCTTACTGCTTAATGATAGTGTCCTTAATGTCATGCATATTTCCTGGGTGCACAAGGCCCCATGATGCTTAGTGGTAGAAATAATACGGAGATAGAAATAATCTAGAGACTGGGAAGCAGAACTGCAAACCTGCAAACACATGTAAATTAGGCAATGTCAAATAAATCTTCAGTAGGCAACACAATATAATGGATGATCTACAAATAGGTTACTTGATTTAAAAGTAAAAAATTATGTAGCGTTATATTAGGAGAAACCTTCTCCCCGTGAACAGTGCTTGGCATTGCAAGAGGTTGCCCAGAGATGCTGGGCAGAGATTCCCTTGGAGGTTTTCTTGGCCCAGCTGTATCAAGCCCCAAGCAACCTTGTCTGATCTTGGAGCTGACCATCCGTACTTGTAGCAGAAAGTTGGGACATCTCAGTCTGGATTGCTTTGTGACTTCACGAAATCAAATTGTCTAGACTCACCTTAATTTCACTATTTCAAAAGTTTATCTCTCTTTAGCAAGAATCATTGAAAAAAAGGTAGTTGTTGAGAAATAAAGCCTTTGTGAACTGCTTCATATTGCTGGAAAAGTGCACGGTGTTTGGAAGGAGTTCTAATTTCACAAGGTTGATCTCAGTGTTGATCAGGCAGACAATCAAAAGCGTAAACAGACAAAAGACAGGCAAAAACCTAAAGTCCAAAGAAAGACAGGTGTATATTCATGTCCAACTCAATGGGGTTTTTAAGTGCATACTTTCACTTAAGGAAGAAGAACTGAAAGTCATGTAAGCAAAAGCACCATATACTTGAAATCCTTGTAGATCTAGGCATGACTTAAAAAAAAATAGCTTTTGCTCTTAAGCAGGTGCCATTACCTAATCATATCTTGGCGATGAGAGCAGTTTTCCAGATGGAAGATAAGGTTTTGAGTAGAGTAAGCTGTAGTAAAAGCACTAACAATTTCAAAACTGGGTGTAATTTAGAGTGTTAATATGAACCACTTAGACCCATTTTCCTTAGCTATTTTGCTTTAAGTGCCATCTGAAATCACAGAGTTACGTATAGTTGTGTATGTTATAAAATAGTTTTATTATTCTTATTTCAGTTACTCTTTTTCAGTCCTGCATTTTTCTTTTTGTTTTCTCCAGAGCTCTGGAGCTTCAGCCATTTTCCCTTAAGCCTCTCCTACGCCGAGCAATGGCAAATGAGTCAATGGAGCGGTATCGACAGGCATACATTGATTATAAAACTGTCCTACAAATAGACAGCAGCATCCAGGCAGCAAATGATAGTGCTAACAGGTAACTCCACACAGAAATTTTCTGATAACAGTCAAAATAGAAAAGTAGAATTAAAATTTGTTTGTTTAATATGCTCCCCCTATTCTTTACCCTCAGAGTTGTGGCACAACTAGTACATTATAGCTAGAGGATTGGCTGTTCATTTAGTTGATTTCCCATAATTTCAGTTTTTCTCTCCTAGCCGTGAGTCCCTTTTCTGTTTCTCAAAAATGTAATATTGTAAGTATTTTAAGGTTGGGGGTTTTTTTACTAGTGCTTCTACTTGTTCTCTTTCCTAACTTCTATTTTATACTATATAAAGTAATACTTTAAGGTCCATGCTTTTTCTATGACATTCCATTTCCTTTTCATATTAACAGTCTTTCTGTGGCAGTTGGAGATTTATGTTAAGTGTGAATCCTTCTGCGTGCTGCAGTTGTGAAAATACTGAAGTACCTTAATACAGTGGTTGGCTACAAAGCTTAGAGGTGTAAAAAATATAATTGAATATTATTTTCAAGTATTAATGCTTTAAACATTAATTCTTGCTGCCAAGAGAGACGTTTGAATTTCTCAAATTATATTTTAATAGTATAAAGTTGAAAACAGAACAGCCATTAATCACTGAGCAGGAACCCACGTGTGTGACTTTTTACAATGGAATCTAGTACGGGTTTTTTTCTTCCTGAGGCAAGGCCATGAGCACTTGCATTATTCATTAAAAAGTCCATAATCTCTTTCTTTAAATTCTGCTTATTGGACCAGAGGAAATTGCGACACTTTATCATCTCTTAGAAGTACTTTTTTTTTGGTAACACAACAAATTATTAATGATCTTCTGTATCTGTGGTGATAATAGAGCATTTGGACTGGTGGAATAACTGCTTTTCCTGGTACCTCTGTAATTATTCCACTTTCAAAAAATCTCACTGGCTTATTTCATGTGCAGATAATTCTTTTCATATTTCTCCTTGACTTGGAACTTGCTTAGTAATAAGCTTACTTCCCTTTTCCCCTTAACACTCTTCCTTTTCTCCTCTCTAGGCCTTCCTTATGTTTTTAGCTTCACTGCTCATTACTCTTTCCTCCCTGGCAACCCATCACCTTATTTCAGCTGCTTCTTCCTTCTTCTCTTCTGCTGGTAATTCATTTTTGCTTGCAAATTATTCGTTTCTAAACCATAGACCTCCTGCATAATTGAACTTCAACTATATTTTTAAAAAAATATTTTATCATTTGTAAATTCAACTGAAATTGTTTACTAAAGCATTCATTTTCATTTCCAAAGTAAGAGACCTTTCCAAAAACAAATTTGAAGAAAACATTGCTGCCTTGTAGCTTAAAGGGACAACCCCACACGTAATTTTATTTTTTTTTAATATTAGGAAGATAAGGTCTTAACAACCTTCTTTTATTGGAGGATTTTTTTGTTTTTAATTTTCTGTGGGAAGTTGGATAGTGATGCTGTAGGATGCTAACAGGAAAAACTCATGATCCTACTTGTGTCTGAGGGTGGGTTTGATAAACCACATTGAAGCTCATCTCTCTGTGTTTACATAGCTAAGCAGACTTTCCAAAAACCTTAGAATCAATTGCATATTTTTAATACTCAGTAAAAGACAAAAATTTTTAATGTCAAGCCTTTACCTGGTCATTATGCAATTAAAAAGAAATAATTAAGAGTGTAGGTACATAATCCAAACAAGTATATACAATTATTTGACTGTTTATCATCTTGATTAGATGATGTTAATCCGTGTCTTTTATTGGTTCCTGAGGTGATTTTTTTAGATAAACTGGAAGAACTGTCTCTTTTAATGGTGTGTGCCAGATAAGTGGAAATGGCATTTCAAGCGTGCTTTTAATTAGTGGCATTTTCCTAGCTTTGCGAACATCCACGGATTTCCTACCTTGTGTATTTTAATTTCCTTTTGAGTGTTTCGTTATTTACTTTTCTCTGTTAGAAATACAGAAGCTCTAATGTGTGGGAATATATTTATGCATTTCCTCTTACTAAATTAAAGTTTCATTCCAGTTGTCTCAATTCCTTTAGTATCAGTGAGCAAATTGCATGAAATGGCTTGGGAGCTGTTTTTACAAGGTCCTATATGAGTACGGTGCTGCAGAAAGAAATTTGTGATCAACTCCAGAACTGTAGGATTATTGGGTCGAGTTGGGGTGTTGGTGGTGGGAAATGAGTGTATTTGCCCCAGCTTTTTCATGAGACACCTGTGCTTTTTAAACTAATCATGGCACACAGCTATGCATTTTTGCAAAAGACTCTGCTTACATTATAGTATTACAAGAAGTCAGTTGAACATTAGGATCTTTCAGTGGATTTTGATGAATTAGAGTTTCTTCCTCCAACTTTTTAAGCCCATTATGATAAATGAAAAAATAACTAAAATAGGAAGTCAATATGACTCTGGTTTCCTGTAGAATTGCTCCATTACTTTCTGTGGGAAATATCTAAATGTAATTAATTGACGTGTTAATATGAAGTGTACTGTTTCGTTGCCTAATGAAACAACCTGAGTAAATCTTTGGGTTGTTCAATTTATGATGTTGTGCCACATTTTTTCTTAGCAGTTGAGTTCAGGGTGTCATTAAAATCCTAAAGCTTTAGTAAAATTAGAGCAAAGCAGTACTTGGACAAGCCACATTGTTGGTATGTCCGATAAAATACTCAGGAATGGTACAGGCAGTGGAGAGCCCCTGCAAGGGCCTATGCAGTTAACACACATTAAAATAGTCTTTTTGATCACTTAGAAAACAAAAAAAGCAACTACATTATACTATGGAATGTGATATTCTGTGAATGAAAAAATTTACTTTCAAGTCAAAACCACATGTTTTTTATGCAGCATTGCGTAAGACATAAACTCACTCATTATATAGCTCTACAAACAGACTTTTTAGTCTCTATCATTCTTTAAAATATTTTGGTAATTTCTATTTACATAAAGGAGATTAGAACTGGTGCTGTTTCTTGTATCAGTTTTTTGATCAGACCATAATGGGAAAAGAACGTGATCTTGAGTGCTCCGACTCTGTTGCCAAAGTATTATACTGATGCTTTTTTTCTTTTTAATAGCTGTTATTAAAATACTTTAAAAGAACAAAAGTAAGTAAGAAAACTCCATTGGGTAATTTATGTTCATTCTGTGTTGTTCTTCATGTCACTTTCAAGGTTCTTTTTTTTTTTTTTGGATGTGTACTCATGTAGTATGTTTTTCACACCTGTGTTAGATGGAAGTGCACCTGATATAAAAATTTTGGTTTTATTTGCTGTACTATCAATGTGACTAGCTTTGCTACTCAATTCAGAATTTTCCTTTGTTAAAGTATGAATTAGACTTACTACCAGTTGAACTTGATTCTTAAGCCCGTTTTGAGAATAGGAGATGTTTATCTCACTCTTACTCTCATAATTGGTGGGGTTTTTTAAAACACGACAAAATTTTGAAGGGAACCATGAAATCTTAAATGACTTCATTTTCTATGTTTACTTATGTCTTTCTCCAAAAGAGAAAAAGGTAATGGGAAACTCCCACTTAAATGGATTTTGGATTGAATCACTCATATATGGAAATACTTGACATATAGATGTGTGTTGGTTTAAAAAAGACTAAACAGTCTTTATAGATAATAAAAATATTTTAAAATGGGGATTGAGTGATACATTTCTGACTATATAACTATAAATTGCAACTTAATGCAGACTACTTTGTGACCTGCATTGCTTTTTTTAGACAGTTGTGGAAGAGGTTTCATTTGACGTTTGCAGATTTAAGTATCACATTTTGCCTGAGAATATCGTAACCTACACTTACTACAAGTAACACTTATGAACGGCTGAGAAGAGTAAACAAAATAAATACATGGATTTTTTTTCATATTTCTTTACTGGATGTAGTAGGCAGCATTTAGAGCTTAGTTGCAGAATCAGTCATTGGCTTAAATATTTACAGATCATGCTGAAGTCAGCTTGTCTTGTGAAAAGCAGCATAATACTCTAAAATAAGTGGGAAAAGTCTAAATTTTAAATGGATGCAATACTGTTGACTGCTGTGACAATATTTTTTTAATTAGTCTTAAGGATAATTGTTCAGGTTTGGTTTTTTTTAAATGAGAATGTTGCATTATTTAATTTGGTTTTAAGTTTTTAACGTGAGAGTTAAATGTATGAAAAGTCATGTTGGCGGGGCTGTTCTTTTTCAGAATAACAAAGACTTTAATAGATCAGGATGGTCCCAATTGGAGGGAGAAGCTGCCACCAATTCCAGTTGTTCCAGTTGCTGCTCAGCTACACAGGTGGGATGGAGGAAGCCTCACTGCAGAAAATAAGCCAAGTACTATAGACATCAACAGAGAAGAACAATTGCAGATGAATCGTATGTATAGCTAATGCAAATATACATTCAGGAAAAAAAACCTAATTAGAAAATGGAATACATTTTAACAATGTCAAAGAAACTGCTTTAGAAAATACTTCTTAGAGACCTTTGTGAAAAACCAAAGTAGATGACTGTCATTTATGTGACTGGGTTTAATGTGCTTTGTGGAGCACAGTTATGGTAATTTTTTTTAAACCAAGTGATGTAGTCTGCAGCATGTAATTTCTGAAGTTATATAAAATCAGAAATAGTCATCGGTAAAATTAGCAGGATCACCAAACCCCAACTCCTGGCCCTGCATGGGATACCCCAAGAGTCACACTGTGTGCCTGAGAGCATTGTCCATGTCCAAACCCTTCTTGAACTCTGTCAGCCCTGGTGCTGTGACCACTTCCCTGGGGACTGTTCCGGTGCCCAGCCACCCTCTGGGTGAGGAACCTTTTTGTGATACCCAACCTAAACCTCCCCTTCCTCTGCTTCCTTGAGTCCTGTCACTGGTCACAAGAGCGAAGGGATCAGTTCCTGCCCGTCTGCTTCCCCTCGTGAAGATGCAGGCTGATCTCCCCTCAGATTGCTGCAGGCTGAACAGACCAAGTGACCTCAGCTGCTCCTCCTACAACTTCCCCTCCAGACCCTTCACCATGCTCGTGGCCCTCCTTTGGATGCTCTCTAATGGCTTCATGTCTTTCTTACATTGTGGTGCCAAAACTGCCCCCAGCACTCAATGTGAGGCCACACCAGTGCAGAGCAGAGCAGGACAATCCCCTCCATTGCCTGGCTGGCAATGCTGTGTCTGATGCCCCTCAGGATGAGCATCGGTGGTTTCCCTGACATCATAATACAGTTGTAACACATTTTTCCCCCAGAAAAACCACCACCCAGACAAACATCCAACTTTGGCAGAAGACATTCAGGAGACATGTTTCAGAGATGTTCTGGACTTGTCTGTACATAATCACTGAGTGCTGAACTCTAGGAAACTAAGTTCCTTCCTGACTTCTTTTCCCTTCATTGCAGTTTCCATTTTTCTCCTTCAGTAAGTAAGGTGAAGGAAGCTCTGTGATTCAGTTGTTACTGACATTAAACACTCTTTCTGCAAAGGCTTGAACCCTATGATTCCTTATTCAGGTATTAATTGGTTTCCCTTTGAGTTTATTTCAGTATAAAGTAGTATTGAAGATAATTTCCCCTTGATTAATACAAGGGTGACTGCAGTTTGTAACTGGGCTGTTGGCCAAATATGTAACACTGGTGGGGTTATCTGTCTATAATGCATTACTGCAATACTGAATGTCCTCCAAATGCTTGGCAGCATTTTGATGCAAAACATGTCTCAGTCCATTTCAAATAGAGCAGGCTTTGTTTAGGCTTTGCTTTTAGAAATGTTAAACAATTACTGTGTAACTGTTTTCTTCACTGAAGGCTGACTCTAAAGTTCTGGTTGCTTTCTCAGGCCTCTGCTGCATCAGTGAGACCTGACAGTGATAGCTGGTATTGAAAGGCTGCCAGCAATAATGTTCAGTCAGTAGTTAAACCTTACTGTTGGCTGACACTTTCTTGCAACAATTGTGTGTTTTTCTTTGTGTCTTACAACTTGAGTTATAATTTAGTTCTGTGTTTCATGTAGTTTATTTTTTCCCCAAGTCCACATGTAGTTTTCTGGCATAGGAAACTGCCATGTTTCTATAAAAGAACTAAAAGAGTTTAATTATTGGTTAAAATTGTTGGTTATATACAGTGTTGAAAACCTGAAGCTTGGCAAGGGGCTCATATTCTTCAGTAGGGTGCAAAAAGTAGATTATTTCATTATGATTTACTTAGAGCTATGTTGCTAATTTTTGTTTGCTCGCAACAGAGGCATGAAGCTGCAGTCGGGATCAGTTTTTCACTGCAAACACAGCTAAAAACTGTAGCCTAACCCAAAAGTATCTGCAGCAAATGATGTGGAATTAAGAAGGAAAGTCAATTATGGAGTAACAAAGTATCTGCAGCAAATGATGTGGAATTAAGAAGGAAAGTCAATTATGGAGTAACAAAGTATTAATTAAAAAAAAAAAAAAGTGTAGTCAGGTGTTTCCAGGTTCCTCACTGCATCTTTTATAAAAAGTTGTTAACACAATGTTACTGATGTATCCCTAACTCCAACTGATGAGACGATTTGTTGTTCATTGTCAGTTTAGCATAGTAATTGTGGTAGTTGATTTTAAAGAGAATATTAGATCAAACCCTGGCTACCTTGGTGTGATGGTGGAGGTCTGGAAGGCCTTTAATCCTGGTGATTAAATCTGCACCATTGTAAAAGCAGGATCTAGGGGACAGGTAGGTCCTCTCTACCACACAGAAACTGTGAAAACTTAAAGCTGTCTGTTGCATTCCCATTACTTTCAGCAGAGTATTTATGCTGGTGGATGGGGAAGTACTTGTTGAGCCAAATGGATCTGGTGGTTGATGCCTTTGTTAGAGCAGCAGGGGAGGCTGGGGACAGGAATGGCCGCGTGCAGACTGACAGAGAGACTCCATTGCCAGGCGTTAATCCTTAGTCTGCACACATCATTCAGCCACCCTTAATGAACTGACCTTACATAACACTGTGATCCTTTTGCTGTGTAGGTGAGGAAGCTATGGAGAAGTTCAAGAGGTTGAAAAATGAAGGGAATGATTTTGTAAAAATGGGGGAATATGAAGAAGCTGCAAAAAAATACAGTGAGTGCATGAAGTTAAATACTGAGGAATGTACTATCTACACTAACAGGTAAAGATCCAAAATCTAACGCTGCTTTGTGGGATAACAGTAGTTATATTTTCTCACTGCAAGTAGAGATTTTGCATACCTTCACTCATTGTTGTGAAAAAGGGATTTTTTCCCTACTTGGTAAGTGTTTGTAATAACAAAATGGATTTCTTGTAAAACAACATTTTTCAAGGGGAGCAAGTATTAATGTCACTGATATATATATTGAAATTGTCTATATAAATAAAGGAGGCAGTAGTAGGTGTTACAATTAGCATAGCATTTTGCAGCATTTGTTGAGAATACTGGTATGATTTGAATTAAAAACTTAACGTGCAGTAGCAGTATCTCAGATACAAAGAGTAATAATTTAGAGAAAGTGTACATTCTGAGAAAATACAAAGAGTAATAATTCAGAGAAAGTGTACATTCTGAGAAAATAAAAGTAAGAACACAGTCATACATCAGCATCATTTTAAAGGTTGACCTAATTCAGCAGTATAATTCTTTATGCTGTAATCTTATCAGCTTTTACAAACTAAGAAGGATTTGATTAGACCAGTACTTGAAGAGGAGAGTTCCAAGTAATAATTAGGTACAGAGAGCAGTGTTGTTTATTTAATCCAGAGCACTTTTTTACCCATGTATAAAATCCATATTACATTAACCATTATACTATCATATTACACTAACATAGGCTCTGCTTTTAAAAAACTTGCGTATCTGCCTAACTTTAAGCATTAGTGATACTTGAATTTTGACTTTCATTGCAGGAATTTGCCTTCTCCAGTGATGTTCTTGATAGTTAGTGGTTTTATGTACTTTAAAAAAATTCTTTTGAGACTGCATTGTGTGAAGTATTGTAATTAACATTTGCGAGTCAGATAATGTCACTACAGCACTGTAGAATTTACTAATATTGCAGTATATTCTGTTTTTCTGTGTTAGAGCTCTCTGTTACTTGAAACTGTATAAATATGAAGAGGCTAAGCAGGATTGTGATCATGTTCTTCAGATAGAAGATTCTAATATTAAAGCTTTTTATAGAAGAGCACTAGCGTACAAAGGATTACAGGTGAGGAAAAAGAACATGGCAGGTATTCTTAAGCACTTCTAAACTTGCTTATCGTCTTCAAAGGCAAGGAGGTAGTTGCTGTCAATGGGTGAATACAAAGTACTTGGTGTGATGATTTATTACTTTGTAGAGCATTAGGCATACATAAAACATTATATAAATACTTCTGCTACATAAAAACTGCATGTTCATGTAATAATTTGGGAAAATACAAGAATATTGTAATAAATAAGGTTTCACTGGAGATTATTTAAGCAAGTTTCAAATCTGTTCTGATGTTCTAGTATCCTCCTTTTGGGTATCTTGGTCTGCTGTATCTGTCAAGGAGTTTACTATAACTTTGCTGATGACAAATGGATTCTCTCCAAGTCTGTCTTCATCTGTCCAAACTAAAATCTCAAGCTGTCTTGGCATCAGCTAATGTTTAAGTGCCTGACATACTAAACCAGGGTTTTAATGATCATTGTTTTCTCTCTCCCGCAAATGCATTAGAACCCTTTGTCAGTACTGTACTTTGTCACTCTGTGGCAGTGTCAGTACTCAGCCTTTTCCACCTGCATGGTGGTGGTGTGTCTACAGCGCTCATCTTACACACAGTTTTTAGAGTATCCTTTTACATGATCATCATAAATGCAGACACATTGTTCATATCCATCCTGAATGTGACTTGAAATCTCATGTTCCATCATTTAAACCATGTCATTCTGTTTGTCCCTCCCTTTGGTGGTTCCCCATCTTCAGTGATGTTAAAATAGCCTTTACACTCCATAATTCTCCCATAGCAATCCTTGCTCTACCCATCAGCTCTTACTTGGTGTTGAATTATCAGCTTCTTGCTTCTGTAGGCTCATGATGGCAGCTCTCATCATCTGCTTTGTATTAAATTTACAAGTGTCTTTAAACAAGCATCTGAAGGGCTTTCTTCCATGTTGCAGGAGTGGACTGGAGGTCCACCAAGTTTCATCTTCGTCCTTCAAGTGGACACTTACCTCAGACCTCCATTATGTTTGATGCCTTAACAAAAAGCTACCTGATGGTGTCTCAGTTTACAAATCACCTGCGAACCTGTTTCTGCTTAGCAGCATACCAGCCTATTCTCATCCCATGTTATAATTCCAAATGCAAGTCCTAGGAATGTGATAGTTTGTTCCTCTGTTGCAGTAGCTATGAAATTTTGAAAGTGTGAAAATTCCTAATTTTGCGTAATGTTTTTTTTGTAACTGTGCTAAGCTACCTGGTATTAATCACCTCTAACCTTATGTTGTTGAACTTGATAAAAAGTCAGTATAATTATGAGTAATAGTGATTTTACCAGACAGAAAAAAAGGGTATTACCCATTCACACTCATGAAGAAGGTCGAGAATTGGAGCAACTACTTCTACTTTTTTGCATATCCTAGGAAAAAAGTGCTATTTTCGTATTATTGAAGACAACCTGAAGCATAGTGTTCATGAACTCCTTCAAAACAGTCTGAGCTGGGGACTCTCAAAATGTTTTGTTGTGGTTGGATTTAATGCCTTCATTATTGCTAGTTTCAGGGATGCAAGTGATAGGTAAAACCAGAGTGAATAACAAAAGTGATCTGAAGTTGACAAAAGACTGTAATGAAAAATTGTATGAGCTAAAGGCACGTAGTTTGGCAAAGACCTAGCTAAGGTAGGAAGTGTTATTTGTATACAAGTAGCCAGATATTTAACCACAAAAGCTGCAGTGGAATTTAGTGTAGTAAATGAGGTAGTTTTTTACAGATTTACCAAGATGTAGTTAAGGGAAGATCAGGAAAAATTGTTAGTGAGATGCATTAGGCCTGTGATGTAGGACACAGGACCCCAGACAGCATCTCCTACAGGTGGTAGTCCACTCTCTTGCTTTGGGTACAGTCATCTTCTATGATTTTTGTTGGGCAGTCTGGGAGGCTGCAGTTTTAAATTCAGTGGAGTTGGTTGCTGACCCTTGTTACTGTTTTCAGAAGTCTGTTCCAGAATCTCATTTCTCTATAGTTGTGAATCCTCCCAGCTGTAATTCAGATTATTTAACTTAATTAGTAGTGGCTTTCTGATGAAAGCACCCTGGCCCCTTTGTGCATTCCTTTGTTAGGGATACATGATTCTCATTCTGTCACTCTTCCTTCATGACCTGGCAGGCTTCAGTTCACCTACTGACATCCTGCAGCCTCTCTGCACTTTGAATACTGGCTACCAGTGTGGAACAAAATATTCTCTGTGGGAAAGAGTATGAGTGGCTTGGACACTGCCTCCTCTGTTACAGTTGAGGTGCTGAGGAAGTACCTCAGGTGGTACATGAGGATTTTTTTTTTCCCATGATATACAAATGATTTAATGGTAACCTTATGATACTGCTGGGCATCAGAAGAAATACTAGACCACTCCCACAAGAAATTAGGTTGGTCTTTCACTGTTTACTGCTGCATTTCATCTTTATTTTTGATACTTCAGCCCTTGAGATGTCTTGATTTTTTTCTATGTGATAATTCCAGTCTTCCTCAATTGATGCTATTAACTTCATCTCTCCAGAAAATTTAGTCTAAAAAATAGTAATTTATATGGAAAATTTCAAAATAAAAGCATTAAACAAATTACAAGACTGATTATTGAGGAACTGTGTCCTAATGCCACTCTGTCAGTGTGTTTGTCCTAATTTTGTTTAGCCCAGAGTTCATAACATAATCCCAGTCTCCTCAAGTATTAGCAAAATTTCACTGTAAGAGATGGTCCATTGGATTGGAGCCCAGGAAGATACATCTTTAATCAAAGGTCAATTTAGCTCTCTTATTGGCAAAGCAAGTATGCAGACTTGCTGGATTCAAATTATATTAATTGTGAAGTAGTGTTACACTAAAAGCAATTATGCTTAAAAGCAGCAAACTTCAGTAATTTGCTCTCTGATACAGGGAATAGGTTTCTGAGAATGAATTTATTCATATTACATATTTAATTGGAAGTATTTAGCTACAGAGTATTAACTCAAACTCATTCTCATTTCCTTTTTCCCCTCTAATGAAATTACAGTATCAATATTTAGATTATTTTTGTCTACTTAGTGTCCAGATCCCAGTATTTTTACCTTTCTTACTTGTTTACAATAGTATGGTAGTTCTGATTTATTTTTCTAGTGATATGTTTGTGAGAAAAATATTTTCTTTTATTTACAGAATTATGAAGCCAGTGTTGATGATTTCAACAAGGTACTTCTAATAGATCCAAATGTTGTTGAAGCACAAAAGGAATTAGAGGAGGTAACCCAGCTGCTTGACCTTGACAGCAATGCTGGAGCTGGCAGTCGACAAAAGCAAGGGAAGAAAATAACCATACAAGAGGTGGTATACCTGTTCATTTTTTAAAAGCAAACACAACAGAAGCCACACATTTGAAGAGATAATATCAGAGCTTTTGTTTGCCCATCTTGAATCTGTATCTTTGGGGGGATGGTGTTATTTTGAGGGCATATTGGAGGATTTTTACATGTGCTAAAGCTTGGACTGCTCAAAAGTGTATTCAGAACTACAGCAGAAAGGGAAATAGTCCATTTAGATGGCACTAAACTTGAGGATATGCTCCTTGTAAACAAAAGCTGCTTAAACTTTGAAATACACGTTTTACAGAATGCAGCTGTGAAATAGCAGTTTTGCTTTTGAAGTCTGTGCTTCTTGGGCAGCCTGTGGGGCTGTGCTGGCAGAGGTCTGTGGTCAGCAGATGTGCTGGCTGCTCCTTTGCTGGTCCTAAAGTTACAGGTCTGAAACATGAAATCCTGCCCTAAAGGGCAAGAGTAAAACATATGTAGGATCTTACAAAAGAAGCACAGTATGTAATGTTATGTACAGGATCAAAACGTTAGCTTTGCTCAGTTCTGGGTAGAATTAGCTGATGAAAGGATTTTCTCAGTCATCTGATTTTTTGGATTGTAGCATTGCTGGTTGTTTAAGAATTCTTTTTCCCTTTTTCATTTAAAAATGTCTAGTTAAAACAGATAGTTACAGTCTGTACAGTGATACTGTAATTCAATGATATAATTTCAGAATGTGGTATAATGGAGGCTGCAGTTACTAATATAGGGAAAAAACCACGTTCTTGAAGTACTTCAGATTGTCACGAGCTCATGGATTTTATGTAACTGGCATAAGCTGGTATAGTGTTAGTTAAGCTCTAAATTGTGACAAACAAAGGGACCTGGAAAGTGTTTAGAGGAGGTTTGGGAAGTGACCACATTGTTCAGACACCAGCTAACTACATTGCTGGCACTGGTGATTTTTCTAGGGGTGATGCAGGAAGCATGTTTGCTGTCAGAGTTACAACTGCCCCTGTGGAGAGGCTCTCCTCTTTTACCTGCTGTAGTCCAAGGTAGTTCCATGAAACAGACTGCAAAGAAAAATTAAATTAGAAAAATAATTTATTGTCATTATTCCATGTTAATCGAGCTATAATTATATAAAAGACAGTCAAATTTTCTCCCTTGATTTTAAGGATTGTTGAAAAACAGAACAAAATGTCTGTAAGCCAAATGCAGTATTTTCCAAAAATTACTAATCCCCTGTTCTATGCAATACAGTATCTTCAGACTTTTCAAAATACTTGGCATTGAGAGACCCTGTTCAGTAAGTTTTAGTCAGGTTGTACTAATTTCACAGCTCTTGATGGCTTGAAATAGTTTTTAGCAAATGTAGTTGGTCCCATAGTTAATTTTCTATGAAACTATCTATGACTGATTCATGAAACTTGACAGAGGCTGCAATCTCAGGAGAAGTTAAGTGGACAGGGAGGCAGTTTATCCATGCTGAGCTTTCTCCTTCCACAGCAAGACTCCAAACAACCTGATCCAGCTGCCTTGTGCCTGTACTGCCCTGCAGGCACAGCAGAGAAATGAAACATGTTTGTCTGCTGCCTTGACTCCAGTTCTCCTTATCTTCTGGAACTTCACATTTAATGCATGTGTAGAGTCCTCCTTTCTCCTACAGCCCTCCTTTCCCCAGTGCTCTCCAGGTGTGATTCCTGGTGCAGTACCAAGCAGTGAAAGGCAGTGTAAAATACACACTTCTGACTATGAGCCTTTAAATGTGAATTAGAGAGCTGCTTTTCTGGGGGGCAGTAGGACATGAAAGAACAGGGGTGCTTTTGTTTTGTGAAGAGCAGGATGCCAGCTTTAATCCAGTGATAAGATGGATATATGCAGTTTATGAAGTTTCAGGTTCTCTCTGTGTCCACATTAAGTGATCTGTTGTCACTTTCTTTGTGAAGGTGACTGAACCTGATGAGCAGGAAGAGAGACAGTTTGCTACATCAGAAGATGCTGAGGCTCATCATGTTCCTGCTGAGGAAGCTGTTCCAAAGTTTGTGCCACAAAAATCCTCTGAGAAACTCTGCATTTCAGAACCATCCAATGCTTATGACTTTGGTCAGATTATAAATGCAGTGAATGCTAATAAGGATAAAGCTGCTTGTGCAGATCTTTTAACAATTACTGATCCAAAAAAATTGCCAGTGCTGCTGAGTAACAAACTTGAAGGAGAAATCCTTTTGATTTTTATCCAGTCATTGGAACATTATGTAGCTGGAAAAGATCCTGGCCTTGCATATCAGCACCTTTTCTACTTAAGCAAAGCAGAAAGATTTAAGGTAAGAACCTAGACTGAATGTGTACTTAAATTGCACAGAAATCTAAAGGAAACTTTCATATCTTAAAAGGAAACAATGCACAGATTTGTGTATCTCTGTCACATACTATGATTTTCAGTCAACCTGTGCTGATTATAAAATAATTTGTTGGGGTTTTTTTTCAGGTGGTGCTGGCCCTTCTTAGCAAAAATGAAAAAGAAGAGGTGCAGCAACTGTTTGACTTACTTTCAGAAAGCCAGAGTGATCAGTATTCACTGGAAGATCTTGAGAGCCTTAAAAAGGTTTATGAACTTTAAGATGTTAAAGTTTATTGGCTGCATGCATATAGTGCATGTGTAGAAGATGAATGAATGAATTCTGCAGACTTGCCTGGATTCAAGTGGTTCTTTATCTGGACTGATGGAATTCTATTTTGTTTTGACAGCATATGCACATTTAAAACTTGCTGCTCTTTTCTTCTTGTAGTTGTATACATCTCTAGAATTTAATGCCCATCTGTGTTCAGTAAGAGTTCATTTCATTTGGCATACTGATTTTATTTAGACTGTTAATTATATACAGAAAAATACATTTTACATTATACATGCAGTGTGAAATACCTTGATGGTACAATAGGTAAATATACTTTTAATCATCACTTTTTACAGCATCTTGTGAGTTCTATGTTCTTGTGATAAAAGAAGTGTCTTCAAGATAAACGGGTCAGTTAGCAGTAACTTTGCTAAAATGAGTTTACAAAAAGTATTAACATTTTTCAGAAAACTACTATAGGCCATCTGTTTGTTCACTATTCCTGGTCTGTACAAAACAGATTTAAATATTTTGTCTCAATACATCTCAACAACAAAGGTGAATGAATAATACATTAGCTTGTCATGGAAACAATTATTAAATGGATGGGTATGTTTTTAACAAGTGAGTAATTTTTAGTGCACAGAGGATTACCTTTCTTCCTGTGTGTGCCAGAGACTGGCTGGTTTTCTGACTTTTTTTGGGCAGTGACAGAAGAGCAAGTGGCTGCACTTCACAATAGAAGTGTTTAACTCTGAGGTTTGTAAGCAGATTATTTAAAATACCAGCTATTTCTGTTTACAGATATATTTAT
This sequence comes from Ifrita kowaldi, assembly GCA_013398055.1. Lineage (NCBI taxonomy): Eukaryota > Metazoa > Chordata > Aves > Passeriformes > Cinclosomatidae > Ifrita > Ifrita kowaldi. The sequence continues at coordinate 668,767 of VZRS01012339.1, forward strand.
AAAACTAAAAGTAAAATAATTTTTTGGACCAATATGGTTTTTTTTTTAATTTCAGGCATTGCTTATGTTTTATATTTGATTCTGACAAAGTTCCTTCAAAGGTGAAGCTTTTAAATTTTTCAAATACCCCAATGCCTTCTTTGCACAGGTGATATAAATGTATGTCAGACTCTCTTAGCACTGCAGAGATCTCATTAAGTATGTTGTTCTAGTGAAAATTTTTCTCAGGTATATATTAATAAAGTTTTTTTCTTGAAAAGTTAATTATGGATTCTTTTCTTGTTCAGTACTCTTTAGGCTTATAATTCTGTCATGTGTATTATGACTTTCATCTTGGAGTGCCAAGAATGAGGTTTTTAATTCCTAAAGCATCATCAGTACAACTGATATTTAGCAATTAACAGGTTTTCACTTTCTGTGTGTGTGATCGCTTCAGATTAAGGCAGACCCTGAACTTTGGCTGGTTGAAGATAAAAAACACCAGCATTGCCTTCTGTCATTTTGGTCCTGCCTCACTGAGGTTTCATTGAGATTGGCTGCTTTATTTTAGACAGCATTTGGGAGGGCCTGATGGACAGGCAGAACAATTTCTAAAGACATGGAACTTAGAAAAAAATAGACTCAAACACCTGTAAGGGACTGTACTGCTGATTTGGCCTGAGCAGCACAAGCCAAGGGCACCAGTCTTTAAAACTGAAGGGGCAGCATTAGACCACTGGAAGGCATTTTGGGGGCATGGAGTGCAGAATGGAATATCTGGGTGTGGATTTCACGATTTGTTTGACAGGTAAAGGCTGCCTAAGTCTGTTCCTCTTGCCTTAGTCTGGGAAACTGCCTCAGGGCCAGCAGGAGAAATCTCTGCAGCCCCCAACAGTTGCAGCTGAACAGGAAACGTGGGGTCACCTGTGAAAGACAATGTCCTTGGCCAGGTGAGGCCGAGTGGCCTCTGCAGAGGCAGCCACAGCATCCCTGATGCCTTGGGAGGCCACCTAAAAACAGAGACTAGACAAGAATAAGGGAATAAAGGTCGGTATTTATTTGGAAGGCCTTCAAAGGTACACCCTGGGGAGCCAGAGGCTACTGCCAAGATGGACCCCAAGATGGATGGATGACAGGTCACGAGTTCTTCACACTTTTATAGGTTTGGTTCATTTGCATATCAGGGTTAATTCTCCCGTTAAAGCTTCAGTTAATGATGTAATTTCCCCAAGCTTGCCCCCCCTTTAGAGGTTTTGGTTTACACATTTTCGGCCTAGGACAGTCTGAGTGTCCTTGAAGAGCAGGGCCAGAGAGGCTTTGTTATGTCTACCTAGCACGAGAGAGCAGAAATTAACAGGCTACAAGGAACTTCAGAGTTACACACTAGGCAGTACAGGATTTGAAAAATATGAAAGCTAAAACCTAAGGCATCAGCCCAGGTGTGGCACTGGAGCAGCTGCTGACCACAAGTAGCTCCTTGCTCACTGTGGGACTTGCTGCAAAACACATTTTGTGTCCCGTCTGTGTGATGGTCAGCAGGAGAAGCCACAGAGCTGCTGAATTCCTGCTTTCCTCGCTGCTGGGCCAGGAGCTTATCTCCCCCTGGGCAGTCCCCATTCCTGACACTCCTGGTCTGTATTTCCCCTCCTACCTTTGAACACTCCCGTATTTTAAATCTTGTTTCTGCTCTGTGCTCAGCCTTTATTTATGCTGCTTTTTTGTTTCCCTCTGCCCTCCATAATAATCTCTTGCCTGGCAGAGCAGCCAAAGCTGCAGCAAAGTAAGACCATAGCTGCCACCTCAGCACTGCAGTGCATGGGCTCAGTGTGGACACAGCGCCCAGAAACGACAGAGTGGGCAAAGGGGGGCAAGAGCACCCCAAATGCCTTACCTGGCTTTGTGGCAGGGAGACCCAAATCCCAGGATGGTGTTAACGTGCTTGGCTTGTCACTCACCCCCTCAGTGTTAACATCCACCTCTGTAAAAACAAACCAACCCAAGCCACCAGCGGGCCAAAAGCAGCAGGAGAGCACTGGTTCTGCAGGTGATGGGAGCAGGGGAGTGAATGTGACCCTATGGTGGCAATAATGCAGCCAGTCACACACAGGATGTGTCCTGTCCAGCCGAGCTAACCAGGCCTGCAGAGACCCAGCTGCTCGGGGAGCACATCCATGGTTTTCACACAAGAGAGCAAGATTCTTTCTGGAGCCACTGAAAAATGCAGTCAGTGGCTAGGGAATAGCACGGCAACAGAGGGTCACACTGTTGGTATTTTGGTCCTTTCAAAGTATTTTGACATTTTTTGAGAAGTCAGCTAGCTCCAGGCTGAACAGCTGCTGTCACCCAAAGGGTGCAGGTGCTACCAGGGCTGAGTGTCAGCGTGGCTGTGGTACAGGCCAATGTACCACAGGGCCACCACTCTTTTCACTCTCCCTGCATAGGGGTGCAGGCAGTGGTGAGAGCCCAGGTACTGGCAAACCACAGCCCATGCCCATATGGGGGATGTATTTCCACTCATCAGAACCTGCTCTGCTTTACATAATCCGGTTGCACAAATAAAGGGCTCTTCCTGTGGCTGCCAGACCTAGCAGAAGACTTAGACTCGTTCATTACAATAAACAAAATAACAGTTTTGAACACCAGGGAACGAAGCTTCTTCCCTGTCAGTGGAACTCTGCTCAGCGCCCGTGAGCTGCAGCTACCCAAGTGACAAAGGGCTGGCAGCTTGGAGCAGGGGCTCCCCCCGGCTGGCTGAAGGGGGATGAAATATCACCTACCCCTGAGTCCTCGCTCATTCCCTGGGTGCCTGCCTGGCTCCTCCCCTTGGGGATGTAACATTTCAGTGGAGACACAGCCTCCAGCTGTGGCAGTGCCATTTCCTTGCAACCCTGTGCCACTTCTCCGTTGCTCCTTGCTAAATGCCACCCTCATAAATACAGTCAGTGACATGAGAGTGGTTTCCCTTGTAAGCAAGAGGGATTATGAGGGGTAAACTGCCCATCACACAGAATGCTGTGCTCAGAAATGTCTTGAGCATGCAGCCTGTGAGGAAAGGGAAGCTCGAGCCCACACAACCCCATCAGCACTGGTCTGGTGCCTAAACACAGCCACTCCAATTTAGGCTGTTGGAATTTTAATGTCCTTATTGTTGAGATGGAAGCAAAAATAGTCCTTTTGTCAAGCCAGCTCGCCAGGACCTGGTGCAAGGAGAGCTGTGCCTTGCAGCTTACTGGGTACCTGTGTGCAGGCAGGTGCTGAGACAGTCACATCTCAAAGATACCCAGTTACCTGGCGTGGCACACAAGCGACGTGCAACAGCAGATTCATCTCCAGAGCCATCTTCCAAGACCTGGGGTTGTGTTCAGCACAGAAGTTCAGTGCCACCCATGAGGCCGTGGATCAAATTCCTCCTTTTCCTCCAGACCAGCTTCTTGATTACCAAGTACCTCATAGCCACTTTTCTCTGTTTTTCCTACCCTTTGAGACTGAAGGTAACAAAGACATTGTCACCAGTCTGGGATTGTGCTTCTCACCCAGATCAGGCCTGGGGATTCTCCAGCCCTCACGGGGAGACCATTTTGTTCCCACAGCAACACCAGATTATTCCATCTGAGAAGACCAGTGTGCCACCTTTAGGACTGGCAGGAGCAGTCAATGTGCTCTTCAGATCTTTGTCACTTCAGAAAGTCATTCTAAATAAATCTCAATGTCATTCCACAATTTCTGCTCAAGACTGCCACAGTTTCACCTGAATTAGATAGAATATTAATGGGTTTTAAGTTCATTAATTCTAGTATTTTTTAACCTTCTGCTTGATTATCCTTATAATGCATTATTATCCATGAGAGTGGTGGCATTACTAAGTAGGCAACAATTTAAAAATCAATCTGAATGACTGGAAGAGATGTAAGTCAGTCAAAAAATCTTTATGCAACAGTAAAAACTAATTAGCTCATAAATGCTAAACTTTGTGGCACTGATTGAATAAAAGGATGGATGTACAAGCCTAGATGCTTTGCTACAAAAGACATGCAAACATAATGAAGAAAGCTTTTATGATAGCTTTTATCTATTTAATGTTGTAACTATCTCAAATAGTCTCAGATACAGCAGATATTAAATTTCCTCAAGATCCACAATCTGACACGAATTAGTCAAATTGGCCAGGAATCATGACAAATACTTCTGAAAAAGAACCACCGTGTTGGGAGACCAGATGTAAACTTGATCTTTCCTGAGATTTATTTCAGCGGAAAAAAAGTTTTGCTTTATTGAATTCTTACACAAGATCTGTAAATAAGAGAAGCATCTTCTGCATTAGTGCAGTAATGGAAGTGTATATTTTACTTTTTTATAGACTCAAAATTTGGTGCTGCATTAAATTTATTGGTGCTGTTAAGACATCCTCACTTATGAAATATTACCTCTGAATTAAAAAATGTTACAAAATTAATCAGCAAAACAGTTTTCTGCTAAAAACTTATCTCCATAAAAAACTTACCTGTATTTCAATGTTACCTCTTAAAGTGATGTATAAAATTATCAGATGATTTCAGAGTGACTGAAAATAATGGTACTATTTGATAAAATTTACTTACAAGAGTAAATGGTATTTTCAATTATCTGCACAGAAAATTGAGGTCCTGAGAAATGAAGAGGTAAGGTTTAAGCTTGCTGAAATAGCTCTTCCATCTGACAGAAGTGTAACTTACATATGGGTTTGGGACGAGGCAATCCAGCTTCGGCTTCTGCAATACATCCCCATCAGTTTCAGTTTCTCACTTCCCCAGCCTCTCATGATGCAGGTGAGAAAATGAGCCTAAGGAACAGGCAGCTCAGCTGAGCAAAAACCAGGTGTTACTCAGAAACTCTGACCAATCTGTGGTGTTTCTGTGCAGGCCATGTGAACTGAGAAGAGCATCACTTTAGATGGAGAAAGCAGAATTTGAGTTTAGTCAGCAATCTGACTTGCGCCAAGATGGTGCAGTTTTGTTTACAGAGCTCATGCCAGAACTGCATCCCTCTCACAAAACCTTTTACTGTCCTGCCTGCCAGAGAGGCAGCTCAGATTTCTCTTCATCTTAGAGAAGGCTGAAGTCTTGTACAAAATGCAACTGACTTTAGGTCTTACATTTCCAAGAATCAGAGCATTCAACTTCCAAAGCACACCTAATCAAATGAGAATATTTAAAGGCAGCAAGAGGTAAGAGCAGCCAGCACCTTACCAGAAAAAAGGCTCCCTGGGAGCATACCCATTTTTATAAGGCTGATCAGCACATTACACAACAGACCACTAGAAGTCAGTATTTAGACATTTATTTCAGATATGCAGTTTACACGCATATTATTGAGCAAAACCGAATTGCAAATATACAAATACTGTAACAAGCATTACCAAATAACATAACTGGCACTAGTGTTATAAGCTATTACTGAAACTGGTGAGGATAAGTCATGGAAGAGGACTGTAGCTCATGGCATTCTTTTCATCCAACTAAACTTCCAGTAGCACCATAATGGCAATACATGAAACACAAGACAGAACATTGTTAACTGTTATTCTGAGATTCACAACTTTTTTTTTCCATTTTAGTGAATTACTTAGCAAAAAAATGTTAACAGTGCAGGCGCTTTGGCCAACTTTAGCTTGTGTTCAGCTGTACATCTTCCATATGCAAAAGAAAAAGAAAAAAGCCAGCATATTTGGAACCCATCTTTGCACTTGGGCAGTCATTGCACTGCACTTAAGATTCCAGGACTGAAGACAGGCATGTCTTGCAAAGAGATGTCAAGTCCACTAAAGCCTGAGTGAGTCTTTGGTAGGCCAATACCTCATTATTATATCTATGACAGTCATTTTATTCACTAGGATTTTCTTTTGTGATCCAAGGTGGCCAAAGAGGACATTCTGGAAAACATTACAGTAAAATCCTCAAACGACCAGGCACTTCAAACCCAGTCTTTTCCAAAGGCACCAAGAATGGATGGGGCACCAATTTTCCCCCTAATGAAAGGTGACTGCATCTGCTTGTCTACAATGCTTATAAATCACTGGATTGTTATTTTACAGTTTTTACATACTATATAGTAGCCTTATCTGCTGCATGATTGGTTGCATGAATAAATAGGTAACCCCACTGTTCTACACAGGTGATGTCTGCATTCCACCATATATTAAGTACCAATTTCTTATGTTTTGAAATTATGTGAAAGCCAAAACCCTGCTCAAAGTGTACACACATACAAACACTTCTGACACAGGCTACATCCATCTCAAGATATGCAGTTCATTCTACATGCATTCTAAATACAGTGTGTCCAGTTATGAAACAAAATTATCGTTCTGAATATTCACTGTTGAAGTATGTTTGTATAGGTCTCTGCAGGTCTTTGCTTCCCTTAAATTTAAGAGTTCACACAAGAATGGTTTTAAGTCACTAATGCTCAGCTAACACCCTTTATCCCAAACCCCATGTTTTCCAAGTGAACAGTGCAGGACATATTATTCATTTCAGCATTTAACATATTAAGAATTTACCAATTTTTATCTAAATACACCAAGTATATGCTTTCAAGCAAAGTTGTGGCAAAAATACAAAACATGGACGTATTTGTACTGCTGTAATGCACTTGGTTAAAGCCTTCACATCTCTTCACACAGGTTGAAGATCCATATGAAGTATTTTGCCTTATCAGACAAGTATATAGAAAATGAAGTTGTATCAAAACCTTGCTTCTGCTGGTCACCTGAAACTTACAGAAGTCGCATATGATTCAACCAGCTTTCAGACAGGGTTCTTTAGTGGCAAAGATATTTTTGCAGCACTTATAGATTTAAATTTCAGTCTGAATAGCAGTGCTTAATTCCACAGCATGTTGTGAGTGGTTGTTGTTTGTTTCTTTCAATGTTTCACCAACACCTAAATCTACGTCTGTCGAAGATCCATTATTAATGCTTTCCTCAGCAATGTAACTCAGCTGAGGAACATCAGTGCTTGGGGCTGTTGGAACAGGCACAGGGATCCCACTTGGCTGTGGAGAGTTTTCCAAGCGATCGTTTTCCACCTCTGGGAGAACACTGACTGTGGTAAAGCGAGTGTGATAGTCGCTGGAACCATGGCTACACGAAGTTTTCATACTTTCCATATCTGAGCAACTGAACTCAGAGAAATGGCTGGAGTGCGAATCTGCTACCGATGGAATACTATCGCTCAGAGAGGGAGAGTCAAATTCACTGGAGTTTGTGCTTTGCTGTTCCAACAGCTGAGCATCCATGTCCTCTCTCGTCTCATTGATCTTCATGCTACTCTTCTTTCTCAGCTTACCTTTGCACTTCTTCCCCGCCGTGCTGTCCTTGGACCACTTGGCGGCGCCGGCTTTGCCTTCGGGCGGGCCGCAGCAGCCGGCGGAGCCGCGCCCGGCAGCGCTGCCGTCCTCCACGCTGCTGCTCCCGCTGTGGTGCCGGAACTTGGCTGGCTTGGATTCGATATCCACCTGCACTTCCAGGCTGTTGCCTTCCCTGGAACAGGGGAGAATCCGTGAGTGTAAGTGGCTATCGGAGGGCGGAACAAACTCTTGCTGCTTTCCAACATACCACAGTGAAAACGAGAGGGATGTATCTTGCAAAGAGAAATATTTAACCAAATAAACAGCCTAAAGGAAAACACAAAGTCTGAAAGACCAAACGCTTTACTGAGCTACAGCAATGACATGTCTCTTTGGAAATAACCCTGGCAAAATGTAAGCAGTCACATGTAATTCCATTTGTAACAAAATCTGCTGTTTCAAAGTGTGATCTTGAATGGAGACCAGCTGAGGCATGCTGAGAATATCCTTTAATAAGCAAGGCTTATAAATATTCCAATTTCACCACATTTCTCTTACCTGTCCAAAGGGATGTAGGAGTTCAGGATGGATCCTGCCATTGCTTTGGTACTGGCATTGTCACTAACTGTTCCCAAGCTAACTGTGCCAGACTCTCCACTCAGACTGTATCGTTCTTTCTGCACATCTGCTTGTACTTCCAGTCTTTGAGAGAAAGAGAGAGAGTTGCACACACTACCACAACAATTAAAGCACACTAGCTGAAAATTAGTGTCACCTTGTAGATGGCAGTAAGTAAATGAGTCAGTAATAAATAGAGTTTCTGAGTCACTCCAGTACAGATTAATTACCCTACTGACACATTCTCTGTTCCCACTGTCAAAAATGACTACTTCTTGATTAAAACCAAGCAAACTAAAACACCTCAAAGCAAAACCAGATTAATTTCCTAAAGGCATTAACCAAAAGTTCTGGATTCTTTCCCTCCTGAGATTCACAAGGACAACTTCCAGGTTCAGCTACAGTTCTTTTGCAGATAGTACACTATACTCTAAAAACAGTAGAAACAATCAGAAGGGTACATAAATTCGTGACATGATAGCTCCCATGTTTCCTCTGCTGCAAATTACTACTGATCAAATAAAAGGCAGAGAACTGTGTTCTGTACTCTGCTTCATATTGTATTGCTATCAACTGCAACAGGAATAATAGAAACCTGAGCAATCTTAAGTTGGGCTCAGCAGATAAGCCAGAAATCAAATTACAAGCTTTTTCCCAAATGTCTTGTTTATCTGTGTTCTGACAGTGAAATTGAAGTGGGTTTTTTTGTTTTTTACTCTCAGCTCTTTAAAGAAGAGGGTATGCATTCCTCACTCAGCAGTCACAGCCTGAAGCATCTGTCCCAGCACAGGGGAACTCTTGATACTATCCCACTGTCTTTATTCTCTATAGCCTGGACTGCGAAATTACTCAAAATGAGAAGTGTTCGCAGCTGATTTAAGGAGCAAATTCCATCCCGAACTCTACATGGTAACAATCCTTTCTACACGCTCCCTTTCTCTTCAGGGTGCAGGAGAGCCAACTACCAGAAAGGTCCAAATTCACAGAAGGCATTGAGCAGGCAACAAGAAGCTGCCACCTTGGCAAGGCCAAGTGCTCATCTGCCTCCCCTCCTGCCTAAAGTCCATGTGGAATGCACACTCCACCCAGGTGCTCTGAAGGCACAGCTTGGTGCCTGCAGATGACTGAACGAGTCAGCAGTTCTGACTTTTGGGTGAGGTGCACCAGAGAACAAAACTGCCTTAGACATGAGCTGCCTCCCTCTGGCTCCTGCCTACAGGTAGCTCTCCTGGGGAAGCAGGAGAACACCATCTCACGCCCCACTTACCCTAAACAAAAATCAAAGTCTTGAGGATTGTGGTCAGGCAGGATCTCATGAAAATCAGTAAGTTTGTCAGGGATGAACTGTTTATCTCTGTCTTGGGGTGACTCCATCATGTATATCCCCTATCACGGCTTTATGCCAAACAATTGATTTTGTGCCTTTTCTGTGTCTTTAAACTGAGTTTGAGAGGGAAGAAAAAAAAAAAGGACCAAGCAAACTTTTCAAAGCAGTGTCTCAAGGACACGGAGATTACACTCCTCTGCGTGCTCTGGCTGCGGTAGCACGAGGGGAGCATCCTGCGTGCTTTCTTCAGCCAGTTTTTTTTCCCTTTCCTCTCTCCCCAGCGTGAGACAGAAAGCTGAACTTTGTTTCCTGGGACTTTGGTTTTTTTCCCTTCTTCTCTTCTGGACTGTTTCAACAACATCAGAACACATCGGGAGAATTTTCCCCGAGGCCCGAGGGGGTGGGCCCTCACCCAGCTCCGAGGAGGAGAGACACCACACCTACAGAAGGACTCTGAAATCTTCCCAGGTTTCNCTGAAGGCACAGCTTGGTGCCTGCAGATGACTGAACGAGTCAGCAGTTCTGACTTTTGGGTGAGGTGCACCAGAGAACAAAACTGCCTTAGACATGAGCTGCCTCCCTCTGGCTCCTGCCTACAGGTAGCTCTCCTGGGGAAGCAGGAGAACACCATCTCACGCCCCACTTACCCTAAACAAAAATCAAAGTCTTGAGGATTGTGGTCAGGCAGGATCTCATGAAAATCAGTAAGTTTGTCAGGGATGAACTGTTTATCTCTGTCTTGGGGTGACTCCAT
>VZRS01012340.1:5356-60214 GCA_013398055.1 Ifrita kowaldi
AAAAAAAACACCCCCAAAAAAACCAAAAAAAAACCCAAAAAGAAAACAAAAAAACCCCCAAAAAACCCAAAAAACAAACAAAAAAAGTCTAGGGCACTCTGAGAATTGACAAGGAAAGTATGCAAATTAACAGGTTTACATAGAGGCAAGACATGGTTAGAGTTCAAGGAAACCATGCATGTAGCCAGCTAGAAGCAGGAGGCTGATGATTTGGGGAGGGTAGTTCAGCTGATAAAAGGGTGTCATTCTGTTGGGTAGTAACAAAGGCTGCATGACAGGAGTCAGATAGAGACTGTGGTTTCCAATAACAGTAAAACTTTTCAGGGGCTGCAGTCACGTCAACTGCCTGAGTGTACAGCGAGGAGGAACTTGAATAAAGCTCTACTCAGATTTCAAGGAGCTTTAATATGTTTGAAGGATGCTCTGACACAAGCTTTTATGCAGTGCTCTGGAAATAAGAGGCTGAAACTGGGTCAAGAGTGCAATATTATTCACAGCACAGTATTTTAAATTGCAAGATGCATTAGAAGGCCAGACTGACCTCTTCTCTCTGTAAGAGGTTTGGGAAAATAAACTGTGTGTTAATGCATGTTTTTCATAGAAAATTTCTCTGCTGTATTTCTGTGGCAGAAAATTGTCAGCCTAGGGAGAAGCAATTTACATTAGTTTGCTTCTCAATTAATTCTCATTAAAACGGGAGGAAGTAGGTGGATTCATTGACTCTGCATATACCATAAATGTGATGTGGATACATATATTTTCTCTTAATGATAAATCTTGCCCAGTGGCCCAGTATCATATAGCTTAGTGGCTTCATCTTGCTATAGCAGAGAATTTTAAAAGTTGTCTGTCTATACAATTTTCTTAAATACAAGCCAGAGGTGTATTTATTTTTAATAAAATGAACTCATTTATTTTATTGGAAAAAAATATTGTTTATTGTCATTTATTTCTGGGATAACATTGGACATTTTATGTACTCAGTAGTGGCTGACAAAGTTTTTGAGTGGTGTTTAATAGTTTAAGGGAATAACTGTGGTTTAAATTTTCTATGACTACAGCTGTGAAGCGATGGCAAAGAAAAAGAAAATAGGATAGTAATAACTCTTGTGGGATTATTTCAAGTGAAAAGCAGCAAAACAATGACAATTGTAACAATCTAAAACAATCAAACAAAACATCTTTCCTAGGAAACAACACCAAAACTTTTACTTGTTAAAATGTATAACTGGACACGTAGTGTTGGAAAACTTTTACAATGTTATCTGTACCTGGAGAATATTAACTTTTGTCATTTAGGTTAACATTAATCAAGATCATGCCAAAAGCCTGTGCTGAAATGTGACTGAATTCTGTTTTCTAGAGAAATGTTTAGGAATTCTGGAAACTCTTACTAATGGATACAGAATTTACATATTTCTTTCTTTATTTTAACAAACATCAATAAGCATTAATAACATTTTAACTGTCCTCTATTACTTTTTTGATTTTCACACATCTTCTCTCTGCATCTTCTGGATCGGGACAGCCTCCGGTTCCTTCTCTTTCCCCTTCTGCTCTTCCCTTCATCCCATAGCTTGTCTGCGTGGAAGATCTGTGTTAGTTCAGAGAATCGCAGCATGTGCCGAGTGGAGAGGGCCAGCACCAGGATCATCGCGCCTCGGGGCAGGGCAGCGGCGGGGCAGCGGCCGGGCAGCAGCGGCGGGCGGGCGGGCAGCAGCGGGACAGCAGCGAGCAGGACACCGGCAGGGCAGCGGCAGGCAGCGGCGGGGCAGCAGCGAGCTGAGGTAGTACTTAGGGCTCCAGGCTAGGGGCTGGGCGCTGCCGTGCAGTTCATAATTCCTTATATACAGCGTGGCCCCTCCCACAGTCCGATCGTCCGGAGGAATCATTGGGTCTCCTGGAGGAGTTCATCCTAGCGACAGAGCCTCCCCCCGGCCTCGAGGGGGGCTCGGAGCGGGTTGCTCGGGGAAGTCACCCTAGCGACACAGCCTCTCCGGCCTCCTCCCCCTGCCGATCCACGGGTGCTCGCTCTCCCTGTGCACGTGTCACCGCCAAGGCATGTGTGGCTTTTCTAGTACTTTTAAATTTAACGTTAGTAAACCAAATTTTTAAGCAACAGTTCAGAATAAAATCCAAACAATTTGAGACATTTTTATTTTAGCATTAATCAGGCACTCACGTGGGGGAAGAACCTTTTCCTGATGCCCTGACACAACTTCAGGCCATTCTCTTGGGTCCTGTTGATGATGTTTTCTGAGCCACTGGGCACCACAGAGGAGACATCAGTGCCTGCCTTTCCTTTTCCCCTCCAGGGGAAGTTGCAGACGCAAGTGAGGTCTCCTCTCAGTCACCTTTTCACTAGGCTGAGCAGACCGAGTGCCCTCAGCCACTCCTCATACGGCTTCCCCTCGAGGCCCTTCATCATCTTCTTGGCCTCCTTTGGACACTCTCTGACAGTTTAATGCTTTTTTTACATTGTGGTGCCCCAAACTGCCCCCAGGACTTGAGGTGAGGCCGCCCCAGCCCAGAGCAGAGCGGTACAATCCCCTCCCTTTCCCAGCTGGCGATGCTGTGCCTGATGCCCCCTAGGAGAGGGTTGGCCCCCCTGGCTGCCAGGACACTGCTGACTCAGATCCAACTTGCCATCAAACAGGACTCCCAGGTCCCTCTCCGTGGTGCTGCTCTCCGGCAGCTCATTCCCTATTTCCAGCTATGTTGTTTGGCAGCTGAATACAGCAGGCATGTCAGAGGGGTGAACAGGGCAAGTAGCTCTGAGTTAGGTTCATGCTGACACCTTCTCCAGATATGCAGGACAGCTTTGGTTACATAACCTCAGTTGTATTTTGAGAACCTGGACACAAGGGGACTCAAAGGGACCTGTGGATTCCATGGCCATGTCTGTGATGTTAAATGCTCCCTTGCTCACCCCAACAGTGGAGCACGGAGATAAGTGGCAGATGGAAGAGCCCAGGAACACCCTGCCCTGGCTGCTCCCAGGCCACCACAGGAGCCACCAGCCTGTCAGAGCCCACCTCAACACAGCCAGAGGAGCACAGGAGCCCAAAGGCAGGTGGGAACTGTGCCCTGCCCAGGCTCTTCGCAGGACTCTCACAGGGGACCCACTCCCCCATGGCCCAGGTGTGACACTCATTATAATAAAAAGGCAAGGCTGGAGCACCTTTTGAACTGGGAGAGTTTCTGACTAGACACATAGGATGTGTTAGGGGAAGAACATTTTAGGATTGCAGAGGATTTATTATGGGCTGTTTAGGGAAGAAACCAAAGAAGAGAAAGGAAAAGGATTTAGATGATTTGGGGAGGAACAAGTGGAGGAAAACAGAGGGATAAGATGACAGAAAAGGGCTGATTGTTTTTAAATAATTACACTTGTCTGCCTTTGCTGTGTACCCAGTTAGCAGAGTCTGACCTATCTTCTTATCATATTAATTTCTAACTCTTGTTTTCCCCTGGGTTTAGGGAAGAGCTCTCTCTTTGGGGCCCAGGAGAGTTCCAGCTGCTGGAGAGATGTCAGGATCTGGGGGTCTCCAGGGCAAAGGCAAGTGTTACGTCTGTGTGAGTGTGAGACCACGAAGTGGTTGGCTCAGTGTTGTCTCTCTGTCTGAGACGTTCTGTACCAGCAGCTGGAGTAGGGCTGTAACGTTGGGGCCCCTACGTCCAGTGCCAGCATCTGGGGAGGCTGGGATCCAGGGGCAGCTGCTGGATCCTCATCCTCACTGTCCTGCTCCGCCAGAGGAGGGAGCTGTTTGTGCTGTGTTTGTGCAAGTGCTCTGTGTGCCTGTGCCCACCGTGCGGCAGCCTGTGATCACCTGTGCGCGTGTCGTGCGCTTCTGTGCTCTGTATGCATCTGTCTGAGTTCTTGATCTTCTCTGGATTTTTTTTTTGGTGTTGTTTAAAGACAGCTCAAGCCACGTCGAAGTAGAGAAATTTTGAAGCTCTTGATTTCTGCAGAAAGTGTCTGGCAACATGACAGATGGCAGTTTAAGTTAGTTACAGAGAAATGGAAAGGGGCTTAGCATTTAAAGGCACACAGCAAATTGAGTTCACTATCCCACATTATTTAGCCTTTTAATAATGAAATTCACACTTTACACAGGCCAGTAGATGAAATTTTATGCATTCATTTTAACGGGAAATACGGGGGGTTGATAAGTGAATTTTTAATTATCTCTTTTTTTTTCCTATACTGCCTTTTCTATACTGCTCTCTTCTTCAATTATTTCTTCTATGCTCACTTTATTTCTACCATTTATGCTGAGGTTTTTTCCTTTGGCTTTAGATTGATGATGGTTTTGTTTGTTGGTTTTTTTCCTGGTGCTGCTTAATGGAAGAAAAATGACCATTAAATATTCACTGATCTCCCACAATACTTCCAAATTTCTGTGGTTTAGTGGGGTCTTTTTTCAGGAAGTAAGAAGTTACAGTGGGGCAAGATCCAGCATATTTGAGAGACTGATTTCAGCTCAGCGTTGGAAGTCATGAAGAAAACTCGGTAGCTGTATGGATCTTTTCCTTAGGTCTAATCACATGTATAGAAACATGTTTAAGTTTAAGAATAATGTTTGCATTCTTTTTGAGGTAGTCTAAGCAACCAGAACAGGAGACAGAAAATACAGAATGTTACTTCACCTCCTGTTTAAATTCCTGTTATCTTTAGGAGAAAGGAAGAAGAAATAGGTAACTCACACCACAAGGAAAATGTGCCATTTATGGCATAAAGTGCCTTAAATTGCTAAAGCAGTATATTCTACTTCTGTAAAACATTTATAATTGTATTTAAGACATCCATAATGATTTTCAGAGTTTCATAATACACTGCAAAGAACATCAGAATGTCTCTTGCAGTGGCCTAGGGCAGCTACCTGTAGAAGAATATAACAAGTTAATCACAAATTAATTTTCTCACATACACTCTCTCACCTTTTGATTATTTGCAGATAGATATTTTTATAGGATTTGTATGAATTAATGACTGGCTATGGATTTTTCTCCTATGAATTTGCCTACTCACTTTTCAAACCTGTGTAAAATAATACTATCCAAAAATTGACCATATGCTGCAAGGAAAATCGCCTCCTTTTGCTTGTTTTCTATCTGCCTTCTGTTACTTTTATGTGGTGCCCTCCCCAGCTCTGGTGCTGGAACACAGTGAACAGTTAATCCCCATTCAATCTCTCTGTCTATTTGGGATTTATTGACATCTGTTATGTACCTCATTCAGTTGTCTCTCTTTTTTCAGACTGAAGCCTCCTCACTTAGGAATCTTCACTGAAGAGTCTTCACATGAATATTTGTTGTGCAGAAGGAATTATAGACACTTGGGCCATGTTCTTTGCCTTTGTCTTAGCCCTTTGCAGTTCTGTGTCCTCTCAGTCAGACCTACATAAAATATGGCAGTGCTTCTGCATGGACTAATGCTTCTATCTCTTGGGAAAAAAAATTATTTAGGTTACATCTGCTAGATAAATAGATCACATATCTTGCCACGTGTTTCAGGTGTCTTAACATTTGTACGTCAGGTGAAACCAGGCCAGCATCTGTGAGTATTAGATCTTGGTAGACTTTGACTGCTGATTTACAGAGAGTAGGGTTTGCTCCTTGACCGATTCTGTTCAGCCAGGAGCTGCTCAGAGACCCTTTCCAGCGCTAGAGGTATTTGTTCTGTGGCATTGGTTACTCAGAGACCGTGGTAAAGTTCCTCTTGAAATTATGCCCCAAAACGTTTTAGTCAGTTCTTTATTCTATAACTTGAAGAGAAAAGATGACAGATGGTGTTTTCTTTGCCTAACATGGAAGAGTTGTTTGTGCTGGCAGAGGGTAAATGGTATTTCATTGCTTCTGAATGATTTTGTGTGGTTTTGAGTAAGCACAGGAAGAAAAAGGTGCTTGGTGGGTTTCACTGCTCTCCATTAAAATCTTCTTGCTCAGTCATACTGCAGCCATTTCAGTAAATTCCTGGGGAATTTTTGGTCTACCTTTTTTGCCTCCTGCCCAAGATAATGACAACAGTAGCATTATGCTTGATGTTAAATATGACATCCTGGTTTAATCCTGACTATTCGTGTAGCTTTTACTCTGAAGATTAAATAATTCTGTTGTGACAGGAGCCCTTGCTGTGGTCACTGAGAGTTGTGTAATCTGTCACCTTGGACAATATTGACACCAGTCTGCATAATACTAAACTAGTGCATCCTTCATAACTCAAGACTAGGCATTCTTCACTGAGGATGTTAATGATCCTCTCAACTTCTTTATGGCATGCCACTTCGTCTGTTCTAAGGGCTAGTGCAGCTTGGAGCTTTTACTCCCTACAGTGTAGAACTTGCCATGAAGTTCTGTACGTTTCTTCACGTTGTCAGCCCTTGTTTAGAGATGGGGAATTGCCATTGATGAAGGACCTCCCAGGTATGTTGGCCATGGGTGCAAATGTACCTGGCAGTGCTTAAGGGGAGGAGGCAGCAGGACCACCTCTGGGGAGAGACCCCAAGAGTCCTTTGCAAGGGGGATGTGGGGAGACTGATATGCAGCTATCATTATAAATTGAAACGATAATAGAAGGCAGTGGAAAACTTGTGGAAGGCTAAAAATTGGAGAGGGAAGATGACGTGAGACCTTCAAGAAGTTAGTGCTCAATTCAGAGTAAAAACTCTCCCAGTGTATTTGAATTCCCTGAAATTAGAGCAGACTTTGGGTTTTCATTCTTAAACTTGCCAATACACTAATGTTTCTACTAGGTACTGTTTTAACACTGGCACTGCATCATTGACCTATGAATTTTCCTTATGAATCACTCTAAAACCATTCTTCCCTAATCAGTGACCACTTTCGCCTTTTGAAATTTGTCTTATTACTTCACACACAGATTGTCTGGAATTCAATGTTTGGGAGTTTTTAAATGTAATTCTTTCTGTTTATTCAGGACATCTATTCCTGTCCTCCAGCTTAATTTTAGAAGACTTCCCACTTTTTACCAAAAAAGTGCAGTTTATTAGAGGCATACATGCTCTGCCGTACTGCCCTTCACCTCATGTGGAGGGTCAGAAGACAACAAGTTACCCTTGTGGAGAAGGTATTTCAGAGACCCAGAGGCGGTGGGCTTTCAGCTGTGCCTTGGAGACAGAGGAAATTAAGCAACTTTCTACTTTGGCTGGTCTCTCAGAGGACCCTCCTGTTGTGGAGTTGCTGAAGGTTGAAGAGAAACAGCTGCTAGTCACTTCCATAACTGATGTGGAAGACTCCCTGATACCTGTTAGGTGATTTATCCTGATATCAGGTGATACCCCTGGTATCCATGAGGTGATTTATTGCCTGGGCAGCCAAGGAGTGATCAGCAGGACCTGTTCATCCTTTATCAGTCCCATGTGGCCAGTGAGAAACGCTGAGGAAGACTGGAGACTAGCAGTAGGCTATCGCCTGAATGAAGTCACACCATCACCAAGTGCTGCTGTACTGGACATGCTGGAACTTCTACATGAACTGGAGTGAGAGGCAGCCCAGTGGTACCACAGTGGGTATCACTGATACATTTTTGTCAATCCTTCGAAAGAAGAGTGCAGGTCACAGTTTGCTTTCACTTGCTGGATTTGGGGTTCTGACCCCCACTCCCTTTTGATGCCATGTTAATGAAGAATGAACTTTGATGGAACCATGAACACAGAGGTGATGGATTCAGAAGTGGTTTCCACGCGCAACAGCCCAACACCCCACACCTTCTTTCCTGCCTGAAAAACGGTTCTGACAGATGTAGCCCAAGGTCACGCACTCAATGATCTCAATGGGCTTTTGTAGGCATGGTCCATAATTTAAGGGAATATTAACTGTGTGTGTATATGTACCAAAAGAGAGGAAAGTGATGGGGTTTTGGGAAGTGGGACCTGGCATTATAGAAATTATGTGGAGTATGGGGTGCCTGCTGTCCTAGTTTCAGCTGGAATAGAGTGAATGTTCTTCCCAGCAGCTGTTAGTGCTGTATTTTGGATTCAGTGTGAGAATAGTGCTGAAAACACACTGATGTTTTGGTTGTTGCTGAGCAGTGCTTATCTTAAATCAAAGACTTTGCAGTGCCTCATGCTCTGCCAGTGAGGAGCTGTGGCAAGAAGCTGGAAGGGAGCATTGGGACAAGTAACCCTGTGTGGCCAAAGGGATATTCCATATCACAGAATGTCATGCCCAGTATCTAAACTGGAGGAGCTGGCTGACAGGGAATGATTGCTGCGTATGGACAGCCTGGGCATCAGTCAGTGTGTGGTGAGCAACTCTATTGTGCATCACTTGTCTCCCTTGGGTTTTAGTTCTCTTTCTCACCTCTCACTACTATTATATTACTATTGATTTACATTGTTTCAGCTATTAATCTGTTCTTATCTCAGGCCATGTGTTTTTTGTGATTCTCCTCTCAATCTCACCAGGGGTGGGAGTGAGCCAGCAGCTGTGCAGTATTAGTTGCTGGCTGGGATTAAAACAAAACACCTTATCGGCTTTGGAGTTTACAAATAACAGTTGTTGACTTGCACGAATCACTTCATCTGTATACACAGGGTAGCCATGGATACACTGTAAATACAATAAAGAATTTCTTGTTACTGTGGATGCAAATTACAGAATCACAGAATCACAGAGTAAGCTGAGCTGGAAGGGACCCAGGAAGATCACTGAGTCCAACTCCCAGCCCTGTACAGCACCATTCCCAAGAGTCACACCATGAAAGCATTGTCCAAAAGTTTGCTGAGCTCTTTCAGGCTTGGTTCTGTGATCGCTGCCCTGGGGAGCCTGTTCCAGTGCTCAAACACCCTCTAGGTGAAGAACCTTTTCCTGATATCCAAGCTAAACCTCCTCTGACACAAATTCAGGCCATTCCCTCCGGTCCTGTCACTGATCACCACAAAGAAGACATCGGTGTCTTCCCCTCCTTTTCCCCTCGCGAGGAAGTTGCAGATCCCAATGAGGTCTCCTTTCAGTCTCCTCTTCTCTAGGCTGAACCAAGTGCCCTCAAATGCTCCTCACACTTCTTCCCCTTAAGGCCCTTGACCATTTTCTCTGTCCTCCTTTGGACACTCTCTAATAGTTTAATATGTTTCTTATGCTGTGGTGCCCCAAACTGCACTCAGTATCTAAGGTGGCTGCACTAGTGTGGAGCACAGCTGGACAATGACATTCACATAACATGTTAATGTCTTGGTTAAGTATTCAGTAAATCCTGAAGATTCACTCATCTTGAAGGTGTACTTGCTTCGAGTTACTTCAACAACAGCTTTCAGCAGATGACAGCAGAAAGTTCCGAGATTATGAAAGGGACAGAGAACCTGCACTATGAGGAACAACTGAAGGAGTTCAGTCTTTTCACCCTAGAGAAGAGAAGACTTAGGGGCATGTCACCACGGTTTTCCAATATTTAAAGGCTAGCTACAAAGAGGACAGAACTTGTCTCTTCACAAGGACAAGACAAGGGACAATGAGTACAAGTTGCACCACGAGGGATTTCGACTTGAAAAGAAAAAAAGAACATTTTCATGGTAAGAGCAATTTTTCACTAGAACAGAGTCCAATTCACTGCAATATCTTTAATAGGCTGGATAGTTAATTAAACAGATAGCATGTGAAATGGTTATTCTGAATCATTCAGGGATGGTAAACACATGCTCTTCAAGCAATTTTCTACTTCTCTCTCTTCTTCTCCCCAATTCACTTGTTTTTTGACCTGACCCTTTTCCAGGTAATAATCAATTTACTTGCCTACTCAATTACATGCTAAGACTGAAATCTTTTATGCATTTTCTCTGAAATGTGGTAAGGACCACTAGAAACCTTACACTTCTTTCTCTACCTTTTATTTATTTATGTTCCCATTCTTTTGAGAGGTTTTTTCACATTTGATTGTGACTCTGGCAAACAGCAGTAATTACGCTGGTATATACTTTACAATGTTTCTTCCTAGCCTAAGTGTTTGCTGTTTTCTAGGTTGAACTCCAATGTGAAGAGGCCCTCATTGTAGTTTAGAAAACACTTGGCTCATCTTGATGCTACCAAATGGCTTTGAAAAGCACTAACATTCACTGAGTAATTTTCTCATCTCTGATTTTGACTGGTGGTGATTTGAGTCCACTTATATACTGCATATGCCTAACTGGCTTAACAGGAAATAGCACATGACTATTTTGTTTTCTCTGTGCTATCAGTGAAGGTTGGTCTTTCAGACCATTAAAACACTGCCCAAGAAAGATCAGGAAGTTACAAAATCCTAATTTTTTTTTCATGCAGTTTTGTAAGAAGAACAGCAAGTTTTGGTATTTTGTAGAGGTTTGGTAAGGGCTCTGTGTGTGTGTTCATATCCTCAGAACAGGATACTATTTTATCTATTTCATACAGTTCAAATGTGGCTCCCTTTTTAGCAAATACTTAGTTTTCACTCCCATCCTCACATTTAAAGGTAGCATAAATGAGAGTTTTTTTGTGTATTTCTTTGTAAAGCAGTTTGATGTGAACATACACAGGCTTGAACTTTGCATAGTGAGGCTTGTAGCCCATAGTAAAGACCTTTGAACTTGGGTTCCTATAGCTATGCCAAAGAAGAGTTGCAAACCCCAGAAATACATTACTCTTCATCTGAAAAAAAATCCCAAAACAAAACAAATCAAAACCAAAAAAACCCACAAAAAACCAAAACCAACCAAACAAAAACCCCAAAAAACAAACCCCAAAAAACAAACCCCAAAAAACCTAGAAAAAACTTGCTGCATTGAAAAACATAAATAACTTTGCTAATTGCTAACTATGTAACTTTCGTTTTTGATGGGAATACTTGCAGAGAATTTTTGGGACAAAGGCAAAGATGTGATACTTCTAAAACACTCTTTACCTATCAAATTCTTATTCTTCAGCAGCCAAATTAACTACTGCTTTCAAACAGCAGTATCATCCCAACATTTAATCTGGTTGTTTTTCTAGTTTCATACATTGCTTTTTCACCATAATGGAAGGATTCATTTGCCATGAGCATGAGGGTATAACAAGGCACTGGAAAACAGCATATGGAGCTCACGTGTGGTGGCAGCAGTACACAAGCCTGGTGTTCAAAGGCTCTTTGGTGCCTACAGAATGTCTGCATGGCAGTCAGGTGTGACTGCAGCATATGGAGCTCTACCAAAATAGCAGGAGCCCAGGTTTGTTGATGCCAAGAAGAGATAAGAATTACCAGCCAGATTTGGGTGCATGAAGCTTGCACAGGGCAAGGGTAGCCAGCCCAGGCCAAAGCCTTCAGCACTGACACTGCTGGTGGTGCAGACTTTAAGTAGATTCAAGATGGCAAAACTTTTCCTGTTCTCTGTGTTCTCACACTTCTGCTTGGACCATGGGCAAATTCCGTGCAGTGCATCTGTGTACACAAACACATGCATGACCCCAGTGTCACTTCCAAAATCCCCACTGCCAGGTTGACTGTCATTAATATAGTAATGTTATGATAACTGCAGAACTGAAAATGCTGGCAGGATTTATGGTCATTATGATTCCTGGTTTTTTATACTGTGTCTTCAGATGGTTATTTACCTATTCTTACTACTTTCAGAATTTTTTGCAGATCATTATACAAGCTGGTGGAGGTTCTCTTAACTAAATTTAAAGGTTCCTATGTGGATGTCTAAGGTAAATTTTAAAAGTATCATTTACTTATTAACTGGTGTAAAGGGGAAAATACTAGAAGTAGACAGAATGTTCTGGATTGAACTGATGGATAAAGGGGAAATCAAAAGACTAAAACTGTTCATGGGTTACAGATGAAGTTTGCTGTATTCAATAGAATAAGAAAGCCAGGGACTAGATGAGGTAAGGAGATAGGCACTAAATTTCTTGATAGGAAGAAAATGAGGTCACCATTGCAGCAATGGAACTAGAGCCCTGGGGGAGGAAGGCAGGTGTGCAGACAGCAAGGCTGCTCCTGCTGGAGCACTCATCTCCAAGGAAATTGTGCCCTGGGGAACTTGGGGACAAGCAATGCCAGGTGGACTGGAGCTCTGCAACATGGTGACAGTGAGTGTCAGATCCATCTAATGTAGAACCCTCCTTCTACACTGATATTTTTCAGGGGACTAGAGCTGTAAGACAAAATGATTGCCACCCACTCCAGCGTGTCTCTTTCACTCAGGGTACAGAAATCCAGACAGAAGTCCTCCCACATCTACTCAGGACACAGGCAAACTGAGGTGGGGTGATAGCATCTCCTTTTGCTATTTTCTGCATGAATGGGTTTGTCATCCTATCACCATAAGATTGAATAAACTTCTAGGCCATGGGATTCCTCAGTGAGAGCATTTCCTGCTGTTCAACTCCTCTGGAGCAAAAATTGAAAAAGCCAGGAAAAAAATTAAGCTGACTGAAAATTCAATCTGCCCTTGTGATTATGACATTTCAGTGAGTGTTTAGATGAGAGAGAACCTCTTTTTCCTCTCTGTGCTCCAAAAACTGCTCTCTATTGCTAGGCAAAAGGAGCCTGTGATCACTTTGCACACAGCTGAGTCTGTAGGCCCACTTCTGCCTGTGCCAGCCCAGGAGGAACGGAGACTGCTCTTCCAGAGGAAAGTTTGTTGGTGAGAGTGTGCTATACAATAGCTGAGACCGTGGTTCCTTCAGTCCTTTTTAGAGGAGGATTTTTTCTGGAATGGGCCTTGTCTTCCCACAGGCCTCAGAGCTATCAACACCTCTGCAACCAGATGTTTGATGATGAGTGTTTGAAGCACAGCAAAATGCAGACATTACATTAAATACCAGGACTAGTTGTTCACACATCTTACTCTGAGGAGTCACAATCAGAAAGGACATCGGAGCAGTTGAGAACTTCAGTCCCAGCCACACTCTTTCTCCTCTGCCATTCTAGGTCTTCTTAATGAGACTGTTCTACAGATACTGAGTGAAAGAGCTTTTCTGGCATGTTGTATGAGAGCAACACTGAGCTGTCTCACTGTAACTTGGCTTTCTTCCTTAGCTGTTCCTACATCAGATTTCTTCTTAAATTCCCTCGGTAGAGCCAGTGGAATGCCTGTACTGTACATAATGAAATGCTTCTGCCTATGCCAGCAAGCATGCGAGCACGCCACCGTAAGTCGACACCATCTCCGTAAAGACACTGTAACCATCTGTACTGCTCCTGCAGGTCTGCAGGTGGCATGATGGCGATGTGTTCAAATAGTTCCTCACGCATAACGGACCTAGGAGATACTTCCTTGAGTCAAAGCTTAACTTTGATTTTTCCTTTTAGCCCCCTCCAAAGACTTGCCTTTGACTGAAGGCAGTTCTAAGTCAGGATTTATTTAACAGGGAAGTCAAGGAGGCAAATAAGAAGGCAATTCATAACAGCAATGCAAATGTTAGCCAGAAAGTCATCAGATCATAAGTCTTGAACAGATAATGTGCATGTTAGTCTTCCCTCTAATCTACTCACAGCAGAAAAGAATTATCCAGTGCATTTTCTGAATCAGAGAAAGAATTAGTGCAGAGATTGATTGGCCATTCTAGTAACCACTCACACATGGTGAAAAAATTATTTTATCTTATGAAGTCAAATACGCTGCCCTAGCTTCATAGAACTGTAATGTGATGTATTCTCTGTTTGTACGATAAAGGCAGAAATTATACAATAAATTTGCTTTGTGCAACCTTGCAACACTTCTCCCTTGTCTTCACCCTCAAATTTAATGTTCTAATTAGTAGAAAACAGATAGGTACAGAAAAGCACAAACCTTGCAAAGCTAAGCGGTGGCTTTTACTTTAATCAGATTATGAGCTTCAAGAACACATGTAGGACCTTCACAAATCCAATTATACAGTTTATGCCAAGAGGAAAAATTTGTTCCCAGCACAACCCTTGCAGTCATGAATTCTGACATGAACGATAAATCTATTCTGTATTAACTCTAATTCTGGTTAATTTAACAGCAAATAACATCTCATTTATGAAGAACATGTTAGATATTTTTTAATTACTTTTTATCCACCTAACCTCTTTTCCTTGTTTTTCTGATAGAATGAGCTAGAAGGTACTCTGTTTATTATTTGGTTCAGCATGTAATTAAATTTCTCCTCCTGATTCTAAATTGTTTACTTCTGTATTTTCAGTGGAAGCTCCTTTTTTCTTGTCTTATGGAAACTAAATTTGTGACACTTGGCTGACCTCCTGACACTGACTGTTATAGGGTTTTTCTATCTGCTTTGCCATTTTTGAGTTAGGACATGTCTGGTGGCCAGAGCAGAAGGCATCACAAAAAGCCCTTAGATGCTGCCAGGTAATTATGTCCCTGAAAGGTCATAACCCTGTCAGCCTTGGTCTGATCTTGAGCTAAGGAGCCTTGCTCCAAGGGCTAATGAGATTAGGTATTGCAGCCTACTGACATGGGATTCCAGATCCAACCTCATATTTTATTTACAGTTCTGGGACATCTCACATGGGTGAACAAGTTTCTGAGTTCCACCATTACAGTGAAATTCATCGGTATGCAAAGCAGATTTATACTCTTCCATGTGTAGGACCCTGCCTGCTGCTCCTGAGGCCTTGCTGCTCGAGTTCATTTGTCTCTTTTGCTTGATGTTTTGGCTTAGCTAATACTTGTAGCTTGGCTCAGCAAGCAACAGTGACACACAGCTGTCTGTTCCTGGGTACCAGTAAAGGGAGGACATCCCGTCTTAATGCACAGTGAAGATCTTGAAGCTGGGTGCAGATGGGGCCAGCCCTATCCACACTGCCTGCATGGAGTGTCCTCAGACAGCACAGGTTGGACGTGTTGGGCACTGCAAGAGGACAGGGAAGGTGCCACCACTGCTCCTGTGATAAAGCTGCCAGAAGCTGATTGCTCCACACTCCCTATTGCAAAGCTTCTGTTTTGGGGATAAGTTGAAGTACAAAGATTTTCATCATTGGCCCCTTCCTGACCTCTCCCTTGTACTGTGGCACTACACAAGAGAAGCCACAAACACTTACTCTGGTTGCAAAAAAGCTGTTTATCTGGGATAATTTTGTTCTGTTCAGAAGACGGTGCTCAGTACCAGTCAGTGCCACGGTGCTGTAACTATGCTGCAGAGACTGTGCTGCTCTCAAACCTGGCTTGCTTTCTTGACCTTCCTCAGGCCAACCTGTGCTGCTCTTTGGGCTGCTCTTGTCCAATACAAAATGTGCAAACAGTCCTGGGAGATCCCAGGATCTCGTCAACCCTGCTGAATTGTTCCTATCACTAGGCTACTCTCACTTTCTACTTGCTCTTTCTATGGAAGTATTAACTTGTGGCAGAGGAGGGAAGGAATGAAAGTCTTCATGTAGATGTGAGAGGATTCTTGCTGGGAACTGAGACCTTAGGTCCTACAAGTTGTATCTAATGATCTGGAGCAACGTCTTTATCCTTTAATTGACCCAGCCCCTGAGTACTTTCCAAGTCTATCTACAGGTTAAAGGATGCCAAAGCAAAGCACGAGAGAATGGATTTAGTCATCAAGGAACTGAAACAAATGACTTTTCAGGTGCCTTTGGAAGTGACAGGTTTTTTCAGAGGTTTAAGCACTTACACTACCAATTTAGGCAGTCTAAACTCACTGCAGCTTGTCTGCTTGTGCAGCTCTTGATCTTTCCCTGCCAGACAAATTAACTTTGTGGATTGCCCTTCCATGATCTCACCGCTGACTTGAAGGGAGTGTGGCCCCAGCCCCTTAAATTGCCTTGTTTGTTAAAGGCTTCACAATGCCTGTTTTGGAGATGCTTTATAGAAGCTCAAAACCTAGAGGCCTCATTGTTCTCAGAGAGAAACATATATGTAACTACAAATACAAAAGAAAAAAAAATCAGATTGCAAAATACTAATTTATAGAAAACACAAAAATGTGTTGCTCCAACTTAAGCGATACCTCAGGGTTAAAACGGGGGATATTTCTCAGTGCTAGTATCAGATAAGAAATAAATCAGCCTACATTTGGCCCAGGTTTATCAGCAGTAGTTACTGGATAATCAGTTCAAACATTACCTTGTTAGTAAGCAGAAATATTCTCTTCACCCTCTAGTGCATTCTAAGCCAGATATTGCTCAGATAACACTTAACATTTTGCAATATTATATTGACATGAAAAGCAGGGTTTTTTTTGTTTACCTGCAAACAGATAGTGCATTCTGTTTTTTTCCAAAAACTTAAGAACAAAGATAATAAATTATATTTCAGCACAACTTAACTGATACAGAACTGACCTTGAAATATTTTCTTTATTTATTTTAGTTGATCTTCTGTGTTTTTCACCAGCAGAGTATTTGTCCTAAATAGGACTTCAGGCAGGTTTTAAGACTTTTGAATAGTGTCTCTCAGAAGCCCTATTTTCCTGCAGAGTGAGGTTCTTTCAGCCTTATTCACACTGTGTATCACAAGCAAAAATGTGGCCCTCAGCTATGGAAACAATCTGAAGCATTTAAAATAATCTACCTGGAGAAGTTTCTTGCAGCCGTAACATTGTGTATTTGCCTTTATAAACTCCATACAATTGTTACAATACCAACAGAAGTTGTCTGTTTAAATGAACACTTTCAAAAACAGAATGGGTAACTAACGCAATACGTAAGTTTCACCACCTTCTCATCTACATTGGTGTATGAACATCTGACTTTCTGTAATGGTATAAAACATATTTCAATAATAGTAGAGAATGCTATTCAGCTGCTTAAAATTTCAGGTTGAGTAACAGATTATCTTAACATATGGCCAGTAAGTGTCATAATTGCTCTAGCTTAACACTTCTGATTTATGTCTGGCTTAAACCAGAACACAAAAAGTTTATACAGCAGCCCTTTGAACCAGTAAAACATTCAGTAAAAGTGGAGTCAGCAGGATGGGTGAGACTCAAGTCTGCTCCTATTTTGTGTGTTGTTTATTAGACTGCCTGTACTGACTGGAAAATTCATTGTACATTAACTTTATTTTCTGCCCTTCCTCCTCAACACCAAGTGTGGGCTGTGTTGCAGCGTGATGTTGCTCCTCATATTGTCTGTCCTCTACACATTAAATAAAGTGACTGTTTCTAGTGATGGCATTTCTGATAGTTTTTACTTTCTGTGCATTTAATACAATTTTGTGGAGTTTGGTTTTGTTAACCTTGAGCTGTTGGAGGAGAAGTAGGAAAAACGAGTTGCAGCAGTGAACACTCCGCTGAAAATGGTTACTTTGTAGTTGTAGTGTCTTCCCTCACTTGCAACATCACTAAAGTTTGCCTGCTAGGAGCTGCATAATGTGCCTGCAAGATGTTTGCCCAGATGTTCCGGGCGTCTGTAGCTTGTGCTCCAACCAGACAGTCTGATCTCCCACCCAGAAATGCAAAATCCACGATTGCCCCTAGATGTACCTTCCAAGCATGAAAAATCACATATGCAAAGACACTGAAAATGTGGTAGACCTAGATGCACTTTTTGGATTAGTAGTCATTTAGTTAGATAACAAAGCTTCAGGTAGCAACATTACCTTTCCCCCTTTTATTTTCTCTTTGACCTAAGGTCTGTTTACGGGGAAAGCTACCTGAAACCAGTTTTTCCACAGACAGGACCTTTATCTGGCAAACACTACAGCAGCAGAGCTGTACTACCTGACTTTCTGCAAGGGAACAGTCTGCAGTGGAACTGGTTATTTTAAATTGAAGAGGCAAGCCAGTGCTTCACTGTACTGTGTCCAGGACACTTGAGGCATTGCAGAACTCAGCCCCTGATCTCTTTGGTTTGATATTTTGTCAAATTCAAAAATGTGTCAGTTGTGCAGCAGGTTTGTAGTACAATCAAATTGCTCCATAACAAGCAACCAATAGCTGTCTCATATGTTCAAAAGAGTTTTTCAAGGACTGATTGAGAACTTCATGTGGGAACATGCCTAATTTTCAGATGAGATGTTAAACAGAAAAGTTCCATGTGCTTTTGACCACTTGTGGTCATCCTAAATGTATTATGATTAGTTTGCTTTTAGAAGTGGGGAAAAAAAGTCTTTCTGATAGCAAAACTTGCTCTCCTATTTTTAAATATATATGCTTACATAACTGTCTGTGGTATTTTTGATTTGGAAAAATACTATCAACCAGAATGCCCTGAGGTATTGGGGTCCTTTACTAGCAGAGTTCTTGGAATACAGCCACCTCTAAATCACATTGCATGACTCTGTAGGTAGGAAAACCTGAAAACAAATAAAACTTGAAATGAGCCATGCATACTTGTTTTGGAACATCAAGAGAGCAAGGAGGGTTGTTACTCCTCAAACTACGTATTTTTGCAGTCATCTACTTTTATTTTCCCATCATAATTCAAGAAGATTTGAAAAAAATCTAGGAAAAAAACACCTCTGTGGCTAGGCAAACATGCTGCAAGTGAGACAAAAGGCTGGAGCAATTCTTCCAACTCTATCATTCAAAACCTCTGACTTTTGCTTAGTTTTCTTTTCAGAATATGTTAATGGATACTGGTAGAGGAGGAGCTAATACTTGTCTCTGGTTTACCAAGTAGAAACTTGCAGATAGACACTATACTCTTGAGGCTGGCAAATGAGATTGGACTTTTGGCATCTCTTTCTCACATGCTTGCCAAGCTGGACAACATCCTACATAACTGCTGCCTTATTTGGAAAATGCTTAAACTATTTCTTGGAAAGTGTTTGAAGGTCAGGCAGAGGGGTTTTTTTCGTGTTTTACAGTATTTATTATTACATAAAAAGGTTGTGTCCTACTTCCCATAGAGATCTGGCTAAAGACTACTGATATGATGGAGGCATGCTTCCTGTCACAATAGAAACCCTGCTGAAGACAGTGAAAGGCAGTGCTACCTACATGTCCCTGTACCTGCTACACATCCATATTTATGTTTAGGAAATAGGTACTCTGGAATTGTCTTTAAAATCTCCCAAATATTTATGCACTGCACAAATTTTGGGGCTTGAAGTGAGGTCTCTGATAACGCAACTTTGGAATCATCCTACTCTGTGGAAGAGGTCTTCAAGAGGTCTCTCCTCTTGAGAGACCTCAGAGGTACTCGAAAAGTGGCAGAGAGTTATGGTGGAGGCTGCGAAGATATAGGCACAAGGGAGTAACAGGAGGCTGAGGGTGGAAGCACAAGTCACAACTGGTCAGCAGACACGACAAAGAATGGGAAATACATATACCAGAGGTAAAAATCCCATATGTGGTAAAAACACAGGAGAAAACAGGGAGGTGTCAAGAATTATCACAACCCCTATGAGAATGGGAACATAGGGAAATGGAAAAAGAATGGGAACAAAAAGGAAGACAGGAATTGCTCCACTCTTGTCTTCCTCCACTATGGACACCACTGCTCTTCAGTCACAGCCAGTTCCGCCAACCTGGGTAGATAAGAGGGGCTGCTTTTTGTCTTGCTATTCAGCACATTTTACCTGTGTGAAGTGTCTCTTCTGTGTCACTGTATAATGCAAATTTGGCCCCTACAGAGCCCTGTGAGTGTGTGTCTGTGTGTGTACACAAGTGCATGTGTGTGTGCATGTGTTTCCCACTCCAGCCTGCCACACGACAAAGTGATTGATCCACAGCACTGAGCCAGAATAAGCTCAGAGGCAACAACACACTTGAATGAATATGAGAATTTCAAACCTCCTCTCCACTCCCTCCCACAGCTTCTTTGATCTCCTTTTAAAAATCTCAGACTGTCAAAACATGAACGCATGTATGCATTTATGCACATGAATAGTCCCAGCAAAGGCAAGGGAACAGCGTTCTGCCTACTCTCCCATTAGCACATTGGATGGAAGATAAACGTCTCCTTTCCTCTGCACTTTTATTCTTGCCTTACCTGACCACTGGATTTGTTCTTTGCTGGCTGATTTCTGTCCCACGCATTTGCACATTGTGTAGAAGAGCGCAGTAACAAGCCAGTTAATTATAATTAATTGAATTGCAAGAGAAGTCTGTGATTCAAAGAGCAACGGTCCTGATGTACAGAAAAAGAACAAAATAAAACAAGGAACAAAAAGTTCTAGGGTAGGTATTGGTATTTCTTTCATGTTTTCCCTTTTAAGGTTAGGGTTTGTCTAATGCTCAGGTTTTGTTCATCATTAACTTAGATTTCTGGGTAGAGGAGAAACAGTTCACACAATAGTGTATGGATACTGTGGTGTTCTTAGGTTTTGGCAAAATGCCTCCAAATTATTTGAAATGTTAGTTTAAGAGATGCTGAGATCTGGATTGAAAACAGAGAGAGAATAATTAGAAAAGTACCAACTTGAATTTTCGAGTATTCTGGGGAAAAACCAAACCAAACCAAAACCAAAATATCCTCTTTGGTTCATTTTATGGCTTTGAAAAGTTACTCTGTGCTTGCACACTAACTGCTCTGCTACATCACCACAGTGCAGCAGAATTACAGTGCTGCAGTTCTGAGGCTGTCCGAATATTTTCACTTTATGTTTACTTATGGTAGAAGTTTAAAGCAGCCTTTGCTTTTCTCTGAACTCCGACTGGAAAGGCAGTCGATAAACTGCCTAAAGTTCGTCGGCAAAAGCCCATGTTGCTACATTAACTCCAAATTATGTCCCTGGCAGACTATAAATATGTATCTTCAATCTAGTGGAACAGTATCATCAGATATGTGCTTCTCAGCTGGAGGTGGCCTCCCCCATCCTCTTAAAATTGTCATTGCTAACAGTGGTGTAGGGGAGATGTGAGTGAGCATAAATGTGAAGGCAATGTGTAGCACAGACACTCAGTTAAAAACCTAAAATAATTACTTTGGTGCGAATCACCCTCTGGGAAAATTATTGCTTTTTGAAGTATGCAGGCCAGGCCCTGTGAATGACACAATCTGATAAATTGTCACACATGCCATATGTTATGGCCTTGCTTCAGAAGCTCCCCAGAGGCAAGTTTTGAGAGACAGACCATTGCAGGACTGGATGAATTTCCCTCCTTCATTTCTTCATTAGTTCTCAGCAGACTCAAAATGATTTGCAGAAGAGGGTCAAATTTGGCAGTGGCCTTAGAATAAAAGCACTCCCACAAACACAACTAGGGAGCAAGAACCTATTCTGCAATAAATTACACTAGTTATAATTGACCTTTGCCTTTGCCATCTTGCTGAACAATTGCACATTTAGACTGAGATAACTTTAAACACCAGGCTAATTATATTCCTATGATAAGCAGCGGGCCAAAGTTAAAGAAAAGCCTGTTAGAAATTCAAGACAGATCTACTTCCTCCATACCTTGCTCACTTTCTCCCTCAAATTTCTCTCTTGCAAACTCTTTCTATCTTTACACAGTGTAAACACACTGGCATTGAACAAAGCAAGGCAAATAATCTATTAACTACAGAAATGAAAATAATACTCATTTTGCCCCTTGCTGTGACTTGGGTGTAATTGCTGGGAAAACTTGAAGTTCAGATGTTCTGAACAGCTGTTGGCTACAACAGTGTATGAAGTGATCTAAGCTGCAGGTGAAGGAAACCAGTCAGACATTCTTTCAGGTCTTGTCAGTTCAGATGTAACTCAAAGAATTGTACTAAACCCCAATATAGTTACTGCTGTCTACTGCAAAGGAAATACCAGATGGAATGTTTCTCTTATAATCTTATTTTGTATTCCAGACTGTTGGGATAAAATACCTTCAGGCTATTGGAGCATTCATGAAGATGAACCATATGAGAATTTAGAGAATTCCCTTCATAATTACACATTGCTTTTTTTAGCAATTCGTTCACGTTGCAGCAGAAGTCAGTAAGTTTAGTTTAATATTAATGTGCAGGTACTAAATCAGATCTGAGGCCTAATCAGTTGAGTTCCCCATCTCTTAGAGTGTCCAGATGCAGAAGCATTTGATAGCTGTACAAAAACAGGCTGGTAGGAAGAAATTTTTTCTGCTACATCACATCTTTCCTTTTATCTCCAATAGCAAAACTAACTGAACTCATGAAGTTAAAATTGAAAGAGACAGTGTTTGATGGTGGTCCTCTTATCTGCATGAAATTCATCACTGTAAACCTTCCTAAATTCTTGGCTTCACCTCTGAAAAAGAGTGCATGCAAAGCTTTCTTTAATGACATTTGGTAACAGCTGTGTTCATTCAAAAATGAGGAAAAGTGCACGAAGTAATTTAAGCACTTCAAAATCCACAAAAAGGGGAAAAGCTAAGTAATTGACATAAATTGCTGTCGTGTAATATGGAAAACACAAGTAATTCTTCATGTCAAGTTTTCCTAGATGTTGTTTGCAAAAAAAAGGACTTCTTTTTATTTCTGTACTAGTATAAAGAAGATCTTTTATTTCATTTCATTGTACAATTGCGCACTTGAATGTACAATTTCACATCTATTGACTGTTTGGTTCTGACTGATCCCGTAAACTTGCTATAGTATCAGTCTTTAGGATTAAGCAAGAGTAAGTCCCAGAAACAGCTTTTCACTTCCATTTTCAGTGCAATGCATAATGAATTATTGCCTTTTAAATGTACATGAAATACTATAATGCTCCTGATGACAATGGTGTTAAGCAGATGATGTGCCAGAGTTAATGGGTAGAATACAGGTGTTACAGACACACTTTTGAGGGGAGACCTAACATTTAACATGAAATCGAAACTTGGTTTTGGACAGGTGATTATCCTGGTGGTTATGTGCTCCTCAGCAAAGCTTCAGGCAGCTTGGATGTTACCAGCTGAGCCCAGAGAAACAATCCTTAGCCTGTGAAGTGTCATGCTCTGTGAGTTAGGAGCAGGTTTGCAGATACAAATCTGCTCCAGTATCTCTTCCTCAAGGGGAATACTTCAATAGGCAGCTTGTCCAGCAGTTTTTGTCCAGCCTGTGCTGCCTAATAGATTTCAGAAAGGTGAAGGTTATTTCCAATAGTCAAGTAGATAAGACCTCCAGCTCCAACTGAAGCAATAGTTATAATGCATAAATTGCATGTGTCTGGAATTACAGTGTCTATAAGTTGGTCTAGTACAGGGTCTTGGCAGCTGGTGGGGATGCCTAAGTCATCCATGGGACCCCTCAGCAGCCTCACAGTAGAAAACTACCCAGTGATCCATCCACTGGGGTCATAAACACCCAGCCCATGCCCATGTCCCAGTTGCAAGCTACTGCATCATCTCATGAGGCAGAAATAACTAGAAAGAAATTAAAATCTGGCTTTCTCTAGGCACCTCTGTAAGGTGGTGGAGCAGGATGGACCAGAGGGCACCTGGAGCAGGTGACCTTGTCATACTCAAACCAGCACTGTGAGCTGCAGTTTGGTCCATGCTCATCTCTCTTGGAACAGTACCTGGGGGTCTTGGCTGAAGGGTGAAGATGGGGAACTGCCTTCTCTTCTTGGCACCACATCAGTGGGATGGATGATTTGAGGGAAAAAACTAGCTTATTATCTGAGTAGGCATCTTAAAAGAAACCAATCTCCTTGGTTTTAATTAATTGTTTCCTTAAGGCAGTGAGATAAAGTGAGAATTTAAAATCCTTTTTGGAACAACATAAATACTGTAGGTGGCAGAAATAACAGAAACTGGATGAAGTGAAACTTGTGTCTCATTCACTGTTTGTCTTCCTCCTCATATTTCCTGTGGTAGGTGCATCATATATTCAATTAAATAGTAGGGTCATTAGGCCAGGGGCTAAAACTTGCAATTGCTGCTTCTGCTGCATATTAGATTACAAGCAGCCATGAAACCAGTAGTTTTAGCACAGGCTCATCAGAGTGTGACAAGAAGACAGTCAAAGTTCAGAGTTTTATGTATTGGTCTGCTTATATCCATGGAAACCGGTGTCCTTAAACATACATTAAATGTTTTAAGTAGGGTACAGAAAGAGAAAGGAAAGGATAAAAATAGTGGGAGTACAAAGCGCTGAAGCCTTTGCTTTACCAACATGGTGTTGCATTCCTGATTTAGGTATTGGGAGATTGCTGTTGCAACCAGCCTGCAAGACCTGGTTTGAGACAATGAAGAGCGAGAGGCAAGGGGGAGTGGGGCTCAAAGGCAGCACCTTTTGTGGGGCAGGACATTTCCACCAGGTCCAGAGGAATACCACCACCACCACCCTCTGAGCAGCCTTACATGTCTCCCCCTTGGCCATGCTTGCCTGGAAAGGTCTCTAAGACCTCCAGCCTTCTTCAGCAGTATGAACTACCTGCATGGTTGTGAGGTTTTTCACATCTTGAAAAATTTGTACAATTTTTCTTTCCAAGGTGTCCTGCAGCAGCGGCCAAGCTGTTAGGAAACCACTTTCAAACATTAAACCTAACCCTCCCTACCCTGATTTAGGCTCATTGCATCCTGCCCTGACTCTCACGGATAAGGAAACAAAATTTTTCCTCTGCCCCTTTGCAGCTGCCTTTTTTGTTTTGTCCCCCTCATGTTAAATTACACAGTGCTATTTCATGCAGTCTTTCCTCACTGAGCACATTTTCTAAACCTCTGGCTACTCTCATTGCTCTCTCCTGGACACCCTCCAGCTTCTCCCCATCTTGCAGGAAGTGCCTTGCCCAAAACCAGATACAGCTGTTCATCTGAGGTTTTGCAAATGCTGACAGGAGTGGAATGCGTTGTGCATGAGCCCTGTATGCTAATGCCTCTGTTTGTATAATCTGGTAGAGTGTTAGCTTTTCTAGCAACAGCAGCAGATTAACTCCTCCTAGCTTCAGATTCATTATAAATCCCAGATAGTTTTCTACAGAAGTACTACCCAAAAATTTGACTGTCTAAGCACTGGGTGACATTGCCTTCTTCTTGAACAACACTGCCTTTAAAAAGAAAAAATATCAATTTGTTATGAAAATTTAAAGTGTTCCTGGTTTTCACCACTGGCACTGACTGTACTTTTACCTCAGTACCTAGATTTCAATTGGGTTTCTTCCTAGTTCAATATCCTAGTTACTGGAAATATTGATTTGGACAAAGATAAGGACTTAATTCACGACTGTGTTTTTGTAGTAAATGTCTGAGCACTTTTCTGGTACGGTTCTCCAGTTTTGCTCCCACGCAAATATATTTCATCCAGTCTTGGTTTGCCTAGTTTATTTATAACAAGATCACATCAGCCAATATCAAAAACATAATGAAAGACAAGATTTATGGTTTGTATTGTTTATTCACAAACCTTTAACCTCATTGTAACCTCCCATGAAGGAAATGGGATTGGTTGGATGCAATTTTGTTCTCATCAAATCCTTGCTGACTGCTAAAAAATGGTTTGTATAATGTCATTAGTTTTGTTTCAAACTTTCAAACTTTTGGTATTTTGTCTTAAAACCTTTGTGATCAATTAATTTAATTGGCTAAGGCCAGCTTCTCTTATCTTGCACAGATGAAAGTACAGGCCTATGCACAATACCCACGATGTAGAGAAGGATTTGGAAATTTCTGTTGCAAGGCATTGCTAACTCTAGAGGAGGATGAGACCATCCAAATGATTTAAAGTAATATATTCCTCGACACAGGATAAAATAATGGCCAAATCCCATACCTTATGAGAAGACCCTTATGGCCTTAGCAAGCAACTCATCAAGGCAAATGTCTTAGTGTGACCTCAAACCGCGATAGCAAACTACAAAGGCTTAGAAAAACTTGGTTGCATTAGTCAGTTTGAATACCAATAGTCACTGTTACTACTAAAAGCTATGATGGGATTTTTGGAAAGCCATGAGTAACTCAAACTCAATAACTTACATCAAGAGTAGAATCAACTCAACAACAAAACCCCAAATGGATACAGCAAACATATAAATGTTCCTCACAAGTAAATCAGGGCTGAACATACAGGGAGAAGCAACAGCTATTGTTGAGCCCAGACAGTGTTGCCGCTAGAGTACAGGAATGTAACTGAGGAGAAGCCTGTGTGTTGAGGCAGGTGCTGTCAGCTATAGCAGGTGTCTCATGTTTGTGGAGTCCTGAAGTGTCAGCGATCAGCCTTCTGAGCCAGTGTAGTAACAGTGTGTAGAAAGGAATAATGACAACCACTGCATGCATCTTTCATACTTCCATACATCAGACCACCACGGATTTAGTGTTTCACAGTGACTGGGCCGTCCCTGCAGCACTGCTGGGAAGGGAGAAGGTAGCGTTTTATAGAGGAGTTCTGATGAAAATGGGCAAGGAAGTGGGGGCAGGTTACACACTTGGAGTGCCAACAGTACACTCCAGCATGGAACCCATAGTCGGTTTCTTTTGTTTTTCTCTTCCTCCTGTTGTTGTTGTTTTCATTGCTGTTGTAGTTGGGTGGGGTTTTGTTTTGTGATCTGACAGAGTGTCTTGCAGTAGTTGTCATAAGGAATCAGTGAACATGACTAGTTTCCCAATTTTTTTAGTGTGACACACTGGTCTTTGGGCTGTTTTTAATGCACATTTTTAGCTTGATCTCAGGGATTTCTGCACCCTCTCACATTACAAAACCTAATAATCGGAATTATTTTGTCTTACACCTGTAAAAAGAAGACAGGGATAATTTAAAGCTACTTTTTCAAAAGCAGCTGGTGTATCAGGTGCTGTGGCTTAGAAGGATTTAGAGATAGCTCCTCTTTTAAGGGCTGTGGCTGTTCCTAGGGGAACCTCCTGCAGCTGCCGTGCATCCTCCTGGCTGCATCCAACAGCACAGGTGTGCTGGCCCTGAGGAATAGACTTTTCTGGTGCCATTAACCTTTCTCCCTCAGGGATCTCAGCTCTGGTTTTACAACTGCTTGCTTTTATTAGAGTCAATAAGTTTTGTGAGAGCCCAGTGTGGGTTGGTATCAAGCTGGGACACACAGCTCATTCACTGTTAGATTTTCTCTCTACTTTTTCTTCTGAGTGCCAGGGAATCAGCAGTCAATCAAGAAAATAGCACAGCACTGGACATCCATGACTGTTCAGACTGGCAACATGAGGTGCATACTCCTGCAAATGCCACGGTTCAAGACATTGATATATGCGTTTTTTTTTCCTAGCGGGGAGAAAAAATATTTTTAGCAACTAGTAGAATGTAAGAGAGTCCTGAGTGCATTGGATAAAGTAGTTTCCCTTGCCTACTGCTTCCTTTTTATTTGCTTTCTTTTCAATAGCACCTGCATATCATTCTGGAAACATGAATGGAACAGAAAATAAGTCAGTGGCACAGGTTTGGCATGGTGTACTTTGGGGAAATACTAGTTGAGACTTGCGAGATCAAAGGTGAGTGGTGCAGTCCCAATCAGCCATGAATACACACCTCCAAAATATTGCAAGAATTGATTGCTGCCTAGAGCCAGTTCATAACCCACCACTCTCTCAGGCTCAAATAGAAGACGCCTACTCTGACCTTGAGTTACTTTGACACACTGACATAGTGAGGGCACAGCATGCTAGTTTGTGCCCTCTAAGATGCCAAACCAGCCAAAAAGATCTGTTCCAGAGTACAGGACCAGCTTTGTGCTGAGCAGGAAGTGGGGAGATGTGCCGTTCACTTGTCTGGCCACTCCCAGTGGGACAGCAGTTATCCCTGTCCTACTCCTTTGCCTCCTTTCTGTACTGTAAAAGCAACCTCCTGGCTCAGAAATAGGCAACATGAGGCCCCTAATCCGCTTTCCTCTTCCACACTGAACTTTCACAATCAGCAAGAGAGCCACGCCAAACCTGGTTACTTATAATCCCGCAAAACTCTCGCCTGCTGTCTCCATTGCTCCAGAGGGGGTTTCCTGAAATGCAGGAGAGTGAGATGCTCACCAGCCTGCTTCTGGTAGTTTCGTTTAAAAATATCAGTGCTAAAATGTATCTACATAAAATGTAGCAATATGGTCTAATTTAAATATTTGTTTCGTTATCAGATATACCTACCACCCTGAGTAGAGATGGTTTTGTTTATTATAGAGTCAGAAATTATTGAAAGCTCTTATACAGATTAACAGTATTGAAATTGATGTTCTGAAATTATCATCTCTGCCTATCCCTTATAGTTTTTTATTGCTGAGAAGCCTCTGGAGAACTATTTCTCTTAGCTTTGCATGATATCCCTAATATAAAACATTACATAATATTTTCTAGGGTTCAAGACATTAAGGTTAACCAGAAAACATTATGTTCTTCTCCAAAGGGATAAAAAATAAAAGGACATGGGTAATTACTCTCTCAGGCTTCAAAAATCCATTTCCTTAACAGCACTCTAACCTCTCAAAAGAGAGTTTGTGCTTATGGGGATGGTTTGCTGATGGGCTGTGCAGGAACAGGTTCGGTACTACATGTGTGGTTCCAAGAAGTATGAGGTTCCAAGAAGCACGAGGATGCCCAGCTTTCTGAAGTGGGTCCGCTAGTACCAGTCTGAAATACACACAAAGTCGAATGGTTTTCGGAAGCAGGAACAAACCTTTCCTCACCTGCCACTGAACAGAGCGTTACTGCACTATCCGCAAACAAGAGGTTTGTTCCCTCACAGTGTGTAACTTGAATTGCTGCTCATATTTCTGAGATTTGTGTTTAAAAATGCAATAGGTGGGAGTGTAAAATAAGAGGGTATTGTCTTTGCAACACAGGAATTAACGCACGAGAAGAGAGTTGTGTCCACCTTCTGCCTTCCTTATGGCCCAGCAGGACAAGACCTGTTCTTGATGCCAGTTCCAGGTTGTCTTCGCCTTCCAAGCAGATTAGAGCAATGCAAAGCCCATTAGAGCATCTGGAGAAATCTGAGTTTTCAGGGAACCTGTGTTCTGACTCCTTTCTGTGGGCTGTAATAGCTATATCAGTATGAAATTATTCACTATCCAAAAAAAATGCCTTATAGCTGATTAAGTGTTGTTTAGACGGGTCCCAAAGCTTCCCAGCAGAAGGTGAGCTCCAGCTTATGTCATTCCTCCACATCAGAGCAGTTCAGTCCCTCAGGAGGGAACATCACAGCACAATCACCTTGATAAGGGAAACCTGTCCACAATTAGAGTGGTGGACTTTCTTAAAATGCATGGAGAGCTTCAGTTTCTGAGCAGTAGCAGCTAAGCACCCCTGAAAGGAGAGAAAACCTGAGGTTTGCCTTTCAGCATCCCAGGGTGGGTGGAAGGGCAGGGGTGGTGTGCATGGGCAGAGCTCACCTGAGGGAGATTTGCCTACCCCAACCAGAATTATGCTCTTCTGCTCAAACTGTGCCTGTCTGTAAGACAATGCCAGTGACGCTGTCTGGGCTGTAAGAGCTGAGCTCTTCAGTTTCCCACACCCAGCTGGAATGTCTGCTTCACAAGTGCATCAAAAGTTTTGGGTCATCCCCATGAACCTGGTTTTGATCTTGTTTATTCAGCCTGGTAATTCCAGTGGAATAGCTCAGCATTTACCACTGTGTGAGATCAGATGGATAGTTTACTGTTTCAAAATCCCTGGGTTTGGCATGCGATTTAGGCACACAGTGTTCTTGGATTCTCCTTCTACTGAATTTATTGGAAATTAGGATAGATACCATTAACCACAGAAAAGGATTTGATCAAGATACCTCTTTTCTATCACAGGGAGTCATTCCCTACCTTCCAGGTCTTTGACCACCTTGCTTTAAGGGACTGGGGTAATCCATCCCACTTCTCTCATTTCTCTTCAGCAAGCTTCTCCCCAGCCTCCGGCCATGTGTGCTGTATTTTCATGGATTATCAAATACACCTGGGGGCTGTAGATGGGTTTCTTGACTCACAGCAGCTAGACTTGGGCTTCTCTAGCTGAAACTTTCTTCTTTGTGACCCTTTGGGCAAAGGAAATTGGCGCAGAGAGCTCCAGAGAACACTGGGGCTCTGGCAAGGTGGGAGGTGGAGTGCCCAACTGTGCACCCCCTTGCCAATATCCAGCTCCTCTCTTCTGACTTCAGGGGTTCAGATCCTTCAGTAACAGGACAAGCAGCAGATGAAACTTGGGGAACAATGCCCAGTCTCTTTGCTCTCGTGTGATCTGCTGACGCTGTGAGCTTT
Source organism: Ifrita kowaldi (assembly GCA_013398055.1). Taxonomy (NCBI): domain Eukaryota; kingdom Metazoa; phylum Chordata; class Aves; order Passeriformes; family Cinclosomatidae; genus Ifrita; species Ifrita kowaldi. The sequence continues at coordinate 35,257 of VZRS01012340.1, forward strand.
AACAGTTACAGCAAATCGCAAGTCTGCTAACTTGAGGTTCCCCACTGAAAAAAGCTACCTCAAATTGCTGATATTGATGTATTTCAGAGTGAAAAGCATGAAATGCATCTTTTCTCCCTTTGTTGATCAAAGTACACTTCTAAATAGTAGCAGTTTTGCACTTTTCGTAACAATTTCCTGCCATGGCTGGCTTTCCAGAATCTGACAGAAATGTTTCCTGCTGCTACAGTTAACTTACTGATAACTTACTGCTGTTTATTTACAAACACAGTGTTCAGGCATCCTTTTTTTGTACCCTTGCCCCCCCCTCCTTTTTTTTTTTTTTTTTAAGGGTGTTTTTGCCACATGCAGTCCTGTCCTCATGCAACCTTCCTGTGAACAGCGCTGCCAGCTTGGGTGGGCTACCAAGGAAACACCGAGAATTTGTCGGACTTGAAAAGACAGCAAACGGACTGTGAATTTGTTAGAGGCTACAGGTAGTTTTGATCGGCCGAGCGGGGTCTGCGCCGGAAACATTACGGCTCCTGAGCCTCCCAGGGGACTTCAGCAGACGGGGCTCTACAGCCACGCGGATGACTCACGGGCAGAAACTCACCTCCGAGCGAGCGGCAGCAGTGGGGAAAAAGTGACCAAGCCAAGATGACTCAGAGGGGAGCGAAGCCTCCAGAGCAGGGCTGCCCTGGCAGCCTGCTGACACACTCAGCTCCAGCAGCTGCCACTACAGTCAGCGAGGAGACTGATTGCATAACGGGTGGGAAAGCAAATCTAGATGTAAAACCTGTAGCAGCCTAGTTGAAAACGTAGCAGCCTTTAGGGCTTGCTGTCCAGTAATTTTGTTGCATAAAGCTGGGTGGTCTGTGGTAAGTTTTGAGTGGGTGGGTACAGAGAGTTTTCTTAGGAACACACAGTTAAATGTGCAGCTGAGAAAAGCAGCTTTGGGGAAGATGTGGTGTTGAGTGGAGAAATTATACCACAAAGATCTTCCTGCACTCTTATATTTGTTAATGGGAGTCTATTGAGGTGACCTACAGACTTGAGACTGCAAAAAACCACCTGAGAATACAGGAAAAAATGCACCAGAAACCTGCTCAGCACTTTCATACTGAGGATATATCCTGGAAAATAGAAGCCCCAGGTGCCGTGACTTTTTGTGACAAAATAAATTTCCCAATGATACGATTATCTATCTGGACAGATTAATGGGTTTAACTTTGGACATGAGCAATATGAATTTGAAACAGTGCTGTGCAAACAGGATACTCTTTCATTGTATAAAACATCAGCTGTTGGGTCACATCTCTTCCTCTGGAATCAGCAGCTGGAAAATATTAGATGAGTCACAAGAATCTGAGAGCTCTGAAAAGCAGCACACACCAAGTGACATACAGGGTGAAAGCTTTAAACTCGCAACTTAAAACACCAATTCAGAACCCTCAGAGCAGCAATAGAGTTAAGCTGCTCTGAAATGTTGCAAATTGACTGGTGGGATCAAGCTAAGGTGCTCAGGCAGCATCAGGGATGGCAACACAGAAATGAATACACAAAGAGCATGAGCATCCTTTACTGACTTTTTTTTTTCCCCAGGCAGTGCTGATTTTGCAGTTACTCTGCTTCCTGAGATAATTTACACCAGCCTACACAGCACTTTGTGCTCTGGCCATACCCTGAGAGACAGATGGTAGCTCTGGATGCACTTACAAAATAGTTCAGATGGATAGGTGTAGGCAGATAGGATTGTCAGTGTGCTAGTAGGATACCTGAAGATTCTAGGTTATGTTTACATAGCAGTTGAACTATAAATGCAGGATGTATTTTCTTCTCTCTTTTCCTCTTTTATTTTCTTCTCTCTCTCTTCTGGTTTTTTTTTCCTTTTTTTTTTTGTTTTTTTTTTTTTTTTTTTTTTTTTTTCCCCAGCATGAGCAGGCAGCATTTGAGTATCCAAATACTGGGCTCTTTCTTCAGGGTGATGCAAACTACAGTGTGTCTGCTCTGTTATACCGTGTTCCCCTACTTAGCCCAGGATTAGGACACAGGTTCTAAGTGTGGTGGCCGCTGTCTGGACTTTGCCAGGCATGTTCATGGGCAGAAAAAGTTCTGGAGTCTCAAGACCCAAGCTGGGATAAGCCTGCACCCTGGCCCTGACGCAGCTTGCCAAGGGTCTCTTGTCCTGCTATGTCTCCTACCAGTGGGGCTGCCAGCATGCCCCCTCTCCTGCAGCTCCTCACTCACAAAATGTGGTGAGAAAGAAACCCATTAACTACTGTCTCTTAAAGCCAGGATTGCTTCCTGCATGTTTTCAACAGGGCATTTCAGAGCTCTGTATCTGTGAAGGAAAATAGCTGTTCCAAACTGGAATGTGACACTTGTGTTTTCTCTCTGCAAACCTTGCACCTCTGGAGCTCTAGTTCAGACAGGCTCCAGACAGGCTCAAGTTCTGAATTTCTTATTCCCCCTTAACTGCTTGCTATATTTCTGTCCATCTTTCTTTCTCCCCCCCCACCTTTTTCCTCCTGGTTTTTCTTTCCTCTGTACTAGAATGTAAGTTACCCGTGTTCTCATGGCTGCAGCAGCAAAGCCCAAAGCTCCTGCATTTCTGCCTCTTACTTTGCCAGAACTCTAAATGAACCTTAGTAAACAGGGATGTGAGGGGCCACAAAAAGGAGTCTTGTGCTTTAGCACATAGATCATGGGCCTCTTGGACTCAGCCTGCTGTGAGTGAGTGGGAAATTAAAGTCTTGTGTGAATAGTTCTGAAAGTGTGTGGGGCCACACTGTGTTTGACAGGGAAGTTTTCAGGAAGCTACAGAGAGACAGAAATGTCTGATTCTGGACTGTCTTTACTTCATGATAAGATCATCTGGCTTTGAGTTACAGGTGATACAAATGGTAACAGAGCCAACATGATCTGAAAGGTCTCAGATGAGCACTGATAGCCTCTCCCATGGCCACTCCTCGACCCCATTCCTGGCGTTCCACCTTTGACAGTATTTTCCAGATATTGAGGTATTACCACAACCTGTTTTATGACACTGAGGTCTGTCTTTCCCTACCCCTAGGAAAAGCAGCTCTTTAGCTTCACTTTGGACTAAACCAACTTGTTTGTTTCAGTCAGTCGTCATCAGCCACAGTGTCTGCCATTGCTCACACCACTCCTGCTGCTTTTCCCTGGCCTCTTGCCACTGTGTACCCATGTTCTCTGAGCTGGGGTGCCCAAGGAGGATGTCTTCTTCCAGCTGTATCCTTGCCACTGCTGAGTGGTGCTAAACAATTACCTCACTTGGCTTGTGGTTATACTCATGTTCTTTTTTTCACTCACAAGAACATGAGGCTGACGAGACAGATCTGGGCTCATTTCATTCTATTTAAATTTCCTTTTTCTGTTTGGACTTCTTATGTGGAATATTGATTTTATTTTTTTATTTTTGTAATATGGTAGTGCAGCTTTAATAGTGAAAATTTAATTGGAGTCTGGCACTAAAGTACTATTGATTTAAATTTTTTATGATTCTTTTCCATATGTTTTATATGCATGCAGACAGAATTTCGCTAACTTCCAATGAATATAGTTATTAATATGAATCAGATTATTTAACACACCTCCTCAGGACACTGCTGGTGGCACAAACTCTAAGGTGTAAGGATTAATGTTTTCTGCATTTGGTAATTAATGATGCAGATATTTTAGTATTGGAATTTAATTGCTAACACATGCCATTCTGCCCTACTTTTCATTTAAAATGCGATGCTAAGTGGTAAAAACAGTTAGTTCCTAATTAGTGTTTTTATCTGCATAGCTGAAAATGCTTTATGAAAGCAAGTATTCATTACTATTCCTATTTTGTAGAATTCATCTTTGGGGTTTTATTTTGTGCTTGATTTGCTGAGGAACAAATATTGATTTGCCAGATACTCCATGATATGTTATAAAAAGGTTTGAAGTTGGAACCAGTGTTTCCTGAATCAATTTATTTGACCATAATACTTTCAAAATACTCTCACTAGTCTATTTCAGAAATGATTATTTAATGAGGTAGGTAAAAAGGTGGCTGGTCATGGTGTTCTGCAACAACTGGCAGTGAGACATATACACTGTGCTTTTTTCCCTCGATGATTTTATTCATATAATTTTATACTTCATTCCAAAGGTGAAAATACATGTATTAAATCCTAGGGGCATTCTTTAAAATGGCCATATGCTTTTTTCTTTTTTTCTTTAATGCATGATCACTGTAACTTTTTGCCCTTTTTTTTTAATCTCATGAATCTGATACTACACGTGTGCCACAGCCACTATTGCTGATGCAGAAGTGTATGCCTTATCTTGGCTTATTCAGAAAGCTGCTATTAATCACAGTGTATATTAAATAATCTTTGTCTCTGCTATATCTATACTACAATGAAACCAATATATGTTCTAAAACTTAGCAATGTGTGTGTTACTTTTCCACCAATAAAAGGGTTTTTAAGAGAGGACTGTATCAACACTATTTTAAATGGTATTACCCACACAAGGAAAATTACCTTTGAATTCAGTTTACCAGAGGTGGAAAATGGTATGTATTGTATTTGCCATGCACAGCCCCAGAGTGTCCTCTTGGGGCTACTAAAAATGGCATTGAGTGTCACATCTGACCCAGCCACTCGGCAGTCTGGGAAGCCAAGTATGTGACTGCCATTGTCCAGCAAGATATCATTTCCCAGATCCAGGTCTGGCATTTAGGTTATCTTGATAGCTATTGTTTAGCAAGTAGCAAAAGGAATCACCTTTTACTTCACCAGATATTCCTGTAACAAACCTCAGGATTCAGGAAAAGAACAGGTGAAAACAACCGGTGAAAGGAACCCTCCCCTTATTGCAATGAGGAAAGAGACACATCACAGCTACCCTTAGAGCTTGCATATTTATTGAACAAATCCTACTAAAATAGCTAAAATACATTGGGTACTTGCATTATTAAAGATCACATTGTTACAAAAGCCTGCATTTTCAGCAGTACACAACTGCAACTATACATAAATGCCACAACTGCTGAATATTACTTCTTGCTCTATATACAGCACAGCAGACGTATCTATTCTATCGGAAAATAAAGTGTACAAGGAAAGGGATACAGAAGGTAGGGAAAGGAAAGAAATCTAGAAGTGCAGTGCATGCATTGGTATTTAACAGTCAGAAGCTAAGACAGTTCAGAACAAGGCCTGCCCTGTAAAAGGAAGAGCTAAAAGACAGAATTATATAAAAAATTAAGGTGGGCTTTCAGACTGTGTCTAACACAACAACACTCCATGAGTAGATGATACTGCTTAGTTTTGTGGTTTGTGTTATTTTGTATTGATAGTAGTTTGGGAGCAAGAACAAAATGTAAAGTCCACATGTTGACAGTACTGTGGAAATGTACTCTTTCCCCTTTAGGACTTCTCTTCCCAGAAATTTGCTGTATTTTTCTTACTATATCCCCTAGTTTATGGATTTGAAGAGGACATTAAAACTTGTCCCTTCTTTTAAAAAGGCTTGTAAGAAAAAAAGACAAAAATCAAGAGATTTTGAGAAGTTGGTGGAAAATTATTGCTCATCTTTCTCCATAAGGTGGATAGGAGTCAGAAAGGAGATTTTACGAAAATTACAGTTTTGTGATTGCTCCCACTATAACTGCATGTTTGTGAGTGGACACTGATAGGGAATCAGTTCCTCACTTGTACACGATAAGTAGTTACTCACCTACAGCACTGAATAAGAAAGCCACACTGAAGACACAAGTAAACACGTCAGTCCAGTCTAAAGAACAACATTCAGAAAAACAAAGTACCAACACCTTCTCAGAACATGGAAATAAAAAATAACTCCATCAGAGCTACCTTGCCAAGGAGCATATTTAAAGTCCAAAATAGCACCATTCATCAGTGTCTCAAATCCCGTGGCAGCATCACGATCACTTACCACAAGGAAACCATGAGTTTCATACTACTTCTATACATCAAAAGAGTACATGGATAAAATATAGAGATATACAGACAATCGATGAAAATAAACTACTAGGCTTGTTACATCTAAATGAAATAAAAGGGGGACTCTCAGCCTCTGCAAGAAGCAGTTTGGGTTGGTGGAAATGGAGAGAGTGGTTCACCGGTTGTGTGTGAGCTGTGGAGTTTGAGTAGTGAAAGACATTGCTGTGGTAGAACCAGGCCTGAGGGCCCACCTGTAATGTTTGTAAACATGGATTCACAGTGTGAAATTCTGAGAGCTTTCGCTTGAGTTAGAATGTTAAAAACTAGTTTTTATGGTACACGTTTGTCCACTGTTATTCTCTAAAGCAAGGCTCAGAGTCCCATAGTTTCTTCTTACACTTGATGATTTACACAGAAACAATTTCCAATATATGACACCATGACCTCATCAAACCCATACACCATATGTAATACGAATGGAGAAATTATGTTTAAAAAGAGTAGAGGTAATCGATTTTGGTGAAATGTTGTCCATAGCCACTTGCTGGAGCCAGGCGTGCCCCCTCCGCCTCACTTTTCTTGCGATTCACTTCCTTCGAGATGGGGAGATTTCCCTGTGGAGAGGAAAAAGTGATATTAGCTGTGCTTCTGTCTGGTGGGGTGCTCCCTTCTTCCATCCTAAGGTTTCCATAGCTTTCCATAGTTCCCCAGCTTTAGTTCATCTACTAAACATGACTGAATCACCTGTAAATACTGATACCACAGAGAACAAAGGGTTGTTTGAAAACCAGGCAGTTCCTGCAGCACCTGAGAAAAACATTTCACTTGGGCATGAATGAATGTGTCCTAGCAGCCAAAAACGCAGAAGATCCAACATAAAAGCGCATCTTGTTTATGAAAGATCATTTTAGTATTAGGAGAACTTTTTCCAGCTTAGACCTCTCATTTTTTAAAAACCTTACTGTTCAACCAACCAACGCACACTACTAAGTCACTGCCTTATATTAATCCATCAAAAAGAACACACTAGAAACACTGCAGTGTTTCTTGTTCTGGGCAGGTAAGGAAGTGATGTGCCATATGAGCCAGCTGCCTCAGATAGATCTTTGTTAACCATACATATTAATTGCGCCTATTCAGCGAAGTTTTTAAACAGCATTTAAATATATGTTCATTTTAAGCCTCAAAACGAAGCCTAAAGGCTAAGCACATGCCTAAAGTACTCTGCTGATGATCTGTCACTATGGGATCTGAAACAAAAATAATTTGTTGAGCTAGTAATGTATCTTAAGTTAAGGGAAAAAAAGTCTATTTTTTTTTGTGTTCAAAAGGTAAGAATTGTAAAGGTGTTTTATTGCTCATATTGTTTAGGGTATGTTTGTCACACAAGCACAATGATTCTCTTTGTGTAAGAAATTAAAGTTATCTTCTCCAAGTTCATTTTTTTTTTTCTGATGTGAGTGTTGTGAATTTCTGAATTACGAATTAAACACATGGCAGTTTCCCAATGACCAATAAAGCGCAATTTTCAGCAATTTTCCTTTCCTCTTCAAACCCAGAATTTTCACTGGGATGTTCACACTTGCTACATTTACTTGTGCTAGGACTGAAGCCATCCCATGGCTCTCCCTCTGCATTTATCAGAGTTTACAGGATAAATTCTGCTTTTATGTAGGTGAACTCCCCATGGGGTTCTGCTCTGCACACAGGTGCAGTTTTTAGTCTGAGCACAGAGCAAAATCCCTTCCTGGAGACAACTGGTGGCCTGTTCCTTTGAGGCATCAAGAAGTGGAGGAAAAGAGCAGAATTTGGCCAGTACATACGCAGAAGGATAAGGAGTTGTAGTGTACATTTGCTAGAGCCAATATGGGTATTTTGCAAGAATTTCAAAATGAGAAAATAACATTTAAATTTTAGTGACTGCACAAACATGTTTCCTCACAGGACTCTAGAAAATTCCATCCTCATGATAATATTTTTACTTATTTGTGTTGCACTAAATTTGCTATTTGTGTATCATTACAGGATATGAAGGGAAAACTAGAAACTTACACATGCAAACAGGCACACCACACAAACCAAAGGTCTGGGCAAATTTCCAAAAGCATTGTGTCGGGCAGTTCCTTTTCAGCTGTGAAAACAACCTCAGTCCTGAAATCCTGCCATACAATCATGAGATATAAAGTCCCATGTGACCCTTCTAGGTCTGGAAATAAACTGTCATTAAGAACTGAAGCCTTTTATATTTGTTGGTTGCATGAAAATAAATTTAAGAAAAACCAAACAAACCACTTTTATCTCAAATAACAGTTTTTAAAAAATCTATTATTTTTACTTTATTCTTTCAGCAGTTAAAGCTGTTTAGCATTGAGTAGATAAAACTGCTCAGCTGGAGGACTGAAAACTTTCTGCAGCTTTTTTCACCAATTTATCCCAATTAATTTAATAGTACAAATGAAAAAAATTCCAAAGATGTACAGTTTCTGTTAAAGATGATACTCTGCTGGAAGCTGGACTGTGTGCAACTAATACTGAAGTTGCTTTTGAAGGTCAGTTGTGAAATAAAATTTGGAGCTAGTTCTAAAAACTGGTCATTGTACCAGCATATGCCAAAAAATCTTCTGAAGAATTACATAAAGGCTAGGAAAAAAACATTGTATTTTAAAAGCAAGAATCCAGTAACTTTAAAGGGGAAAAAGATTTATAATATGTTTTGGCTAGTTGAGAAGCTGATATCCCTTCTGAGAAACTTTTATTTTAAGCTAAGTACAGCATAAACCCACAGCTATTCATAAACCCAATATAATGCAGCATTGTTGCTATGCTGCACATAGTGCACAGCTTCGTTCCTGTGCTTCAGGAGAAACTTCATTTGATGATGAATGACAACTTACTGAAAGCTCCTAACTTAACATTTTGAATAAAAATCATCTTGCTAACACACAGCTGATTCATAAAATTAGCAAATTCATTTGATGTAAGTATGACCCTATAGTGCACATTCATTGTGCTCTGGCTCTGCTACCAGCCTTCTCAGCAGAATTTTTGGAATGCTGTGAATGCTAAGAATGGCAGTACTGCCATATATGGTAGTTTAAAGACTGGCAGGCCGGTACATGAGCCTGCAAATAGCCCATCTATAAACTTTAGAAGTTCCCTTGTAGAGGAAAAAGTATAGAGGAAAGTATAGTTTTATCCAGAAGGAATAATAGCAGAGTTTTGCTAACAGGGAGCAGAAGCCGAGCTAACAACTGAAACCTAATCAAAATGATTTTCCACGTGTTCTCTTCTTTACTCACCTGCTTGAGCCAGTAACTGAAAGGGAATATGAAAATAAAACATGTACATCCTGTGGTTCTGCGTCATCTGTTATCTTTCGCTACTCAAATTTCATGTCCACTTTCACATTTATTAAACCAGTAATGGTAACAGAATAAAATCTTATTAATCCTGTCTGATGAGCCACATCTTCTGCCTTTATGTTGTGGTACTTGTCAAACTCAGATGAAAACTGCCTTGCTTTGTGTGCTTGTTACTCAAGCCAGGTAAACCACAAACAAGGCACTTAATAAAAGATAAGCAACACCACGTAGTTCCTGCTGCTGCATTATCATTGACTTTTTCATCTGCATTGCTAGGAAAGCAGTGCCAAAATTAAGCATTCAAAACTCAGATGTCAAGCTTGTAAAATCATGAGACATGCTTAAGAAATACGGGCCCTTGAAAATTAGAATGTTTTCCTTCTGGTGTGGAGCCAGCAAGAGTCCATGTTTTCTGCAAGCCCGAAGGCTAAAAACATAATTATAAAATGAAAGCTGAGATCTTCAGTTAACTGCATGGTGCAAGGAGCCAAGGCTTTAAGAAAAACAGAGTAACATGAGACTCGTGATGAAATCATGAGAGCTGGCTACTTTCTTGAAGTGGTTGTAAAATAAAATCCATTGAACTTCCAATTTTTAATTTTTTTTTTCTGAAAACTTTCATCTTAGCAAACTATTACATGAAAGAAATTACATAAATAACTTTACCTTTGGAAATCCCCCATCCCCACGGCTGGTTGGAAAGATCTTCTGGCTTACCCAAATCATTGAACCTGGCTGATAAACCTGTAGTGACATAAATATAGACCAGATCTTACTAACAAAGAGAGATTCATTAAATGCAGTGGTGTTCATGTGACAGACCACATTACTAAAACAAGTCTAATGTCAGTAGAGCTTAGCCCAGAGTGTTTAATGTTTAGTACATTTTTTTTTGTACCCATGACAGCATCTGTCCCTAGAGAATTCCACCTATATTGTTTTATGTTTATCTGCATTCAACAGGCGCTTTAAAAAAAATAAATAAAAATACATTTTTAAAAAAATATCTCTAATAAATTCTTTATTAGAGGATGTCTGTGCTAATGAACTTGTGAGAAAACATGTTCATTCCCTTCTGCCAGAGGTCACTGGCAAAGGGCTGTTTAATGAAGTTCATTATCTTTGCTTATGACTGCAGGTGACAAGAGCAACACATCTTTGATATCCTTTCACAATGAGTGGTGAACTAGAATGTAAAACTTTGTAAGATCATTGAAACAATTATAATTCTGTGATAGCACCCTGAATTTTCCACATTAAAAAATTTTCAACACATTATAAAACACATACAAGAAAATAGCTGGCAGCAGTTCAGGTGCTGGCCTACAATGTCTACAGGGAAATTTTTTTGTGTAGAATGGGTAAGATCTAGAGGTGGGCACTGACTACAGTGGAGGTTAAAGTGAATAAATATCAAGCTAATGCCTCTCAGCTTCAAGATGAAGGTCAGAATATCTCTTCATCTCAGTCTCAGAAATGTTGAAGTGGTGAGGTACAAGTTACATACAATGCTGAAATTCTTAAATTTAATTCCTGCTGGGTCTGTCTCCTGGGCCCTTGGTGTTTGGTGAATTGAACTCTTTCTGCGTGATGCCTGGATGTCAAACTGTCAGTGTTTTGGGCTAGCCATTATAAATCACACCATTCAAATTTGTTCGCACTTTGGGCATCAAAACTTTCATTGTCAGTTAAGTAAGTGATGGATCAGTTCCACTCACCTGCTTGCTACAGTGCATATATTGAAACATGAGGAAAGTTTTCATTTCTGTGGAGGTGTATGTTGACTATTAGGTGTCACAACTGGACTAGTTCTATCCTGGAGAAATTACTGGAAAATATTTAAATCATCTTCCCAATAGAAAATGCGGAACTCTTCTATAATCCAGGACACAGAGGAGGGAAATTTAAAAACACAGAGCTCAAGGCAGTGCCTGCTTTGTACATTGTCCCATGCTTTTCTGCAGTATAAATCACTGTGCTTTCTACTGATTAAAGCAACAGATTTTTTTTTCCATATCTGAGGTCTCAGACGAGCCAGTTCAGCTCTCTGGGTGCGTTTGACATAAAATAACCAATGCATAGCACAGGGCGCCCTGTGAATTCAGTTAATGTTCACACTGAATATTTGAAACACTTGAATGAAAGATACCAAGTAACCTCTGAGCTCTTCTGTTGCTATTTATAATCACCAGTTACCCATTCTGCAATTATATCTTGATTTTATTGTGTAGTCATATTTTCTGTGTGAAAACTCGTGGTGGGAAATAGCAATAGCAGTTCAGCTCTACCACAGGACATACTGTTCATACCAGCAAAGTATACAAAATGTATATAGGAGGATGGCATAAGCATCAGAACACAGTATTAGTAATTATCATGAATACAACCTTCTATATTTTCCATGGAGCCTGAGATGTATTTAGGTTTGCTTATAGGCTGTGTTAACCCTATTAATAACTTAATAGGAATAAAATAAGCACCTGAAGTTGAATGAAAAAGACAGAAAACCTCAAATTAAATTCATAAAAACTTGGAGGAATTGCAGTTCGAGGGTGGATTTTGGGAATGAACAGGAGGGAAAAGGTGTAAGTTGTAAGATGAGCTCACAACTCTGCTCCAGGGTTAAAAAAACCAAACACCAAAATCTACCACCACCTGAAAAATAACCCACACAATCCCCAAACTATCTTTCACAGTAATTCTCTGTAAAGGAAAAAAAAAACCCATTAATATCCTTTTTTCTACTTCAAAAACAAATACTGTGGCCCATATTGTTAGGTAATAATCACACGAACCTATTTCACATGAAGCGACTGTTCTGCTATGACTGTACCAGAGACCTGAATGGATAAAGGACTTTAAGTATCTGCCTTGGGAGCAGTGCTGAAAGGCTGGAGAATGATGGCTTAGAATCTGGCCTAATGGAGGAAGATTCTGGAATGGAAAAAAAGATGCTGGTGTAGAGAAGTCCACTTAAGATTTACTGTAATTCACTACAAGGGGAAAAAATTATAAAAACCCATGATGTCTTGCTGTGCTTTATAAATGCAGAAACTACTTAGAAGTTCAAATATACTGATAACTAGGGTATTAGAAAAACCTAGAAAAATTAATTCAATGACAGCAGCTCAAAATTACTGATATGAAAGTTGCAAGATGAGCTACAGAGAGAGGAAAGCAATGCTCCATTACGGAGTAGGATGTAAGGGTTACAACATTCCAGCTGTTAGCATGAAGCAAACACTCCTAAATAAATGCTTCCATTGATACACACCAAATTTTCGTTTCTTAGTACTTCCGGTGTGACTGTTACGCAAGTGCAGGCTTGGCTTAAATAACCAAAGTATCAGGATTCAGAGCAGAATTACCGAGCTTTAGGATGGATTGAAAACTACAGTCAGTGCAAGTCTGCGTAATGGTGACTCACATTGATAGCCTCAGTATTTGATCCTCATTAGCCAGACAGTTAAGCTAGGAAGCCTCATCCATGAACTATCACATCTGGGAAGAGCTACCGGAGACACTGCCATGCAGCAACATGCAGTTCTGCCTGAAACACTGAAACTTATGGGAATTATGGGTCCCCTGTGCATATGTGTTCAGTTTAGTAGCCTCCAGCCTCCTGAAAAGATACAAATAATAAAATTTAGTATTGAAGAAAGAGCAAAAGTGGAGGAAAAGAAATGCCTAGTCTATGTACCAGCTCTCTCAGATTCCAGAACTACTGACAGTTTTTTGGGTAGTTTTGATTTGGTTTTTTTTTTTCAAAACCGGGAGGATTCAAAACCAGCAGAGTCTTCTTTACTCCTTTGCCCAACAAGCTGAGGAACTCTTGTGCTCTTCCTCTGTTTTACCAACATTTCAAAATTCTAATTCCTGTTTTTTTCATTGCAAGCCATGTCTTCTTAAAGAACAACAGTAGGGGAGCACAATATTTTGCCCAGCCTCAAAACAGATACATAAAATTATTTTAACTGAACTAAACATACTCTGTCAGTCACATAAAAATGCCAAAATTGATTTGGTACCCACTCTCCATTCACATTCACTAAGAGCATCTTTCAAACATTCAGAAAAATCCATCAAGAGGAAAAAACCCTCAGATTTCTGGCATGCCAAACTTACTAAAATGAGCATACTCCTGTTCAGCATTCCCAAAGTTTTTATAGTTAAGAAACAATTGAGAAACCACTTGGAATTACTTTTTCTATTTTTTTTCCCATGTGAACCACAACTAAATTCCTGTAATCGAGTCTCATTCAGGACTTACAGTGGTATTCAACTGCACTCTTGATTTCTTCACTAAAAGTTTATTGAGGAGCAACTGCTCTGAGGAAATCAGCAACCACCTTTTAGAGGAGCTTCACATAACTTATTTGTCTTACAAATCAATTCTGAGGCAGAGGGAAATGAAAACAAAAAGGAAATGATGACAAGTACTCTAGATCCTAATTCCAAATAAAAGGTGACCATCTCCAGTAATTCTGCAGTAGCCTACCTAGGAAAGGAAAAAAAAGAGAAAACTATAAGAAAAATATTTACTATATGGATTAGCAGCGTAATAGCAGACACGGACAGCCACGTGCTAAGAAACAATGGAGTAGAATGATAACAGGTGTGTGTGGAAAAGAAGGAAAGAAAGAGGCATGTTTGTTCTCCCATTTAGGAGCAGGAAAACGACATTGTGCAGCTGTGAGGACTGGATGCCCTGTGTGCCTAATCCAGAACTGAGAGAGTGAGAGGACATCCTCCTCCTGAGAGTGGGCTGCATAGCCAAAAAGGAACACTGCTCCTCATTTTTGTACCCACATTTCTTTAAAATTTCTTAGTTACCAGCTAGTTTGAGCTGTAGATGTACTTTTCACAGCACATCCTACCATGCACATCTCAATTCCCCCAAATGCCTCCCACTGCAGTAAAATATTTTCTTTCTAACCAACGTCCCACAATCACAATCCAAATGCATAAACAATCTGACTGCACCACTGCTCAAACACTAAATAAACAATTTTGTGAATGAAAACCTCACTAATTCTTTTTAAACCAAACTGGAGGAAAAGCTTGTGCTAGGATTAAAGCCTTTGCTTCAATGCAAGGGGTAAACTAATGCTCCCATCCTCAGTAATTTATTTTTAAGACTGTGAGGGGAACATTATGAAAGTATAAAATACAAATATCCACTATGTTGCTAACCTAGCACACAAGATTTAATACATACAGCAACTGTCAGCTGAATGGTTGCTGCTTTTTAGAAGTTTAGTTGGGCAGCAGTATTCTATCAGTCAGCTTTTATTTTCCAGATCTTCTGGAAAGGACAATGACAAGGCTACGTCAAGAGTACTCATCATTACTCCTTATTCCAATGAGTCCTTGAGGTTTTGATGAGCCTTTGTTATATTTAAGAAGCTGTACTCATGATCGAACAGGATGCTGCTATTGTGATAGGCTGATTCTGGAACACGTTCACTGAGGAAGCTTTTCCTATTGAAACAGCAGAAACCAAAACTTGCCCAAGTTAAAGTGCAACTTCATTACCTTAGCTTTATAGTTCAAAAATGCTGTGAACATGTGATTCAGCAGATGGGAGGCTTAACAATTTTGTGAACTTGTTTGCTTGAGTGTCTCTGCATCACGAATCTGATCCTCTGCTTGAGGTTCAGCAACAGTCATCCCAAATAACCTGACTTCATGTTTTCAGTATCCTGTTAGGGCAGCAGATTTTTCTGTCATCCCTGTTTTCCACATCAGTGCCACGAACATTAAAGAATCAGTGGGGAAAAATAATAATTTACATTTATTTCACTTGGTTACCTCCACACAGTAAAGAAAGTTAGATAAATGGTTTGAGAGAACTGATGAAGAACTACATCGTGATTCTCCAGCTGGGATTGCTCCAAGTGGCTCACCTTTTTGTGAGACTTTACCTGCCATTACAATGATAATTAATACTTGGCAGTGTATCAGCAGAACATGGCAGGACAACTGTACACCTGAATTTGCCTTTGACTTCTCTGCATTAGCATCCTTTGATGTCTTTGCCTTTTCATGGGGAAGATATTACTGCTGCTTTTTATTCCTCCCCATCTGATGACTCAAACTCACAACCACATAGAGATGAAAAGGCCTAAATGAGACAAGTATGCTTTTCCTTGCATCCCCCTCTCTACACTGCACATGAATTATAAAGTTTATTCATTAGGTATTTGGGGATTTTTGCAGTCCTTTGGCATCTCTGCTGCAATTTCTGTCAATTTCACAGAATAGGATGTCATTTGCTCCTTCCCTACACAACACAAGAAAGTGACCTTGGAAGAAGTTTTTTTAGATTTTAATGGAAAAGCTTCTCCTATAAACCCATCTTCATCTGTTGCTTCCTTTTTTCTTCTTAAAGCATCTGTTCTTGAGGTTACACCGAAGTGTCTGCTCCTATGCAGTCTCCTATGTTGGCTTATCTGCGCCAGCTGCTTCAAGCGGCTCACTCTGCCCTCATCCATACACAGGTTGCATCTTTTATGTGTGTACTTACATATAAGACTTCTGCCCAATTCTTCACCCAGTAAGAACCCCTCTGCAGAAACTTCAGCTGTCTTCTAACACATATGATTGAATGAGGTTAGTTACGGGAAACACTTTCTAACTTTCCCTGGGGAGGAATCCACACCACCTGAATGTAATGCAATTTTTAGGAAAAGAGATCAATTTTCACTTTTCTGCACCAGTTAGGATCCATCCAGCTTGTGTGCTGCAAGTGTTGTCATGCTGCTTTTTTACTTCATTAACACACAAAAATAATTGCAAAGCATTGCTAATATTTGCCATGCATACACAAAGAGTAAGAGGAAAAAATCAAACAGTATGTTGTGAACATTGTCATAAATGCTCCTCCAGCTTCTTAGTGAATTAATGATTTTTACAAAAATACTCATAACCATAGTATTGCACTCCTTGAAAGAGAAAGAATGCATTTATTTCAGAAAAAATAAGAAACAAATGTATTATGTGGAAAGTTCCATTAAGCAACAAAATGGCTGCAAATTACTTTGTTCCTCCAGTAAATTTCTGTGTATGTTCTCTGAAACTGCAAAACATCACAGAAATCAAAATAAGCAAATCAGCCATCAGAAAACCAAACTCAGAACCCAGTACAGCCCCACATATTTATTTTGTTTCCATCTGTACTACAGTATTTTTTGTTGCTTTACTTAACATGCAGCACACAGAAAAACAACAACAACAAGGCTGAGAATTAAAATAATACTCAAGTTCTCAGTTAATTACATAGGAGTTTGTAATTTGCTCTTCAAGTGCAATAAGGTAGAACTTAATTGGTAGCTATTTGCATCTGGTAACTGCACAACAAGAGGCACATAAGCAAGTCTCTTGTTATAAACTCAGGTGAACACACATCATGGCAGCAAAAATTCTGGACCAAAGGATGCATAGTTGTTTTTCAGTAGTTTCATACCTAACATGGACAAATTACTTGAGCTACAGAGGAAGGAGAAAAGGAGCATGGTCAGTGGCTGACCAAAAAGCCTATTTAGTCCAGTGTGCTCACTCTATCTTTTGATCTTAAGGGAAAGACCAGCAAGGACAGTGACCAGTAAATAAACCCTTAAGAATAAGAACAGAGACAGACCAGAATAATGCTTCTCCTGTGTGCCCTCTCAGACCTGGCCCTCCAGTCTTGGGGTACACAAAAATGTATACACCAAGCAGCCTCCCAAAAAAGTGTTTGTTTTTCAGAATTTCCTATACATTTTCTAAATTAATGGCCTGAGCACTGTAACTTACAGAAGGCTCAAGAGACTGCTTTGGACTACAACAGCTTTTCTCCCTCATAGCAAAAGGATGAGCAGAAATCCAACCAAAGATGCTGTTCCCCAAGTGGCAGCAAGCTCACTGCCAACTGCTTTCCAGTGGCAGAGAGTTGAGCCCAGCCATGAGAGCACTCCTTTCCCCTCAGGAGATGCCAGGCCCTTGCCCAAACAGCATTTTGCAGGCAAGTATTAAAAAGCCCCTGCCATACTCTTGGAAACGGGAGCGAGAACTCGTGGTAGAGCCAGTACTCACCTCATTAAAAGAGATGTAATGAGGGCAGCTGATTGTTGACAAGTGCTTGAAAGCACCGCGGTACATTTACCTGAAGCCTCCCTATTACCAGGCTCTACTAGGCAGGCAGTAATGCAGCTAAGTGCTACTCCAGATAGAAAAGCACAAAATTGATCATGTATGTTCTGGAGGCTAGAAGTAATAAAATATCTGTGGGCTCTGGGGCTCATCTAAGGAGCTGTGTAAACTCATACGCTTTCACAATGGAGATTTATCACAGATACACAGCCATTTTAAAGCAAAGAAGGAAGATTTGTTCCTCTCTAACTTGACCTTTCTAAGTAGCTCTGTGGTGTCAATGTGTGCCTTCCAAACGTCAGTGCTGGAAGAGGCCAGGGGCTCTTTCTGATAATGTGTGCATTAAGCCGAGGCTTTTACCACCTCCAGTGAGGATGCACAAATTTCTTATAACTTTTTTCAACTTGCTCTCACGTAAGTATGCCAAGCTAGTAGAGAGACAATCAGGTTACTGTTAACAAAATTATTCCAGAGACAGTTCTTCCTGCAGGATGAGAAAATCCTACTTATTCTGAGGGTGGGTTGGTTTTGCTTGTTTGTTTGTTTTAATGCAGTATTTGCACAAGGAAATATCAGGAATGCTCCCAGCAACGTGTACACAGGGATTCATTCAGTACTGCTACTGTGAATTTGCCAGGCCAGAAGTTCAAACTGAACTACATGTAACACTCAAACAATGAATCATACTATCATTCTACATTAAACATTCGAAAGTAGTATTTTTTGCACCTTTTGAGATTGTGCCCTCGATCAATGTGGTTTAATGAGGTGAACAAATATTTGACATAAAACCAAAATACAAATATCTTTTTTATTGAAAGATCCTGTCCCAGTCAATGATGCCAACTGAATCATGTTTATGAAGTTGTTCTAGAACTATTAAGTGTCATCCTTTTCCCATCTCTTTAGCCATATACAAGGATCAGAACTCAGGTATGAAGCAGCAGTATACCAATGTTAGAAAAAAAGTAAAAATATTGTTAGTGATGGCTTTGGATCCCAAGCCTTAAAAACCAACGTCACATCTGTAGTGTTACTAGACGTATATCCTTATTTCTGATTTTCTAAAATTTCAGCCTTTGAGAAAAAATTTAGTAAAGACTTTCCCTGGACCTAGTATTGCATAAACCTCCACTCCATGTGTCAACACAGTTCTGTTCAGATAGAGTATGCTAGGGCAGAGTAACAAAATTTTAGCACCCAGAGCACATTTCTGACTGAGTAGAAACAAGTACATAAAAAACTTTTGTCTTTTCCTGTGCATATGAGCTGTACCACTGAAATACCCACAGTATCTATACCTTTGGGCAAAAATTATCTTTTTTTTTTAAGCCCTACTTTTCTACTCATAATCAAGTAAAGGTTTGTTTTCTGCTCAGCTGAACATGTGGCTTGACAGAAGTATTTAAAAAACTAGTTTGTATTTCTGCTTATAAACTTTGCAAGCTGGAAATTTTAATTCTCCCTGAGTTCTCATCAATCAAGCAGCACTGCACAAACTACACACAATGTATGATACGCACATTGCATAAGCATAATAAAAAAGCACAATATACACATTCAGATGGCCAAAACTGCTTAGCTTTCATCCCTCACAATTACTTCTCTTGACCAAATTCTGCCTGTGCTATTCACAAACCGAAGAGGATCTGGCAGTCCTGCAGGTTCTGTGTGGCTCTGACTTACCATAAAGGAGACTCCAATTCCAGTTCCAGTACCAGGCTTGGTAATGATCAACCAGGTATGAGTTTTCTCATGCCAGACCAAAATCTGCTTTTGTCCAGTGTGTGTCTAGTAATAGGCTGGACATAATGTCTCATTTCAGTACCTTGCCTTTTTTTTTCTTTCCTCAGAGCATATAAAAGCTTCCAAATAATGCCTGCCTCTGCCAGACCAATTCTAGGCTCCATTCTCCACAAATAATCCTAAAATTATGAAGAGCTGTTCCAGCCCAGGGGCACAGAAAATTACAGGATGTGTAAAGACACCTGCATGTAACTCCCTGGAAAAAGGTTAGCAAGGGCTAAACTGGGATGAAATCTTAAACATAAAATTTGCTTCATAAATATCTTCACCTAATGTAAATTATATTATAAATTTTTCTACAAACTAGAAAAAAATCTTCCACACAAACAGAAAACTAAATGGGATGGTGATTCTTTTCTCTTCAACCAAATGCAGGCTTATCATTGCTTTCCCTCTGACTTAACAAAGAAGCACTTTTCTCCAAACTGTTTTCACCCCTAAACATCATCATCCCCTATTTCTCTTTTTCCCCCAAGTAAGATTATAAAATGCAAGGAATGTATATGACAGAATATGACAGCATAACCTCAGAACTGATGCAGTTCAGGCAAGGATGCACTACAGGAAGCATTCAGCCCAAATGACCTACTTCCAGAGCCTTTTTGCTCTGGGATGACACAGCTATACTGTACAACAGCCAGCCTAGAGATTCCACACCAGTAAGACAGGCTGACAAGAAAGCCATCTCATTGTGGTAAGCCAGGAGCAAATTAATGATTGCCTCTAGATTATCTTTTGTGTACTCTCAGAAAAGTCAAAATTAAATTATTAAGGCTCTGTTTACTGATATACACATTTATTGTCACTGTTAGCTTGAATTCCTCAAGCACCTGCTCTGTGAGCTCTCAGAACTTAACCTACAATCCACAAGAAGGAGAAAAGGACACACCTGAGTGCTTTGGAAGCAAATAAACAGACCACTTCTCTAACTGTCTAAAATGATGGTCTGGTTTCTTTCTTTAAAAAACAATATTTACCATAACAAAAACAAACAAACAACACAAACCCCAACCCTTTCCTGGTTTTGGTAAGAGCCTTTTTGAGGTCACAGAAAACTGGAATTAAGACTTCCTTACTCCCACTCTTCTAACAAGTTCCTTTATTTAAACAATTTGATCACTTTCAATGATTGGATGGGGCAGAAAAAAAATTAAAACCAAATCTTTTTTTAGGTTCTTTTTTAGTTAGAACCCTTTTTTCCCCCTAGTTAGCACTAAAATTTTAGTTTATATTTCACGACACTCAGCACTTTCCATGAAGGTAGCATACAGAAGTTCTACCATTTCAAATTAAAAGAGCACTTAATTCACCTCAGGATTTTATGCACTGCACATAAATATAAAAGGCTCTTTCCTCCTTCAAGGAGATGCTTAAGGAAATACATTATGCAGAAGTAAGGACAGATCCTCAAACGGCAAATGTTCTTGTGTAAGATGGCTCAAAATGTCCATGAGTTAAAATTCTAGAAATAATAGAAAGTGCACTCTTCTACTTTTCTGTTTCTCTTAAAATTGGGTATATTACTATTAAACAGGGGCAAGAAGGATTGATTTATTAACCAAGTAATTCTAATTCCAAGTCCAGAAAAAGGAGACGCAGCATTGAAAACAAATGTGTTAAATAACTTGCTTTTACTGTTTAAAATGTGTAAGAAACATTTTATGAGAAAAGAACATCAAGAAACTAAGAGGGTAAGACAGTGAAGTCAAACCAAGAATTTGTTTGTTCTCACTTAACAAGTTTACTCTAGTCACTTCAAATTTTACTGTAAGCCTAGCTAAATAATTAATGAACTTTCAGACTGGCAAAGGAATAAGGAGGCCATTTTCCACCATTTTTAAGGTCTATCTCAGTCTAGTGAAACTCAACAGCTAAATTTTCACTGACCAGTGAGAGCAGGGTAGAGCCTTTGCATACACTGTGGTATTAAAAACAAAGTAAGAACTTTTATTGTCATGTATTTCAGTGTGTAGAAAGTGTTGATACACAAAGAAGAGTATTTCCTGCAAATTAGACTGGTTAGAGAGATACTTGCAGGTAATTCAAGAAGAAATATGGCAAAGACAAGTGTGTCCACTACTGCAAGGAAAGTGTGTCACTGGTCTGACTTAGAATTACATTCAGTGTCAGCGTGCCAGGAGTGACAGAAAGGGGAAAAAAGGGTGGTGGGAGGAGAAGAGATTCTGCCAAGTATCACATCTTAAACAACCTTCCAAGCTGGGGTAAAACCTAATCGTACAGTTTAATTCTGACCACAAAAATTAAGAACTTTTAAAAACAGCTACATGAGGTTTGTATTTATGTTACACTGTGAAGCAAACGATGGGACTAGACAGGTGGGTAACAACATTTTATTTTTTGCATTTGGATAGCTCTAAGTTGTATTTTATGTTCTGGCCCAGAGACTGGCTTTACAAAACTGATTTCATTGACTACTACAAGAACCTTGCTAGATTTATAGAACCATCTGCTGGTAGAAATCAGTGGCTATTTTATGCGTAACTAAACTTAAAATAATCTTTTGTTCCATAGATAGGCATATATCGCACATAGCAGCCTGCATAACATCTAAAATGTGGGCTGATTGTCACCTTAGTGTTGGTAGGAAAACAGTTGCCTTATCCAATATTCCACAGTTGTGTGAACAACATGTATTTTAACATGATTTCTATTCACAGTTTAAGTGAATCATTTCCCTTTTAATTCCCCACCCCCATCTATTCATTTATACACAGATGAGCAAAGCACTTTGATGAAAGTAGGTTCCAGAACAGACTAAAACTCCAGAATTTGCAAGTTTATTTTTGCAGATAGCAATGATATAAAACAAGGAGCCAAAAACAAAAACAAAGCCTTTATAACAGAATACGTATTTGCTTATTTTAATCATTCTTTGATCATCCCTCCTCCCCCATATCAAAACAACCCCAAAGAACCAGACAGGGATAATATTTATGCAATCAACTTAACCCAATCTCCATAAGAGTATGTCACTCAGAACCTCACACTGGGGAAAATATTCTATGCTAACGTATACCCTATGCAATGCTACTTAAAGCATTGCACAATACAAATTAACAGAGGTTTGATAATGATTTTATCATGTAGCACCCAAAATACATCACATTTTTGCCAGTACATGTATTTAGATATGCTTCAGTGATAGCTGCATCCTCAACTAAGAATACTGTTGGATAACAAACCATCTGAACTAAATCTGCCTACTACGAGCACTTTTTCTGAAAAAAAACCTGTTACCTTTGTCCTGCTGATTCTGAGACAGTCCTTCTCAGAGAATACCGTATTTACATGCATATCCTTAAAATCAGGAGTTTGTCAGCAGTGGTATCTCAGAGTATAACAAATGGGCTTTAATCAATAAAAATACAAACACAATTAGCACTGAAGGAAATGGGTTATTGCTCATTAAAAACATTCCAAACAAGTGCCTGTAAGTTCAGTCAGGTTTGAGGCCTAGACACTTTTTCTAGAACAGATCTGTGTCACAAAGAAGTGTTTTCAGAAGGTTAACCTAATAAGAAAATTTAGTTTGCACCTTTTGTACTTCCCTGACAGACTACCATTAAACCTGTTTCACTTACAAAGTGCAATGACCTATTTCTTCTTTTTGGGAGAAAGGTGTCAGTGTTGGCATTACTGGATATTGTTTTGTCTGCATATATTGCTACCTGTGTTATGATGAGTATTTTGCACAATAACTTCAATATTTCTTGTTTCAATTAAATAAGCCTTACTGCACAGAGAGGGATTCAGATTTTTATTCAAAAAAATGCAAGAAAATAAAGTATTCAACATAAGGAGCTTTTCAGAGTACATCAGTTATTGTATGGCAAATCCCCATAGCCTCAAAAAGTATGTTGTATAAAGGTCCTATTCATAAATGAGTATTGGGAAGAGGGAAATAAGGTTTGTACTGACACAAAAAATTCTTGATACTCTGCTAAAGCAACTAATTCTTACCATTTTTAGGTTCTGTTAAGTCTTGGGATTGCAGTTTCTCTCAAGTAGCACAAGGAGAACAATCTGAAAACAATTTTTAAAAAATTAAAAATGAAAAAAAAGTAATTCCAACTGCTGCAATATTTAAAAGCGTTTTTTTTGTCAGCATAACAGTGGGTGAACCAAGTATAAGCTTCAGTGGTTAAGATTAAAGTCATGCAAATTATTCTAACCACACATATGCTTATATACTATGCATCTCTGCACTTCAGTGGTCTGCAGGCTTAAATATAGGACAAAGGAATCCCTGGTACCTGGATTTGCAGAACCCTATGCTATTCTTAGCACTGGGTACATTTCTGAAGAGCCCCATACGTAATGGTTAACACAGGTAAAAATCAGTCAAGAGGACAAAAATCTGTCACTCTATGTTTACTGTAATTTGTGGTCCATTGTTCCCAGGCATACTACTAAGTGTGGGTTTTTGCAGTCAAGGAACAAGTATAACACAATGTAACGGCCCAGAGAGTAGGTATTTTTGGAAATGGCACTGCATTACATAACCTCCAGTTTCCTCCCTCTCTCTATTCCACACACACCCCCTATTTTAAACAGTGAGAGAAAAAAGAGAAGAGTAGGTCCTACCTCATTTACCTTAAATTATCACTCTCTTTATGGACTGCATTTGTAGCATACCTCCTTTATCAGCTTTCTTATAGCAACAAAAATTAAAGTTCTCTTCTATTGATTACATATTTCTTACCTATAACATGTATGTATGAAATATAATTAGGTATGAGTCATATGTTTACACAAACACACACATACATATTGGATTTAACACTGCAAACTCCTATCTCTATAAACATACACAGAAACGTTTGAAAAAAGCAGCACGTCACTACATGTTCAGCAAAATATGGTTTGTTTTGGTTTTGGGGTTTTTTGTTGTTGTTGGTTTTTTTTTTTCTCAAAAGAACCACCCAAAATTTATCTGCTGCACATGCAAAAATGCAGAAGGCTGTTGCAAGAATGACTGCTTTCTAAAAATAAACCCCAGCAGCCTGAGAGGAATCCAGTGTCAGGGTGGAGAAGAGGGAGATTCGTTTTACAAGGGAGAAGAAAGGAGATGATAAACCTATCCTAGAGCCTTGCATGCATGCTAACAAAGCCAAGTGCATTAGGTTCAAAAATGCATTTTGGTGTTTGCAGAGTGCAAAACCCAGAAAAAGGAAAACATTTTAGAAAATCACTTCTCATCTCCCCTTGCATGTGTGCAGAAAAATCCTCAGCCTAGAAATCCAGCCTTAAAGCACAAAGAGTTAGATACATATACTGCACGTTTTCTCATTTTCCTTAAAAAACCCTGTTTGGAAATGTGCACCGAGGGGGGAAAGCCAAGCTGCAGCAAAGTCCGGCTAAGGACAAAAAGAAATCAAAAAGAAATTAAAAGAAACAGAGAAACACAGAGAGAAGAAAGCAGAAAGGGGGGAGAGGGAGGGAGAGAGAGAAAGAGAAAGGGGATTAATTAAAAAAAATAAAATTCTGTGGATTGGAATTGCATATACTTACAGACAAAAGCCCCCGCTCCCTGCTCACTTTCTGTCCTTTCTACATGATCTGAAACACAAATGTGGATTACAAAAGGGTAGCATGCTACAGAAGGGAATTTATAGTTGGGGGAGTGGAGAGAGGGTAGGGGGTGTGGGTAAGAATGACTGCACCTCTTCCAAAGTGCAGCCTCGGAGAAAAAAA
>VZRS01012342.1:0-38387 GCA_013398055.1 Ifrita kowaldi
CCCCTGGCCCCAAACCAAACTTTCTGAAAATTTAATTCCTTCTGAAGTTAAATAGTTTAAAGGCTACTACAAATTTCTCTGACTCCTAATGTTACTGCAGAATGATGGAAACTTTTCTGCACCTTTCTTCTCAGCTCCATTAAATTTTCATGAGTTAAATTTGCATGTAGAAAGAGAACGACTCCTTCCCACATCTGGTAATTAGTCTGGGAAATGTATTGATATAAGAGATAATCTGATTAAGGACCACAGTTGAACTTTATTCCTCCTAATTAATCATTATGCATGTTGATAAATGCTGGATCTGAATTTTGTTTCAAAAGTACATGGCCTGACAAAGGGTTTTTATAAAAGGTTAGAAAGTCTGCTTTCTGTTAGTGGAGAAAATGGCAATCATGTTAAGGTTTGGCCCTTCTACTGTTGCTTTGAGTCTCAGGCCCACCTACACCTGGAAACCTAAGGCAAGACTGGCAGGAAGCGAAGTTAGTTTGAAGAGACAGGGTGGGACAGTGTGCTGTTAGATGCTCAAATACTCTGCACTGCATACCAGCCTCCTCCTTCTCTAAGACTTCAGAAAAAATAGCAAATTTATATTCTGTCTGCCACTTTGATCTGAGCTGTTGGCAAAGTATTCCTCTAGAACAACATAAATTAACAAAATCAATAGAAAACTCCCCTTAATTGTAATTGGGTTTGGAGCAACTTATCTTAAACATTACTAAATTAGCTTTGATTTTGATCACCACTTAATTGTGGAGAAAAGGAGTGGAAAACATAGAAATAGGGAATATGTGCAAAACGTTCCCCTGACCCTTCAGGGGTTTTGTTACAAATCCCCACTCTGTCAGGCTGAAGCAAAGCAACAGCTCTCAGCTGCTGAAGCAGACAAAGGAGCCTGAGGTGCAGCTCCACTCACAGGGCAGCTCCGTGGCTGGCAGGCGGCACTGTAGGGACACCCAAAACTGCTGAATTTCTGTAGAAACTCTGAGAAAAACAAGCAGAAAAATATTTTGGGCTAAAAATGGGATGTAAAGCTCTTTTAACCTGTTCTCACTTGCTGCTGAGGACTGGGAGAAACCCTAATGCCCTGACAGTGTGTTGTCCTTGTGCTGCAGAGGCTGCACAGAGGGTCTCTCCAATTGGCTGCAGCAGCTCCTCTGCAGCCTTTCTTGATGATGGTGAAGTCTTTGACATCAAGGATATGCAGTAGTCATTGTTATTACACCAGTGTTAAACCAGTGCCTCCAGAGTTGAGATCACTGTTTGTTTCAGCTACACAGGCGATATTCTTCAGCTCTGCTGCTAGCAGACTGTATTTCATCTCTGCCCTCCACTTGGCACAAAGAAGGGTTGACAGAGAATTACCCAGGGGGATAGAATAAGCTCCACTTGGAAAAAAAAATATTCTGTACAGGTGGGAACAAGTATGTTTTAATTTAGAGATGTTTCCACCTGGAACAAAACTCTAACACGACAGTTTGAAGCAGGATGTCCCTCTGCGTGTTTCCAGGCAAAAGAAGAGGAGTTACCCAACCCAACAGTCCTCCAGCTGTTTCCTAGTGCTGGATCATGCGTGTCAGGTTCAACAGCAGGGAGAAAGGGATGAGACCTTTTGAGTTTCTTCACCTTCCAAAAAATGCTCAAACTGGCACATTCTCAAACATACAGAATAATAACCCCCTGCTGTCTGAGGTTACTGATCAGACCTTAACTTATTTTAGGATTATCAGTAGTTTTCAAACTGGTGAAAAACCTGGAGAGACAGTTGCCCTTGTATTTTGATGGTTCTTAAATTTTCATGCTACCCACAAGGCATTTATCTGGACTTCTGTACAGCCTTTGATACAGATCCCCTTGACACCCTTCTGTCTAAATTGGAGAGAGATGGATTTGATGAGTGGACTGTTCAATGAACGAGTTGTTGGACAGTCACATCCAGAGGGTAGTGGTCAATGTCTCAAAGTCCCAATGGATATCAGTAACAAATAGTGTCCTTCAGGGTTCAGTATTGGAACAAGTGTTATTTAATATCTTCATTAATGACATAAAGGATTGAGAGCACCCTCAGCAAATCTGCAGATGACACCAAACTGAGTTGTGTGGGTGACACACCTGAAGGATGGGATCCATACAGAGGGACCTGGACAAGATCGAGAAGTGAGCACATGGGAGTCTCACGAGGTTCAACAAGACCAAATGCTGCTGCTGCACCTGGGTTGGGGCAACCCCTGGTGTCAATCCAGGATGGGAGATGACCAGATTGAGAGCAGCCCTGCTGAGAAGGATCTGGGGGTGCTGGTGGGTGAGAGGCTGGACACAACCCAGCAATGTGCGGTTGCTGCCCAGAAAGCCAAACATCCTGGGCTGAATCAAAAGCAGCGTGAACAGCAGGGCCAGGGAGGGGATTCTGCCCCTCTACTCTGTTCTCCCACCTGGAGAACCCACCTGTAGAGCTGCATCCAGTTCTGGTACCTCAACATAAGAAAGACACGGACCTGTCAGAGCAAGTCCAGAGGAGGCCACCAAGTTGATTAGCGGGATGGAGCACCTCTCCTATGATGAAAGGCTGAGAGCATTGGGCTTGTTCAGCCTGGAAAAGAGAAGGCTTTGGGTGACCTACTTGCAGCCTTCCAGTACCTGAAGAGAGCCTACAAGAAGGTTGCAGAGGGAGTTTTCACAAGAGCATGTAGTGACAGGACAAGGGGAATGGCTTCAAACTGAAAGACAGTATGTTTAGATTAGATATTAGGAAAAAGTCTCTACTGTGTGGGTGATGAGGCACTGGAGCAGGTTGCTCAGAGAAACTGTGGATGTCCCATCCCTGGAATCATTCAAGATCAGGCTGGATGGAGCTCTGAGAAACCTGGACTAGTGAAATATGTCCATGTCTGCATGGGGGTGAAACTAGATGGTCTTTAAGATCCCTTCCAACCCAGGTGATTCCATGATTCTGTAAAGGCTGAGATGGACGTTCACATTAATTCTAAGACAGTGGTGTTGAAGTTAATGAATAAATAGGTTGGACAGGTTTGTAGTCTGACCATGAGTGATGGCTCCTGTGGTGGTCTGGAAATCACTTACAACCTCTGAATTACATTACCTTACAGATTACTCATAGGTGTTACTTCACAGCCAATAGTCCTACATTCTATCTTATAGACTAGTTCTGTAGGACAAGGACAGCTGGAGAAATGTACTGGAAGGAATTCATTTTATACTGGATGCCCAAGTCAGCTATTCAATGTGCAACACAGGTGTGCACAGGAATACATTTCTGCCATTCCACACATTGCTGTAAATCCCATGTCCAAGACCTGACTGACTGACTCTGGAAATGTGCACTTTTACAACACACAGTAACAATACACCAGTATTAAAAATATTGACAACTTGCCCCAGATGAAATCTTGTTTTCTTTTCCGGTTTTCTCTCTTCACTGCTCAGCCCATGTAGTTCTCCCAAGTGGATCAAGACAATGGAGAGTGCATTTTTTTCCACAGCGGCTGACAAATAGAAGGACGGTGATTAGGATAAAGCTATAATAGTCAAAAGAGTTAAAAGATCTGTCTTTGTCTGATACATTTCAAATATGCTGCCCTGTGCTAATGAGATGAAAAAGAGGACAAACGCTCCCCTTTCCCTAGTAGATCTGATCTGGGTGTGAAAATGAAGCTCTAAAAAAGTTTAACTGGTTCCAGCTGGATCCTACACAGCCTACAAAGGACTAGTTCCTCTTACGCAGATTAGAGCAATGTAAATTCTTCTTATGTCATGACAGTGGCAAGCACTCAGAATCTCTACCACTGGGAAAAGTTGTGAAGGGCACTACAAGAGCATGTAACAGAGAAAAGAGGGATTCTCTTAGGAGAATTTACAGACTTAAAAAAGTTGGTAGTAACTAGATGTGCATAAGAGTAGACTTCATCCGAAAAGTATAGAGGACTATATCCCATGGGTTATTAAAAAGTGGACAGGGCAAAGTAATGGAAAATACACTGTATTGAACAATTTTTCATTAGAAACTGGAAGGACATGGTGAACTATTAAGTAATTTTTCTTATCATGTATGTCTCTTACTGCTTTTGAAAATAGCCTAGGTTGCCAGATAGATCCTTGCTGTGGGACAGCAGCCTCACATTTATAATAGCCTCATATTTCATAATAGCTCACAAAGAAACAGTCAATGGGAACCCTTTAAAAATGCATCTTTGACAACAATTTGTAGGTTGAAACATGCTGCTTTTATTTTGTCTTTCATAAGCTAGTATGAATCCAATGTGTAACTTTTAATGGCAGGCACATTGTGCGTAACTGGAGCAGTTCCATGTAAATATGTGAGCATATTTAAACAAACAATCTGAGGCAGGCTTACCACAGTGAATGAAAAAAATGAAAATCAATAAAATCCCAAGCTAAACTGGTGTGTGCTCATGCAATATACACCTACTGGGACTTAGTTTAAAAGAGTTTTGAAATCTTTCTTTCTCTGATATTTATTTTAATGGAAACTTTCCCAACTGCTGATGGCAGATATCATAAGCTTGTGGTGATAAGAAAAACGCCAAATTTTCTGTTCTCGTGGAATGTCTTGTTTTAGCGCATGCAAAGAAATACCATATTGTAAAGCTGGACTGGAAGCCTGTCACTGAAATGAAAATATGGAAGAAATTTAATTGTTTCCATAATTCCTTATTTGAGTTAAACAAATCTACCCAGACATGTAACCCGTGAAAACCTGACAAAGCTGCAGATGTTAAGAATTCAAGCAGTTTGTGGTTCTCTTGATAGCAGACCTTATTAAATGTGAACCGATATGGTTTATGCAAACATACGAGATAAAAAATAGTAGGATCTTTTAATTTAACTCTGACAGCAGCTTCCAAATATAATCTCTAAATACTTAACCAGGGACAAAAGGTACTGGTTTTTACAGCATTTCATTAAAAACAAACCCAATAACCCAGTACACTCAATTACAGTATAGTGCTGGCAATTACTGCTGCTCCATCCAATACTTTTTCATAATGTCTGTTACTTTCTCCCTTTTTGTGATTGCCTTGAATTTCTCCTCTTATTTTATCAAAACCAGGCCTGAATCAGTTTAGTTTATTTCTTTCTTCAGACCAAAGAAGAAAAGGTAGTATAATTCCTACTAAATCTTGGAATACGTTTTTTGTACTAGCGAGTATTTTCTTTTTCTAAAAATACACCATTTATCCAATGTTAAAGCTTGTTGTAAAATAGAAACTGAACTGGCAACACTGACTAAAACCACATATCCAAACCAATTCCTTTGCATCTGCTTTTATTTCTTGGACTTCTTCAACCTTCCTCAGATTTCATCTCCATGTATCAAGTAAGCAAGAATTTTGCAAAGGATGAAGCTATCAACCTGCAGGAACAGGCAGAGTTCATCGGGAAAGTTCCTAGCACAGCACCAGCACGAAGTCCCTGTGTGCAGACAGCTACAGCACACGAATCACAGTTTACTTCCAGAGTCATTGTTTGACTGGTATTGCTAACTCGTAGCCAGCCTGCTCCTGGTACTGTCACACTACCTCAGTGAGAAGCAGCATGTCTGGACTTTGTGTCTCGATGATCTTGTCTTATGTGCCTGAGGAAAGAGCTGACTTTGGAAAGGAGGTGAAACTGAACCCAGTGACCTGAAGCCACAAGAAGGAGGTGTACCAGCTCCAGAGCTAACCATGATTGGCCCCGTGCGCACAGCTGGCTGAGCAGAGGCAGCTGAAAAACAGCTCTGCCACAAGCACGGCAGTCCCGTAACATCGGGAACACTGTTCCCAAGGGAAGAGGGGTGATCATGGCAGGCACATTGTGGAGACTGGGCCGTGAAGCAGAGGGAACATTTAGACCTGAGACAGAATTCCTCCTTAAGTCAGCAATGCATGTACTCATCACGCTCAACATACCAGGACATAAATCCTTTAGCCACCTCATAGAAAACCAGAAAAAGATTTTTCCAAGCAACTGCATTTCAGTTATTAACTTTAGGCTCTCGCTTTTCTGCTTTGTTCTCCTCCAGTCAGTTAAACAAAGAGATGTAGAAAATCCAAGGAGAGAAATACGAGCAGCTGAAAAAGAAAAGTGCTGTCATGATTGTACAATAGGTTGCTGGTATTTACAAAATTCTGTGTATTCAGATTCAATATTTTCCATATGAAGATCATCACTTAGTATTAACGCTGAAGTTGTAAGGAGGATAGGGCCCCTCTTCCAATAAATAATTTGCAGATACAAGGAAAAGTACAATCCCTGCCCTGAGGAGCTTGGAAATAATATCCTGCTTGTATAAGTTGAAATAGAAATGTGTTTATTTTTACTACAGTAAGTGCTTAACACACAATAACTAAACCAAAACTATTATTTTAAAAGGATTTAGAATAATATTTTAATTATCTCAATGTTTATAGAATTGAAAAAGCAGGAACTACTAATAATGACAGTCTCAAATACTTTTTCTCAAGTCTCAAGTATTTTTTCTTTGGAATATCCAGAGACTGGAATAATGATATGCACTTGTAAAAAAACAAAGCAGTTGGACAGATGAGCTCTTCCATTACAGGATTTGGCCTAGAGGAGTGCAAACAAACCAGCATTCTCTTCAGGGCAATTTACACCTATCGGTCTCCAGAAATTTATATTGTTGAGGAACTTTGGGACTTTTACTATGCCAAGTCAGAAAACACTGCAAGTTATTTATGAGACCAGCAAAGAAACAGTAACCACATAAAAGAGTATATATTATTTTATTCAGGTTATGTAGGAATAGAGAATATAAAAAGTAACATGGAAAAAGAGTATGTATCCGGAAAATAAGTATTGTGGGAACTCACATACTCTTCTCAGATAATTTTTATCAATATGAATGCTGAGAAGCATCCATTCTTCATTGTCTGTCAAGATAGACTACATATGGCTCTGGATAAATGTTACCACATTGTCTGGTTCTCTTATTCACAGAATATCTGTGACATTCACAGAATGAGGACCTGCAGGTTTGTTCTTAAGTTACTGCCTCCCCCTCCCTGCCAACCTCCGTAACACAGACTAGCATGAATAAAGCACATTGAGGAAGAGAGTCAAGACAAGTGCACGTTTGTTGAAGAAAAAAAAAAAAGAAAGATGTGTTATTTCATAGAATCATTTAGACTGAAAAAGACCTTCAAGATTGTATGTACGGGCTGGGGAATGAGACTGAAAAGCAGTGCCATGAAAAGGGACTTGGGGGTCCTGGCCAATGGCAAGTTGAACATGAGCCAGCAGTGCCCTGGCAGCCAGGAGGGCCAAGTGAGTCCTGGGGGGGCATCAGGCACAGCATCTCCAGCTGGGCAAGGGAGGGGATTGTCCCACTCTGCTCTGCACTGGGGCGGCCTCACCTCGAGTGCTGGGGGCAGTTCTGGGTGCCACAATAAAAGAAAGATGTTAAACTATTAGAGAGAGCCCAAAGGAGGGTAACAAAGATGGTGAAGGGCCTTGAGGGGAAGCCGTGTGAGGAGCGTCAAAGGTCACTCGGTCTGTTCAGCCTGGAGAAGAGGTGATACCTCATGGAAGTCTACAACTTCCTTGTGGGGAGGAGAGGGATGCAGACACTGATCTTTCACTCTGTGATGATCTGGGACAGGACCCAAGGGAATGGACTGAAGTTGTGTCTGGAGAGGGTTAGGTTGGATAACAGGAAAAGGTCCTTCACCCAGAGGGTGTTTGGGCACTGGAGCAGCTCCCCAGGGAAGTGGTCACAGCACCAAGCCTGACAGAGTTCAAGAAATGTTTGGACAATGCTCTTGGGCACATGGTGTGACTCTTGGGGATGGTGCTATGCAGGGAGTTGGACTCGATGATCCTTGTGGGTTCTGTTCAACTCAGCATGTTCTGGGATTCTGTGATTCCAACCTTTGACCAGTCACCACCTTGTCAACTAGACCATAGCACTCAGTGCCACAACCAGTTGTTTCTTTCATGGCTCCAGGGATGGTGACTCTACCACGTCCTTGTGCAGCCTGTTCCAGTGCCTGACTACCTTTTCTGTGGAAAAATTCTTCCTGCTGTCCAACCTGAATCTCCCCCGGCACTGCTTGAGGCCGTTTCCTCTTGTCTTGTTGCTAGTTGCCTGGGAGAAGAGGGAAATATTTGGAAAATGCTGCAATATGGACAGCACAGAATAGTGAGTATGAGATGAGTATGAAGTAGAGGCAGGACCATCCCCATGAAGGGAGGTACTGGCCTCCCCAGAAGTGGTCCTTGGGCTCCCTCTTTTCCTTGTTGTGCTCCTCTACTGCTGCGAGCAGTACCAGTCTTGCATGCATGGGATTTGCTCTCATGCCTGTCATCCAGGGTCTTTGCTGGATCACCCATCCCATGGAGGAGCTCCAGCACAGACACCATAAAAGAGCTAAAAGAAAAAGAGGAAAAGACCCAGAAGAGAAAGGAGTACAGAAATGAGAGGAAATCACTGTTTTAATCTACACCACATGTACAACATGGCTAAGCTACAAGCTCTAGAGAGTCATAACTCTGAATGTCCTGACTTATGTGTGCTTAAAATCTGAATTGTTGCATTACAGCATGGGGTGGGTTTTTATGCATTTAATTTAATTTTTTTCTTTGGGGAAAAAGAAAGTATGCTTTACCATACAGTCAAAGAAACCACATGATGGACAGTCAAATAAATATCATCCTCACATTTATTTGCATGATTAAGCCATCAGACAGTCAAGTTAATGGAATGGAGTGCATTTATTTGAATAACCTCCAAGGTATTTTTGGGCACATAAATAAAATAGGGATGGCAAGTCATGGCCCTTAATTTTTCCATTGTTTAAAACAGTGCAACTCTAGAATAACTCCTCTGAAACAAAGGTAAAATCAATGTGAAAACAAACTAATAGACATTTGAAAACCGCTCTGCTTTTCCCATCCTCCCCCTACACAAACAGGCTTTTAGTTATGAGGATTTTAATTAGTTATGAAGGGCAACATGCAAGTATGTGTCTGGACAAGGTTCAGTGCTGCCGTGGTTAACCAGATACTAAACACGAGATAGTATAGTGCCCATGCATTCTTGCTCTGTAAGAATCAGGAAGCTGTTCTCTTAACTCCAAGACATTCTCTTCTCCAAAAGTATGTAACATCTGCATTGTGTGCCGTGGTTTCCACATCCACAGAAGACCAAGAGGACAGCATTGGTAGAGCAGAACAATCAGTGTGGAAGACTTGGAATTCACAGTACTCACATTTAAAGGATTTTTTTTCTTGGTTTTATCTTGGGGTTGTTTTTGAGACTTCTAGACTAACTCTAGAGTGGCCCTATAGACTAAATGCCTTGTTGTGGCTGGAGTCCATTAGATGTGCTCTGGGAGTCTATACTCCAATTTAGTTTCATCCAAAGGCATTCAGCACATACGTGCCAAAACCATCCCACAACAAGAAGCAAAGCACAGTCAGTAGGGACAACCGGGACTGTAGTTTCCAAGCACACTCCTTATTTGCACTGAAATGTCAACATTGGCACACACTGTCAAGGAGAGGAAAGATAACTTGAGCTCATAAACTATGCTTCCTGTATTCTTCTTAAAGTAAAAGAATAAGCCCTAGAAAATGCACGCAGTTCTCACTACTCCCATGGCAAGGACAGATAAATGCACATACAGCTGAGAAAGCTTCAAGACATAATTTTGGAAATGCTTCCAAGGAAGCACATATGAATTCAGACATTACTTATAGCCCTTTATGACTCAGATCCTGGTATGATGCTTAGTCATGAGTCCTATGCTTCGAGATGACCAAAAATGTTTTAGTATCCAGAAGCATCCAAATACTAAATGAATCCTATTTTTACCATCCAAAACAATGGTTTCATTCAACAGTGGTGAGAAACATGAACTGAGTTTTGTTTTAAATCAATAGTGAAGGCAGTTCCATACAGTATTACAAATTACAAAATTGGAAGATTTGTGAAAATGACCCAAAGTGATGATTATAAAGCAAAGTAATATTATTAAAAAGTTATATGAAGCTAAAGAAAATGTTTTTTAAGTTTCTTGTGCTTCCCTAAGCCTTCGTTTCCTTGTGGGTAGACTCATGATCAAGGCCATGAAAACAGCAAACATCATAATTTCCAAACCTGGTGAAACCCGTTGATTTACATTGGAAGCACTAACAACTCCAGGAAACTGCTGTAGGAGCTGGGTA
Organism: Ifrita kowaldi; assembly: GCA_013398055.1. Lineage (NCBI taxonomy): Eukaryota > Metazoa > Chordata > Aves > Passeriformes > Cinclosomatidae > Ifrita > Ifrita kowaldi. The sequence goes on from VZRS01012342.1 coordinate 10,210, forward strand.
TTCTGGTTTGTATCCTGCAATACCCCAGTATGACACCATATCTTTCAGCAGATGAACTACACACCAGGACCTCAGGGGACATGCCACATTGTGCTTAGCTCCTTGACAATCTCCCAGGTAGAAGTCACATCGCTACCTCACTCTCCAGTTCTCCTTTGAAGGAAATTAGCTAGCTCTGTTCACATCGAAGCACGAGGGCAGCTCTTTGGATAGCTTACTAGCAACTCTTCCCAAAAGACAGCATGGACCAGCCTGCACTCCGTTAGTCCTGCTCAGTGTAGTCCTCCAACACTATTGCAAAAAAACCCACATTCCTTTCTGTCATACCTCAGAGCCTGTGGCACATACCTTAAGATTCATATAATGAAATCTCCACTCTAGAAGACTGAAACAGAACCCACATGTTACACTTTGATTGGAAGAACACATAAAAAATAGCAACTTGTAAGGCCACACTGTGAAGATCAGAAAACTCACACACTATGGACGTGACCCGTCTGTTTCAGAGGACAGTAGCCCTGTAAAACATGGATGTTACCATCCTGCACCAGATGGTCTATGGGCCAGGCATCCCAGTCTTCAGCAGATACATTTAACAGCGTGAATGTACTGGGTGAATTTAAGTTTCTTGACAGGAAACTCCTGGATACCTGAGAAGTTAACTGAGGAGAGCTTGACAAACTACGCCCTTCTTGGATCTGGGATGTATTTGGTGGTTATATCACCAAGTGCACCAGTGCAAAGAACAGACAGCGCAGTCACTTCCAGAAATGGTAGCTCAGCTTCCCAGAGAAGCAAGAGAGAAGATTGTCAATGGACTATTTCTGCAGCCCCTTGACCTGGCAAACTATAAAGAGGAACTCCTATATAGGTCAAAGCCTAGCAAGCCAAGCAAGATGGCAGGACACTGATTCCGGTGCCAGGTGACTATAAATTTTCACCTGTGGTACCAGGGTACCAGCCTGGAAGCCTGTGAACACAGCATGAGAAATACTGCCTTCCCATGGTACACAGGAAGCTTGCACCCATCATGTTCAACTGGTGCCTTTTGGGTGACCTGACGACAGAATAAATGGTTTAGGAAAGAGATTTATTCAAACATTTATGTCCGTATTCCCACTGAGGACTAATCTAGATTAAAACCACTATAATTAACAATAAAATTTTAATCCTAAATGAGTGCAACTTCAGCCTGAGTAAGGATATACTCCAAGCTACACTGCCATGCACTTTTACAGATTAGAAGAGGCAGATGCTGTGAAAATAAGAGTGGTTTTGGCAAGAAAGCAATTAAACTGTGTTGAAAATATTTAAAGCAATACATTTTATCCTAGTAACAAACCTTAATTACTCTATCACATTACCAGAAGGGATTTCATTAATCTCTCTGAAACAAATCATATCAGTCATCCAAAAAAAGTTTTAATGATCAATCTAAAATGGAAGTGAACCAAGCCATAACTTCTCAGGACTCCTCGTAACGACTCACAGAATACGAGCTGCTAGTAACACGTGAACTGTGAGCTTGACATACAGGCTGCTACTTTGAAAGCGTCTGAAATTCAGTAGATTATTGATTCAAGTGCAGTTTTTAAAACCTGTTTGCAGCTTCTTGCTGAAGAAGCAAATATTCAGTTGCCAAGATGAAAAGTCAAGGGAGGGACAAATGCAAAAAGCACAAGAAATACTTCTGTTACAAAATCTTTAAAACCCAATAATGTTGTTCACTACAAAATTAAGGCTTGATGTAGCCAGTATATGTACATTTGTTTAACTTCACCAGCATGAACTTGCAATCAGTTAAGCAGATTCCCTGTGGCAAGCCGTGAGTAAGCTTTGCTCAGTGGGGCACTGACTTGAGTCTCTCTCCTTTAGTATCAATTTTCATGAAGTGTGTAAGACCTTAATAGTTTTGGGACCTCTAATCCTCAGTCAAATTTGGTTAAAATTGGCTGCCAGCTCAGAAATTATTAGAGGACTGTTAGACAAGTACATGAATGGATGGAGGAACAAAAGAGCACTAGAATCAAGTAATTTCTTTCCTTATAGAGTTTAAAATAAAAGGGGCACACTGAAAGTAGACTGTGAAACAAGGAAGAAGTTCGTACTGGTGTTCCTTTTGATTATCAAAGATCCAAGATGATCAGTCATCCTCTGGAACCTTTCAAACTTAATTTGTCAAAATGTCTGTGAATATATAATAAATTACCCTGTAGTAAAAGCATTTTTTACAATGAATAATTAAATATTTTCAGTAGAATTGCTAAACCATATACAAAAATTGGTCTTTGTCATATCTGTCTTCAGGTGAGCAAATATATATGCATATGTAACACAGAAATTTATAAAGGTATGAAACTGTTTTTAAATTAAAATGTCCTTCACTAAGTCTTCTTAAGATATGAAAAAATATCACTATATCAGAAAGGAAACCCATAAGGCATCAAAAATGACACTATAGATGCTAGACCAAAAATCTGTCATATTTGGGCTATATACTAAACCATCATTTCAGAGAAGTACAATGAAAATAATTGGATTTATTTGGTATTTGTGTCTGAATGACTCATCCTCAAAGTCAGCCTGGGTGTCTGGTTCTATGCCCTTTGTCATTAATCACTCTGAGGAAAAACAATCTTAACTATCTCCTCAAAGCACATGGATAGCTTTATTGAAAAAAATGCACCCTGGCAGTTAGTAACGATCTCTTTACTTGTACATCTTCCTCTGTTTGTTGTATGCACATTTACAAAATAAACCTCAGGCAGTTTACTTAGTCTCTCTGTCAGTATTTAACAAACAATTTTCCTTATCCCAGTTCAAATTAGTTTCTCCTTGGCATTCATATTGCTAAACATCATCTTTGCAGAAATACCTCACCTAAGAACAGGAGTTTTATTTTATTTCACAGACCTAACTACAGCAGTCTTCAACTGATCTGAGCCCCACAGCACTCATGGACATATGGTGATGAGATTTGGTAATGTAAATGCAACATTCATTACAGGGTCACTGGCTGGAAGGTGGTGTTAAGATTCTGGGATCAAAAAAGCTAAAGTATGATCATGTAGTTTATTGCAAAAAGACTCAGAAACATGCACTGGTATGCACACCCACAGAGCCATACATACTGCTTACATTCAGCAAATATTACCTCTTATTAAAAAGAAAGGCAAAAAAAGCAAACATCTTGAGTGTCATATTCACACATCAGTTCTGATTTTCACAGTTTTGTTTTTATATTGAGCTTTTTAATCAACAGCAAGAGCAAAAAGAGAAAGCAGGGAATAATACAGCAAAATAAAGGAAATCCCAGCTGACAGCTCACTGGTAAGCAAGTGAGAACATTTGCACTCTGAGCAAATTGCTAGATTGCAGTGCAAGGATGTGGGGTTTCTATGTGCTCATCTTAGTAGTAGCTACAGGTAGGACAGGTAATATTGCTTTCCTTAAATTAATGGAGTAGCTAAAAGGTCAAATTTGAAAGTCTAAAACAGCTCTTAAATTCTTATCAGAAGTTAGCAGATAAAAAACTTGTCTTTTGAAATGTGAACATCCTATTGAGGTCCTACAGAAAGTCAGTGGTAACCACACATTTTTAGGAACTCTAAAAAGAATTGGAAATTTAATCATAAGCCATGCACAGATCCACAAGGCAAAAGCCTAATCCTGGTCAAATCAGTGGTAACCTGCAGCCTTCAAACCTTCCCATTGATGGGAACATGATCAAGGTTTTACCAGCAGTTTAAATGAGGCTTCACAAGTTATTGGAGCCATATCTTTTTGAGTTGAGCAAGCTCTGAATGCCAAAAAATTGGTTTGATTTTAAAGCTTGACAGAGAGCTGTGTGAAAACACAGAAATTGTCATTGAGAAGACGACAGAAAGGCTCCACCCGAGCCCCCTGTACAGGCACACTTCTCCCGTGTCTGCCTGCAAGGGCCAGGACCAGGGCCAACGCGCTTTTGTAGAGACAGCAAGTGATTTCCTTCTCTCCTGGCAGCCCCTCATAAGAGCTATCAACTGATGAATGGACGACAGAAGGAATCCTGCTCGTGAACCACGCCAGACTTCTGACAACAATGTTTAACTACCCACGTAAAGAAAAGTTTAGGGAATACAGAGACTTAGTTACAGTACATTGCAATGAATCTTCCCATCCAAACTGCCTACAGGACCACTAAAAAGATTTCTTTTTCCAGTGCAGATGATGAAAATTCACCAAAGCTTCAAATTCTGCCATGCACATTTGCCAGACTGTATTATGGGACTTGCAGTCTAAGACCCCAGGGAACTGCTTGGTTTTGCAACTCTTCCCTCAGAAACAACTCACAGCAGCATCACAGATTTTTCTCTTTCCAGTTACAGTCCTGCATGGATGTACTGACATGAGGAACATTCAAAATAATCAAGATCTGCAGTACCAAGTCACAGGGGACACGTGGATGACAGCAGAAAAACTGGAATGATTATTGATGCCTCCTTTGAACAGTACAATGTAAAATGAAATCGAGATGAAAACAAATGGGAAAATGAGACAATTTTACTTGCAAACAGTATTAAAAGCTGCCATTTCAGCCACATATCCTGCATGTCTTTAGTTACCCAGTTACGGTTAAAACAATTTTTACATGCATTCTCTGCACCTCAGTGAATTAAATTACTCAGCCTACTAATTATTGACAGTTCTGTGACATGAATAATTTTAAAACTATGCTCCTAAGAACTACTTCCTCCAGTTTAAAGGCAAAATTCTGATTGGTGTGCAGAAAGATCTGACAGATTAGTCAATGGGGGCATCTGATCCGTGACTTGACTTTTTGTCCTACTGAAAAAATAAAGAAAGCTACAGTGAAAGTTGCTGTAGTGAACACCAGCACTGAAATTTTTCTCCTCCTTGCACAATGGTATTATCAGAAAAGGCACATCTAAAAATCTCTCATTTTTGAGCGAAGTTAGGCTTATGGTGTCAAACTCAGAATGCTGTGACATATTGAACAGGGTTTCAGAGATGGCCACTACTTCCCAAGCTTAAGTCCCGAGGTTTCATTGAGATTCAGTCATTTGGTGTTCTCTTGTTGCTAAAACCCACCACGACGATGGTGCCAACAACCTTATTAATGGCCAAGGTGATTAGAACACTTAAAACACAGAAGGCATGGGCAAGATGAAACCTGATCTGACTGCTCTTCCATATTTCCACAGGTAAGCTGTACCTACATTGTACTTGATGCACGTAAGAGATATTGTGTAATTTGCCCTAAGTTCAAAGTTACATTCCTACAACCACTGAGGAGAGGGCAGGTTTGAATTTGGCTTTGGGAAACATTAGCCTATTCCAGGACATACATTGACCTGAAAAGAAGAAATATGCCACCTCCAAATATGTGTGACAAGTAAAGACAAAGGGCTTTCAAAACTAGAGGAAAAATAAATCTGCAAGATGCTTTTTTCTAATATTATGCTTCAGGTTGGATCTGTAAGACACCTGCTCTAAGCCTTATGCTAAACAGCTGGAATTCTCTAGGAGATAAGATGCTCATCTCCCTGATGCTCATCAATCTAGATCTACTGCATTGCCTCTGAGCTGTGGAAGGCTTTCTGCAGTACTGGCAAGTACTTCCTATGCAGAATACTTTTGTTGTTCTACAAGAACAGTGAATTTCCACATCAACAGTTTGTATTGTTATAATCAATCTGTATTTGTCACACTGCATTTCTATTTAATGTTTGCTTTCAGTGGCAAAATCAAATCTAAAGAACATTAAAGGAAAAGTTGATCAATCAATCAAATGATGAAAAAAGTATGGTCACAGAATTATACTTCTAGCATGATCAGGGCAAAAAAACTATTTCCTGTATTAATTTCCTTTTGCACTCCCTTCTCTCAACGTACAACACAATGCCTTTTTTTTACATGACTTGAAATACATCAGGATCATTTTAAACCTTAATTAACATATCCTGAATCTAGCTATTCCTTGCAACAGACACAAAGATCTGCAGAAACAGGACTTTCCTTTGTATAATTTTCTTTGTCAATGAAAACTATTACACTTGAGCCCATGGATTTAAATGTGCGTTAATCTGTCTTGTTCACACTAGTTCAGTGAGTAGTTCCATTACAATTAATGAAGCAGATAATATCTTGATCCAGATCCTACAACTCTCTTTTAATTTCAGCATAACTAATGTAAATAGGATGATATATGAGCTATAAGCAGTGAAACCAAAATACAAATACATTGAATTGTATTCCAAGCTACTTTGATGACTAAAACCTGGAAAAGTGAATTCTTTTTAGTGAACTGAGGTGACTTGTTGTTTATAAGGCAGCCTGTCGAATCATCCCTTACTTCCAAGCCTGCAGTTTTAGGAGTTGCCCAAACAGTATTTAATTACAGTTCTGTTCGCAAGCCTTGGAAGTACAGATTTATGAAGGGACAGAATAGCTGGTAACACACATGCAAATATGAAGACACCTTGTAAGACATCCTATTGGTGTTTTATAGTCTGCCAACTATGGTGTATTGTAAACTCTGGAACCCCACTATGTGCAAAATGTTCTGCTTTGGGCAGTTTCACGTGAGTTTCTGTTCTCAAGCAGGCAGCCAGGCTATTAGCTCTTCTATGAAAAACAAATATTGCTTCCATTTATGTCAATATTTATGTCAATCAGCTCAAACATTTTCATTAAGGGATATCATTAAATATTGTACCTACATAAACAGTCCAACGTTTCAAAATCTATACCCTTTTATCCTTAGGCAGGACAGAGCAACACATAGATGAGAAGAAATTTTAACTTCCAGAACAGCAATAGCTAGAGCCAGACAATTTTTATCCAAGCTCAGTTTACAGCTATTGAGTGCATTTTCATTTTATTTGTAGTAACAGCTGTGATTTCTACACAAATTTTGCCAATCGGAGGACAAGCATTTTCCTCTGAGTAACTAATCATGCCTCCAAGGGCCTGTGTTAGCAACACAGACATCCTTTTAAGGGAATAGAAAACACCATCTTTGCTATAGTCTTGACCTAAACCCAAAAGAGCAAGGCCCTTGGGGTCATGATTTCAAGCAGCACTGCCCATACCTTTCCCCTCAGTCATGTATTAGATCATTACTTCACCACTATGGGAAAAGAAGTATGAACAAGTTCACTTCTACTTTCATATTTCTCATGAGTTCAGCAGTTCCTAAAGTCTGATACACAGAAAGGTCTTGTTGCAGACTGATTATAGGCTGGTTTCCAGAAATATCAAGTAAGGTATTTTAAGCTTCATCAAACATATGGATGTGCCTTGGTTTTTTAGAGGATGTATTTTTCCCAGAAGATTTTCAACATTTTAAAGTTCTACTATTTAGATTTTTTAATAATTTCACATAAATTTAGGATGACTGAGACCCAGCACAGAAGTCCACAAAACTGACAGTAATTGTCAAACAGTGCTATGTTCTTGGATGTTAAATTTCTTTACCTTGAGTGGCTATATTCATGGAATGGGTAAGGTTGGAAGGGAATCCAGTGGGTCATCTGGTACAACCTCCCGGCTCGAGCAGAGTCATCTAAGAGCACATTGCATAGGATTATGTCCAGATGGTTCTTGAGGGAGACTCCACAACCTCTCTGTTGGAGAGAGGGAAATCTGTTTCAGTGTGTGGTCACCTGCACAGTAAAGAAGTTCGTCCTCATTCAGGTGGAACTTCCTGTACATCAGTTTCTCCCCATTACCTCTTGTCCTATTGCTTGGCTCCACTGAGAAGAGCCTGGATCTATCCTCAGACACCCTCCCTTCAGATACTTATAGACATTTATGATGTCCCCTCTCAGTCACCTCTTCTCAAGGCTGAATAGGCCCCTGTACCTAAGCCTTTGCTCGTAAGAGCTCCCGATTCTTAATCATCTTTGTAACCCTCAGCTGGACCAGCTCCAGGAGCTCCGTGTCTCTCCTGTAATGAGGAGCCCAGAACTGGACACAATACTCCAGATGCAGCCTCACTAGGGCTGAGTAGAGGGATACATTTTCAACTGTAGATACATGAGATAGCAATTAGTAATAAGTGTTTAAGGTTTGTTGCACTTGATTAGCTGCAATCAAATATTTCTTGAGAAGAAAAAGCTGATATTGTCTTTGTGTCTCAGGGTTGAACAGCAACAGCCTCTTCTGCCCCTCAACACACACACATTTTGCAATCTTATCTTCAAGTCCTCCCTATCTACTTGTCTTTGTTTTCTGTTGGACAAGAGACATATTGCTCTGCATTTTTGCCACTAGTTACATGCCTGATGATCTGACGTAAGTGCAGCCCTACTTGCCTGCCAGGAAACCCTGCTGAAAATCAAGTCTCTCATTCTCTGGCAGATGAACCAATAGGTTCAGGGGTTGTCTTCAGTCCCTGGAATTACTGCAGAAGATCTTCCCTTCCGGTATCTCTACCCTACTTTTAGACTGATTTGACCTGCAGGTTGCAAAGGGATGAACAGGGGTACCTGTGGCATGACAGCAGAAACTTTACTTCTTCAGTGAGCCAGGTTAAAAACTGACTTGCACGTGATCTCAGAAATTACTACACGTGACACAATGGCTGTTGCAGGCAAGAATAACTGTCCATCTGGGCAGTTTAACTAACATTTTACCAGATCATGCTCACAGGAGGCAAAGGGAGGTAGCTCTAAGTTTTAACAATACTCCTATCTCAGTATCTCACGTTTTCCATTATTTTAAATTCTCTAAAGCCAGTGAAGCCCACCTCAAAAGGTTCCACAATGGGCTGCCAGTTTAAAGCTCCAGAAAGGAATAATTCTCTTTCAAGTCTCTCCTATACATATCTGAAGGAAAAATGTGATGAATTAAACAAGATGCATATCCCTTGTACAGTGCAACTGAAATTGGAAAACTGGGAATTTCTCCAAAAATAGAAAGATGTCCTGAAAACATTCTAAATTTTAGGTAGAAAAATGGAAATTTAAAATACTGCAATAAAACATACAGCACAATTCAAAGCTGCCCTTAGAACAAAGCCCCCAAATCCTCTAGAGAAAAATATATATTAAGTGCACAATGACATTCACCAAATGTATTTCTCCAAAATGTGTGATCTGAGTAAAATGTTAGAAAAAACTGCAGTTTTTTCCATTTCACAGCAACTTCAGAGCACACAAACAGCACCGGATCAGTGCCACAGTCTGTATGTTCTTTAGCAACGACTTCATTAAGAATAGCTTCAGAAGAGGTGCAGCGTATCCAACTCCATTTCAGCCCCTGAGAAGTCTCCCTATAACTTCCAAGAGAGCTGGGCACTGTTTCACATGAATTATATTTCCCTTGTAGACTGATTTGCATTTTATTGCCCAAGTTAAATAATATCAAAACTCCTAAGAGGCACAAAATTTCCTGGAACCTGTGTCCTGCCCTGCCTTCATTCCCCAAAAGGAATCCTGAGTAGAGGCATACAACTGTAATAAACTAGATTTTGGCAAGTTTTGCCCACCAATTAAATGTTTATCTATTAAAGTAAAAGAAGTCTGTTTGATCAGAACTGAAGCTTGGAAACATTGCTGGGAATCTGGTTCCTAGAAGGTCTAGTACAGAAACACCAACACAGTTTTGTAATAACTGCTAATTTATTGCACATCACAAGTTTTCCTTGGAGGAACACAGAGGACAAAAATTTGCAAGTCAGTGATATTTTTACTCAAATATCAGCAAGTCTTAGGGACAACCCTTACCCGATGAGCAATACATGATGCAACACATGCTCTTCAGGAATGGTCATCCATGTGCACAGTCTCTCCCATTCCACCTACTGCTGCATTTGGCATCAAGACAAAACAGGGTGTTGGCAACGGCAGAAGTTCAACAGGAAACCACAGCCTCTCTAGAGAGCAGAACAAGCAGGCCCTAGAAACAAGTGCATAAGCACTGGTCATCAACAGCAGCAAATATATGGTATAGAGCACACCTGCATTCAGCAGATGCAAAACCTCTTCCCATGCATGAACACAAAAACCTTCCAAATCCTTCCCCTACTTGTTCTGTTTGGTTCAGGGAGCTCACCCTTCTCTTAGCAGACAAAACATAAACCTAGAGCTCCATTTATATATGATCACAAAGAAGTTTACTGTTAAGACTAATACCTTAATGCATAACCCCCTGCTAGTTTAATTACAGAAGGAAAACAGTGAGCATCATTTGCTCTCTTATGTAACTACACATGCATAAAGTGTATTTAACCTACATGAGGACTGCTAGAACAATTGCACTTTACTGAAAGCATATGCCATTGCTTTTAGATGGAGATGTGCTCAAACCATTTGAAGTGTAATGTAGAAATATTATTGCTGTAGTTCCTGTGCTTCCTGACCAAATTTGCTTAAACTGCGACGTATCACTGACAAGATTTCCCTCCACTCCTCTAGGGATACATATTCAGTATCTTGGGAACACACTGCCATAAGCAATGGTTTTTTTCAATATCCATATACAAGAATATATCCCAGAGTTTTCACTATCTGGATTTGTTCCCAGAATAATTTCAGGAAATTTCCAGGCCTCTCTATACAAGTAAGCTTTTCTAAAACACTCATTGGGAATAAACTCTAGAAGCAGATGGATCACAAACACTGGAGCCCAGCAGGAAACAGATTATTAGCAAAGTCAGCATTTGCACACTTGTTCTTCCTTAGGACTTTTTGTTTAAAACTGATGACTTTTTGGTACAAAAATAACATCATCCATTTTGGTCTTCTGAACAGTCTCTTGGTTATATCTGTGGTATCCAACTAAGTTCAACACTTTCATTTTTATCTTCATGATGTTTCCAGAGTTTGTGCTACTGATACAATGCTCTGCCTTATTTGATTATATAAAGAATTAAATTTCACATCACCTTCCTGTCCATGTGAAAACACCAAAATTATTCTTGAACAAAAATTTGTCTCATCCTTTTTTTTCTGGAAAAAGAAACTGCCCTCAGAGATTCAGTGAGTGGGCTATTGGAGAAAATTAGGTGGCAAAACAGAGAAGTCAATGATGTATCAAAAAGCTTATTAATTCCAGTTCCCTTGGGAACTCTAGCGTGTTCTGCTCGACATCAAGAAAGATTGATAGGTTTGAATTATACTCCATTGGAAGTGAATATGGAAGCATATTAAAAAGCAGTACCATTTCAATTAGATTTCCATGTCCTGCCCACTGAATCAAGTTTTCTTCCATTTCACATGTAACATTTGTCAAACTGAACAACACTGAAACAACACTTTTCAACACTGAAAAAAAGGATGAAAAATATTATCAGGAAACTGGACTGGCCAATATTTGGAAAATACGTCCTTGATTCTCAAATATTTCTAAAAGACTGTGACAAGAAGTGATTTTTTCAAATATTTCATACATTAAAATAGAATATTTATTTGCTTTATTGGACTAACTTATTCTGTAACTACAGTAAATTCATATTTACCTCTGATGTAACTATGCATCAAAATTTGCACAGAAATATTTGCTTGAACATAGTTGCCCTTGAAAGCATTCTCTCCCACTAACAGTCCAATTTTAATCTCAATCTATTCTGACACAAGCCATTGATGTACAGCTAAACAACTTGGCAAGAAGGAAAAGCAATATTTCAACACTTCTTCAAGTTATTGTTGTCTCAGCACAAAAAAGCCCATACTTACTTTATGAAAAATATTACCAATCTCCAGGGTGTATAAAACAAATTGGTTTTAATGCAGCAGTTTTGGCTCATATTAAAAACATTTGGAGATTAATTTCTTTCTTTTTGAAGGTAAAATGAGTTAACTCTGCCAACACTTACAGAAAAAGTTCTAATGCTCTCAGGCCCTCCATAAAAACCCCTAGGCGTCAAAGTCGTCTTTTAGTGACAATGTAGGTATCATGTGGAACACTAAACACCTAATAATTAAAATTTATGTACTAGATTCTTTTTTGCAAACTTTAAGGTATAAGTAAGAAATTTAATTTCTACTTTCATTCTAAATAAGTCCTTTTCTTAAACCGACACTTTTTTTAGGACACAATCATCCAGTTTGATCTGATATTAGAAGCAAAGTGTCAATAAATACATGCATTTTTACACTGTTTTGCAAATGAATATTGAATAGAATACTGCCACCTTTTGGCTATGATCTGGCCTTAAAAACACAACTTCTTTGTAAAATTTCTAAAAACATTAGACATATAATTATTGCTCTGAAGAAATCAGTCTGTCAACAAGCTAATGTTATGCTTATCATTAACATATTGTTGATGTAAGAATAAAACTTTTCATACTTAACTGCATAGTATTATCCCATTATTTCAGGATAATGAGCAAGCACTTTCACAAGGGCTTTTGTCTTTAGCAGAAAAGACGCAGCCACAGCTTTGACAGCAAGCTAATGGAATTACTACTTTACAATCATGGCAATTCTTCTACTGCTTAGAGTTTAATAATACTTCAGTGCAATTCATACACCCAACTTCATAAATATTGAATCACAGACTGATTCTCAGAAAATTCTTGCTGATGAATTGAATCTAATCATAACCTATAAGCATTTAAAAATGTTTATATGGTGTAAGGTTAAAGGCATGTAAGTATTTCAGTAACCTCCAAAACAAAGACTCTAAAATATCTTACCATGAACAAATGATGCTACTAGAACAGGCAATGAAGAAGAACTGGGATTTGGGGTTAATCCCTAGCAAGAGTTCCAAGTCATTGCAGAGAGATCCTCCCAACTGTGGGCTAATCAGGTTTCAATTTAATTCATTTATGCTGAATAAATTAAATAAGAGGATTTGATCCATCTTTAGGGAAGAGTTTGCTGATTAAAAAAATCAGGAAAATAAGTACTCCCTTTTTTGTTTCAGTATTTGTTTTATCAATTGGGGTGTCTGGTCACCAAGCTACACAGAAGGACTATGACTTCTCCGAGGGCTACTTTAAATCAGATCCCATAAGCCTACAACATATTTATTATGAATTCAGCTATCTCAATTCTCCAGTTTTGCACTGTCAGAAAAAATAACTAGAAACTTGATGAAAAACACGAACCCCCCACTAGACTGCTCTAATTAAAAGGAGAAAGGTTCTTACCCAACTCCCTGTAAAATGCCAATGCCATAGTTAAGTGGAAAACAATTTTCATTTGTAAGCATTTTCATATCATTATGCTTTGAAGAACATGTTACAAAGCAATAACCATGTATCATTTTGCTACTCTAAAGGCAGCATTCTTGTATCAGCCTTTTTCCTACTATTGTAAATACTTTGTATGTTGAAACTTTGTTAAATCCTATCAAAGTTAAGTAGAGGGAATTCACTAGACTGGAAGCCTAATTTCCATCACCAAGTACAAACACTTGAAACTATCCTGACAACATTTTGGAATTTCAAGATATCATTCACATCTAGAGAGGAATGAACAGCAAGATTCCTATACTTTTAGCCACTAATGCAATAGTTTCCCCTTTTAAACTGATCCTATTTAAAATACCTGCATTTTTCCAAGTATTGGCTATTGGCACAGGGAGTTTTTACACACAGACCAAAACTGTGCAGGCTCAGTTGAAACTTTTTATACAGAAAATTTGTTCTTCAGAATCAAGTAAGTGTATAAACAATTAGCTTTATACACTTTCTTCCCCACTATCCTATTCCAAACTCTTTTTACTGAGATAATCTGAAGAGGACGACTAGGAATATTTATAAAATGCCTGGTTTTGGAAACACAATTTAAAGCAGCATTTAACTTTGACAAATAGCTCTCACTAACCCTTAAAAATTTGCCTGTAGGGATAAAATGACAAATGACTCTCACAATGGGACTTATTAGACTTCTAGAATATTGCTCTAACAGGGCCCTTCAGGAAATACTGTTTCAGATTATATCAGCACTTCCATTTTTCAGGGCCTAATACCTCAGCTTGAAAAAAATAACCCACCAAAAGAAGCAAAACAAAAACCACACATACACCTTCCCTGGGGGATGAAACTTCACACATGACATCATGAATGAACCTTGCTTCAAAATTTAAAACACGTGAGTTTCACAACATTCTGTGCCTGTACATAGCTCATCAGGCTGTATTTCAGAAATAAGAATATTGCAAAAGATTAGCATAGGCAATCGAAATGTTTTCAGTATTTTGGGAGGGGAAGAAAAATTTGACCTCTTTAAATGTCTTAAGGTGATTTAATATTGTGGTGAAAATGCTGTGCTGCTGCAGGCAGTATTAGCTGTTACAATTATGCTCTGGTCCAAATCCTGTATCTATTTCTGACCCTTCAAAAACCACTGAAGTCAAGAGACAAATCCCACTGCCTTCAACAAGTTTGGATCAAAATCCTTAGGATTACATCATGCTACAGAAGACCTGTCTATGGGATATACCAGACATTTAGAAATACCAGTCTTGTTAGGCAAGGAGGGAGTAATTATTGAGATCTAAGACATCATAGTCTGTTGACTGAAAGCAGTAGTACATATTGTACAGATCAACATTCATATTAGAAGTTCAACAGTGAGAAAGGAAAGTCAGCTTTCCCTTCACCTTCCTGGCTGAGGCTGCATTCAGAATGAGGATTCTGAGCAAGCTCACAGAGGCAACCACAGAACTCAGGAGTAGCTATTGCTCTCAGAGGGAAGAAAAGCCCACAACCACAGGGTGGTCAGTTGACAGAAGTGCCTAAACCACTTCTTGTTATAAAAATTTTCGAGGTGTTCTTAAAACGAAATTCACTGAGAGTTCAAGCTGTCAAAGCCATACAGTATGATTGATAAACAGTGAGAATAGAAGAGTTGGAAAATGTAAGAAAGCCTGTCTCTCAAAAGCCTTAACATGGAGCTGGCAACAAATTTACAAAGGGTATCTCAAAAAAAAATTAAAATAAAAAAAATAAAATCCAAACCAAACTTTGCCTGCTCTCTGCTTTCTATATCTTACACCCTCCAGGTAGGAACACTCATATGTGTTCTGCTTCGAAAGCCCTGAGTTCACCTCACATCTTGTAAGGCAGCAATCTCTCTACTATGGCACCTTCTTGCCTCTTTGACTATGTCCAGACTGGTCTGCAAGCTTTGAGGTGTCTCTTGGTCCCAACCTCCTAAATATCCAGAACCCTTCAGTACACCTGGATTTCCTACCAAAAGAAAGAAGTGCATTTACACTTCCTTCTGATATGGAAAAAAGATGACAGGGTGCACGGGGAATACAGAGCTCGTCGTGAGCACAGAGAATTTGTTTCCTTTTCTGCCCATGAGCTACTCACACCTATCTTTAATACTTTAACTCATGTCCTGTTATATGACTTGTTCCAGCAAATGTTTTAGTTGCTGTTTCTCTTACTCATTTTTATCCCTATTTGGATCTACTGTGCCATCTCCCACATTGTAGCCCACTAAAATTGTCCTTAGCTTATTTCTTGGAGCTGTCCTTGTGTAATTTATTATCTCCATATGATTGTCTCGTAATATTCTTACACAACTTTATCTCATGTATCAATCATCCATTCTATGTATTGTCCCACAATTATCACAATGAATGTAGGCTACTGCAGCTGTGGAAGAACAATGCCTTCAAAGACAGCTCTTGAACAAAAGGAGAGAAATGAACATCTTCACCACAACCCCCACCCCCGTGAGAAATTGTGCTTTCCACTGTCTTAGACTCATTACCGACTGGAGGCCCCTACAACAATTAAGTACTCCAAGAGACCAGAGTGAGGTCAGATCTCTTCCTCTTTTCCTGGTCCTGCCACCAAGCTATTGTGCTAGCTCTCAGTAAGTCTTTATCATCTCCCTGCTTCAATTTTCCTCCTCAACAAATGCGCCTAAAATGTTATCCCTCCTGGAGAAGTTAATTTGAGATGAGTACAGGGAACACTGTAAGATTGGAATGTTTTTCTTGTGGTTAGCATGGTGACGCAGTCCACTTCCCATGGACAAAGCCTGAGAACAGCCAGGGTTTCTTTGTGTATTTTCAGGCATCTTTGGTGTATTACTGTTGCAGGGAAAAAAAAAATTAAGCAGTATCAGGCAGGTGATGAATGTCTATACTTGTGTAAATATCTGAAACTGAACTTTATATCCTCAGGAAGACTGCTACTTTCCACTGGCAAGCAGTACAGTCTGGATATAAATTTTGATAACATTGTGACTGAACCGCAGCACAAGCGGCACATCCCAACTCCTCCAATTAACACAGAGACAGAACCTCCAATTAGGAGGCTGATCATGCATTGTGTTTCTACACAGACTACTTGAGAAAATGGGAGACTAGGGGCCTCAAAGAAGGTTTTCCTGAGAAAAAAAAAAAAAAAAAGAAATGGCTCTGGAGAAAAAAAAAGAGGCCTGGAAAGAAGGCAGAGAAAATCCCAGCTGGAGAAAAGATCTCAGGGGTCAGGGGTTATGTGTGGAAACAACTGCCAGGGGGTGCTCAGGGACCTTGGTCTGTAATGCCTGAGGCCAGTAGCCACGAGAGCAGCGGCACACAAAGACCCAACGTGACTTTGGCTCCAGCATTCCTGGACCAGCCGTGCCCTCCCTGCTGGGAAGGGAAGCCAAGACCTACTAAATATAATGCTGGGGGTGAGCAAGTCCATGTGAGATAATCTAATAGAATGAAACCACTAATCTTGTTGGTTCTTGAATTAACCCAAGTAACCAGATCCTCTATGGGCGGTTGGTTCCTCTGCCTTGCCCATGAACATGACAGGGTAGTATCCTGTAGCCTGCAGCAGTGTCCCTACCTTTCTGAACAAATGCTGTCTGTTTGACACTGATGCACAAGGCTGTGGATGTATTAGACTAAAGTGAATACAGCTTTTTTTCAGATTTGCCATGGTGACTGTGACCATTATCACGACCTCCTGAAGATAGGTACAATAAGGTACCCACATATGAAATATTTCACCTGTATTTATGCAGCATGCTCATCTGACATCTCCAGATTGCTCTGTAACCCATTTTATATACCCCAGAGGCTCCCACAGCACAGGCACCTAGCACTACCTGAAAATATTCACCAGCACTGCTTCCCAAGCTACTCACTTCTGTGAAGCTATGACAGGCAGGCAGGACATGGCTTGGCAGCCCCACTCCTGTCCTACAACAGAATTGGGCAGGAGAATGGACATGGGGCTGCACTCTCTGACACCCCATCCTCCATGCTACCAGGGCCAGCCTAGACTCCAATTAATTGAGAAGGCTGACAGCAGACAACAATCTTTAGAAATGACAAATTATTCCTTCAGTAAACGCAGGTAAATATCCAGCTGCCGGGAAACATAAAGACCGCCTCTGGTTTTAATTGTAAGCTCTCCCTAAGTTACCTGAAATGAATATCCAGACCATATGCTCACTGCACCACATCTGCCCTGCCTACTTGCCCAGACAACAACCCTAAGACTCTTTTTTCTTAAAATTCAGCCCTGCTGCAAGAGAATGCTACCCCATGCAGATGAAATTACATATTTGGCAACCTAAGCCAGGGTGCATGGTGGGCTGGTTTTTTTTAAAAAAACTGTACATTGAAAAATAATAAGTAGAAGAGATATAGTGCCCTTCCACCTTGTTCTGATTCTGAACTGTTTTCTGATGTGAAGTTTTTGGCCAGATCCACCACCCGATTACAGAGCTATGGGTTTTGAACCTAAAAGAGATGGAACATTTATGAAGCATTATACATGTCTCTTTCCCTGTTCCTCCCTATTTCTCCCCACTAAGCCCTTTAGGCAGCTTACTTGAGCATTAATTTACTGTGGGATTGATCTATCTATTTGTGTTCCAGTTAGCAGGGCTTCTAAGAAGGCTGTGCTGTGCTTATGTTAAGAGCTGTGGACTTCTGGGTCAGAGCTGACCGGATCCTAATGCACCTAGAAGGCAAGCAATTTAAAGAGTGTTTAAATTTGGGTATTACTTTTGCTCAGGTACTTTAGAATCCTGTACTTCGGAGTCAAATTTAGGGTTGTGAATGTTACGCATTTGCAGCCCTTATTAGAGCAATAGAGTACCCATAAAGTGCCATAATTACTGAAAGGAAGATGACCAATAACACAGTAATAAAATAAAAAACCCTAATGCAGTAGTAAACAAGGCAGTAATTAAAGGTTTACAATACAATAAAAGACAAAACCACAACGAAAATTAATTCCACAGAAACTGGTAAACTTCTGCAGGTACTACCTCACATACATGAATGTGACAAAAAATTATTTTACCCTCCCTCAGTCAGAAAAAGCTCAGAGAAAATCTTGCATTTCAATAAATGTATCCACTTGCTACATAATGCTTAAAGTTTACAAACCTTTTACCAAAGTCCTCATGAAAAAAAATCCTCTCAATTTTCTATGAATTATAAAGGTTTTAAAAAGATTTTAAAATATTGAAACTTGAAAGTAAATGTCTTAAGCTAATATAGTTTCAAGCTCCATTTCCCGAACAATGAAAAGGGAAGAACATATTTAAATCCAAAGCCAGAAAATGTATCTGAAAAAAAAGGCCATTTAACAGAAACAGAGGTCATGAAACTCATGCCTCTAACCATATTTATATCAACTTCAGATGGTTTTCAAATGATGGTTTCAAAAAGTCTAGTGATATATGTATCACCTTCAATTCAGATCTTCATGTACAATCATTCTATAAATACTTAATATTTCATAATTGAACCTAAACTGATCCAACAGTCAAGGATAGGAAAAAAATATACCGTAAGAGCTGCTTGCTGTTCATTGGCATGTAGAGTTCTTTTCAGACATAAACTTATCAGGACCCAAGGCAATGGCCTGAAGTTGTGCTAGGAGAGGTTTAGGTTGGATATTGGATAAAGGTTCTTCACCCAGAGGGTGGCTGGGCACTGGAACAGCTCCCCAGGGAAGTGGTCACAGCACCAAGCCTGACAGAATTCAAGCAGCATTTGGACAATGTTCTCAGGCACATGGGGTGACTCTTGAGGATGGTGCTGTGTAGGGCTGGGAGCTGGACTGGATGATCCTTGAGGGTCTCTTCCAATTCAGCTTATTCTGTGATACTGTGAAAATAATATTCACTACAAGTTGTTGCAAACGCATTATATTGAAGCTTTTTCATAATAGCCAATTATTCTTCCCAAATATCCTGGGGATACAACATCTAAAAATATTTCCCACTGGTAAATTTCACTTTCCCCCCTCCTTTTTATTTCCCTTTTCTCCTATCTTTTTTAATAAATCAAAAGAGTAACAATTTCCAGTTACTTAATGCATGACTTATTGTACCTCTTAATGTATAAAGCTATTTTGAAAAATAACTTTATAACATGCCTATTTTGAAAAGCTTCATTTTTTCTCTGTTCTCCAGCTCAAGTATACTTGAACTGCAATGGTCTTTCTTCAAATCTCTCTCCTGTGAACAGCTTGGGATTGGAAAGCAAAGCTGGTTTCTATCATGCTCATCCATCATCACCAATAATAAAGATCTGAGATTAAATTATGCCCTTCCTCACTGATTCCAATACTCTGGGATAAAAAGCTTTACTTACAATTTCCTTTGCCTTGTTTTGTATATTTAAAGTACACTATGTCATACTTACAGAGCCAAATTCATTTATTCCTTAGCAATCCAGCTAAGCTCATTGAAGTATTCTGTAATTCCCAGACATAGTTCTGCCTTACAACAAGCAATTCAAGTCTCTCTCGAAAGCATAGAATTGGACAAGCTGGTAACACTTGAGATGCATTTGTTATATTCAAATAAAATTATACTTTCTTCTATCTTTTCGTGTTACCTCGATGAACATAATCAAAACTGTACCATAGGGCGGAAAGGAAAGGACTATTCCTATGTAAAAGGTTCCCCTCTCCATTCCTTTCATATTACTATATTCTCTAAAAAAATCAAGGTAATAGACCAAGAGCAAGCCCATATTATATGGTTTTCTTCACAACTATCATTGCAACCCTATCATGTGACAGTATATTATGATACCTGATGTAACCTTTAAGAGGATATCAGTCAGCAGAGACATCTGCATGTGCAGGAGATGCACCTCTTAAAACTTTTATTCCAACAGGTATCTTGGAAGTATAAGCCATGAGAAAGGGAATATTTTTCCCTGCAAGTGGAATATAAACATAAACCCCCTTTCCCTGTGAAATAACTATCTCTTTGCTTTGTCTTGTTTTTCGCAACCACCTTTATGGAGGTGAGGGGAAGGTCTTTTATTTACCTATTTTACAAAAACCTAAGTTTGGTTGAAACCTTGACAGAGAATATATTAGAACTTATTGACTAACTTCACTGGATTCAAATCATCAGTGAACATCGTAACACAATAACTTCATAAATTGTTTGGGGTTTTTTATAAGAGAAATAGTTAAAAAAAAGACAGAAAACACCACACTGAAAGTTGAGGATAGAGCCTAACACAGTCTAGAACCCATTGGTAAAGCGCCATCAGGTAAGCATTTCTGCCTTTGGCTTTTTAATATGATCATACTTTTAGGTGAGGAAAACCTCCTTATCCTAGTTCCACTAGGAAAATGCAGAGTAACTCCACTAATTTAATTATAATTACATTAGACAAGTTCCTTAATTTTCTTAAACAGAAAAAGTGTATCAAATAAAGTTATAATGTGGTACAGAATCACAGAATGAATTAGCTTTGAAAAGACCTCTGAGATCATCGAGTCCAACCTATGACTGAACACCATGACTTCAACTAGACCACGGCACTGAGTGTCACACCCAGTCTTTCCTTAAACACTCCAGGCACAGTGACTCCACCACCTCCCTGGGCAGCCCATTCCAGCGACTAATCACCCTTTCTGTGAAGAAATTCTTCCTAATGTTCAACCTAAACCTCCCTAGGCACAGGTTAAGACTGTGTCCTCTTGTCCTGTCCCTAGTTACCTGGGAGAAGAGCCCAAACCCCACCTGGCTACACCCTCCTCTCAGGGAGTTGTAGAGAGTGATAAGGTCCCCCCAGCTCTCTCAGCCTCTCCTCATAGCACTTGTATTCCAGACCCCTCCCCATCTCCATTGCCCTTCCCTGGACCTGCTCCAGCACCTCAATGTCCTTCCTGAATTGAGAGGCCCAGAACTGGACACAGCATTTGAGGTGTGGCCTCACCAGTGCTGAGTACAGGAGGACAATCCCTGCCCTGGTCCTGCTGGCCACTCTACTGCTGATACAGGCCAGGTGCCATTGGTCTTCCCGGCCACCTGGGCACACACTGGCTCATGTTCAGTTGCTGTTGATGAGCACACCCAGGTCCTTTTCCGCTGAACCACATTCCACTACTTGCATTTTGGACTCTTGTGTTTCCTCATTTTTTTTTCCATATAGTTCAAATAGCACATCAACATAATCATAGGTTTTATGATGACTCAGCTGAATTATGAGATATCCTTATTGTAAATTTGAATGCCATCCGGAAATAGTTGACAGCAATGAATTCCTCTAGATGATATGTTCTTGATTTTAGAAATATTTCTGTTTTAAGCAGTGTAAAAATATTTATGGAATGCAGGATTTAAAACTTGTTTTCAGATACTAAGTTAAAAGAAAAAAGACAGAAATATAATTTCTGGATTACAAATACCAAAATTAAAAAAAGCTCAAAACAAGTTACATAAGGTTTGAATCATGTCAAAGGATGTGGAAGAAGTTAATAGATTCAATTTCCCTTTGATAATGTGAGACAGAAAAATACTTTACTATGATTTCCTAGTGATTATTTACTTCTAACAATTCAAAGAATGTTGGATTCCACTGTCATGTTAACAATAAGATAAATGACAATCAATTATGTAAACAGAATCCTTTAGATGAAATTTTCTCACTCTTCAGGAATTATGAAATCAAAATACTTAGCCCAAGCAAGATACATTCCTGTTGATTTTCTTAAGATAACCTTCTAGATAATTCTAGCCAAATGGCTTTTATTTCATTAACCAAACTAGCAGTCTTACGTCCACTGGTGCTAATGATCTTAAGTACAGTGGACTGAATTTCCAGAAGGGAAGTACTTCACTAGGCTAAAGCACTTCAGCCTCAAGCCTGTTCTATGTCAAAAATGAAATTTGGCCTAGAGGTACTACGCCTTGTATAATTCCTCAGTCAGGTGTCTGTGCAAGAGTTCAAAATAAACTCAAATTTCCTGTTATTCAGTTAAGACTGGCTAAGTGTTTTGCCACGATAACTTAAATGTATTTTAGAACAATTTGCACCAAGAGGGTGAATATCTATCTTACTTGATGATACAGATAAAGCAGTCAGACACCCTCTTCTTAAAACAGTAATCCTCAGCACAGAGTATGTTTCACTTAGGGATTTTAAAAGAGTTTTCCTGACACTTTGCCTTGGCACAACATTGTTTTAATGGTCTTTCTCTAAAAGGCTCTCCCCAGCTAGTTCTTTATCTTTTCACTCATTACTGTACCCGTTTCTTGCAGACAGTCACTCTTCAGCCAGAACCAAGCACTGCACGGGGCCTTGGATGCTTTCGCATTTTATAGCGCTGAGGGTCTTCCACTGACAGCTCCACAGCCTGCCTTCCAGAGGCAGCTCTGTAACCTGACTGGCATGAGGAGAAACCAGTAGCAAGTTTGAACAGGCCTTGGTGAAACCCACATAGTTATTATGGGAAAAATAATATAGGAAGATAGTTTTCACCATTAGAGATTATGTACGTCATCAGTGATATGTAGCTATCAAAGTAAACAGTATCTACAACTACTATGAAAAACACACGGCTGTCTCGCAGATAAAAAGGGATTCTTTCTCACAGATGATGCTCTGAGAAGAGTATTACTAATACAAAATTACACATACTGCAGACTTCTATGAAAGTGTTAACAATTCAGTGTCACGTGAATAATTACTTAATTCATGCTGCATACTTTTTTTGCCTTTACAGGGCATCATTAAGATGCAATGAAGTCTTACCTCTAAAAACCAGCCTGTCACATCCTTAATTCTGTAGCCTTTACATCTTTCTGTGAACGTGGGGAGAACATCACTGGCTGCCTGAATAATGGCTTAGTAAACGTTATGACCTTCTTATTCCTCACCTCCCATTTACATTTAAAACAAAGCATCCAAGTCTAAAATTAACCTGTACTACAACTATATTAACTTGCTATTCCACATGAACAGCTACTGTAGCTACCATAGACATAGTCTGTAGTTATATGAATCACTAAACAAATTATTATGCCTCTGCTCACAAAAGGAAAAGTAGCCTGATGACAAAGGTTTTAGTCATGCTTTATGAAAAGAGATGAGGCTTGACTTACTAAATTCAACTGTGTGTCCTGACAAAACTCACTAGAAAACTTACAAAGTATAACAGGAAAAGAAACCCTTTATCTTTCTGGTGAGTTAACATTGTGAATCACAGAATCATTTAGGTTGGAAAAGACCTCTAAGATCTAGTCCAACCATTAACCCAGCCAAGTTTACCATTAAACCATGTCCCTAAGTGCCCCATCCACGTATTTTCTAAATACCTCCACAGACGGTGACTCAAACACTTCCCTGGGCAGCCAATACCAATGCTTCCTTACCACTGTCAGGAAAATTAATCCACAAACACCAGAGGTTTATGTCCAAAAAGGAGTCCTGTTACTTTATTCGAATAAAGGGAGAGGCCATGGGGCATTCCCCTGCGGGTCTCTCAAATTTTAAGAGGACACAGCCTCCTTTTTATCCTAATTTCCCGTCTGCATTTCCCTCTCTCTTTCCCCATTGGCTGAGGTACTTGAGAGGTACAGACTCCCCAAATAGACTAATACAGATTCCTTTCAAATGTATACCCCCTCTTTTCCTATGGAATTTATGGTTCTTCCCGTTGTTTCTTTCATCTCTCGGTATCTAGCTTTTACCTATCAGCAGACCCACAGTTCGTTTGTAAAGACAAATCTATCTCATTCCTTTCACCATGGCTACAAGTAATATGCAAGTTATCATCAATATTACTGATTCTTCCATTTCTTTTGCTAAACTCATCAATACACTTCTGCACTTGCTTGGATTTCCCTGTGTAAACCACTGTTCAGCAGCTTCCCAGACTCCTTTTTCCATCTCATCTGGCATGACCTCACCATGGAGAGCTCGGAACCATGGCCAAAACAGACCAACCCTTAGCAAACTTTTCACTTGGTGCCAAGGACAGCTTAGACCCCTTTTCAGATTCTCATTGCCAGATTAGATCAAATCAAGCTCCCACACAACGCACAACGTGTGGGGACTGCACTCCCCCCTCAGAGCTGCTTTCAGGATGTTCACCCCTCCAGAAATCCCACTCTGTGAAGCTGGACTGCCCAAACCGTCGCCCAGCACTTGCTCACGCGCTCCACCGGCGCCTGCGGCCCACCCAAGGCGCGAGCAGGGCCCTGCCCCAGCTCCCACACCGCGCACTCGGACCGGCCCTACAGCCGCCTCGGGCACAGGAGCGGGGAGTAGGGGGAGGGCAGGGCAGGGCTCGACCACTGCCTCCCCACTCCGGCTTCGAGGCGAGGCGAGGCGAGGCGAGNCTCCCCAGACCACAGTGCGCAGGCGCCGGCTCCCGGCCGCCGGGGGGACGGGGCGGGGCGGGGCCGCGCCGGCGCAGCGCCCACAAGAGCCGCGTCGCGCGTCTGCCGTTCCCTTCTCCCGGCGCCAAGATGGCGGAGTACGACCTGACCACCAGGATCGCACACTTCTTGGACCGGCACTTGGTCTTCCCGCTGCTGGAATTCCTCTCCGTCAAGGAGGTGCGTGTCTCTCCTAAGGGTGGGAAAGCCGGGTGTGGGAGCGGGAAAGTGGCAGGCCCTGCTGCCAACTGCCGGTGCCACCCGTGGGCCTGGGCCTGCCGCGGCCGGGGCTTCGTCCCGTGGGCCTGGGCACTGCGCGGGCCGGGCGCGGTCCGTGAGGGATTCGGAGACTCCGTAGGGAGGAGCTCGGGGCTCCTCTGCCGCGTGGGTTGAGGGGCGAAGCGTGTGGGGCTGCCCAGGGAAGAACGGGAGCAGAGCCGAGAGGAGGCCTGAGGGAGCCGCTCCTTGATCACGCCGCGCAGCTCCTCGGCCCCTCGCTTGCGAGGCAGCACAGAATACCTGTACTTTCTCCTTCCTCGGATTTGGTGTAGTGTCTTTCCCTCACCTATATTCGGAGAAGGGAGGAGCCGAAGTTCTCCCTTGTGGCCGCAGTTCGCAGTCTCGAGCGTGGGACATGCTCGGTAGCCCTGCTGCTCTTGGTGCTCGGGCCGTCCCGCAGCCGGAGCTTGGGGCGGTCTGTGGGGTTACGCCAATGATACTAATTAATTTTGATTTGAAACCCATGTCATCACGAAATTGTGTTGGGACCAAATATAAGTCCCTTTTGGAATTACCCCTTGTTAGTCTTCCTATACATATTTTTAAGTTATGTTGCCACAAGAACCCACTAATGCTGAAGATACCTCAGACGAGCACTTCAGGTACTTTAGGCTAAACTCTCATCAGTCTAAACTATTTTAAAATGGGAGCAAAATGTGTAAAGTTATGTAAGTTTTGAATTTAAAATAGGTCTTATTTTAGCCTTCAGAAATGAACTAATTAACCATTGAGACAACTTGACCTAAGCAGTTGTCATGTCTAGCATGTGGATTTTGCTTAGTATCTGTCATCTTGGGGGCATTTTTACATTAGCATTTTTATGTCAGCTGAAGTTAATGAAACAGTTAATTTTGTAGTGTTAATTTTGAACAACACAATGTTCAGAGCTGAATTAAAACTTCTACAGATTCTATATCTGAGATGTCCACAAATGTGGTGTGGTGAGTTGTAATACAGCTCTTGTGCAAATGCGTTGTTGAGGAATATACTGGATTTGGCCCTCACCTACATCTTCAACACCTAACAGCGTTTTGCAACTCACTGCTGAATTTTGGAGTATAAAGTCTAAAAAACAATTTGAAAAGTTTAAAAGCACACCATTCAATTACATAGCCACTCTAAATTTATTCTTATGCTATAGACCTAGCAATGTACATTAGATTAAACTGTACTACAATTAAATTATAAATTTAATCTTGTGCATCTCTTCTGAGATCCACTTAAAGTAATTTAACTAGTCCATGCTGTTCAGCATTTTATTTTGTGGAAAGTATTCTGTACTTTGAAAAAAAAATATTATGAAAATTTTGTTATTTTTTAAAACATATTATATATAATTTTGCAATAGGAATTACTATTCCTGTTAAGAAATTAGTAGTGTTGCTTGACTTAAAATTAATTTTTGAAGTACCTGCTTTCATAGATAGCAGGAAACATTTGATGTTTTGCCAAGACTGAAAATGCAGAGGGACTTTATAGTAAGTACTCCTAATGATAGAGCTGTGAGATTTGATATTTAAAACAATTCAATTGTACAAAAGTCCATAAACTGTGCCATAAAAGTAACTACATAACATGAATTGAAACTGTTTAACACTATTCAAATGAATCTGTTAATAATTCCTGTTTCAGATATACAATGAAAAAGAGCTACTCCAAGGAAAACTGGATCTCCTTAGTGATACCAACATGGTGGATTTTGCTATGGATGTGTACAAAAATCTTTATTCCGATGAAATTCCTCATGGTAAGCTGCTCATTTAGATGTAAAACGTGTTTTGCACCCTTTCTATCTAAAATAATAAATAACTAGTGGTAATTTGCTTGTTGCATTCAAAAACTAGCATATTGTTTAACTTCGGCATTACCAATAGGATGTGCAATACTGAGACAAATAGAATGCCCTAATCCTGGGAAGTTTGGGTTTGTTGGTCTGTCAGGAAATTAACCTTTGAGTGACCTCTTAAGTACTTCAATGCTGATTTGGTGATTTCAGGCACTTTAAAGGTGTAGCCTAATGGAGTTGCACTAGCTTTTCATCTGTCAAACACTATTGCACGATGATTTGGTGTCATTTGGTGACTTTTTCTTTAAAGCATCCATTATGTTAAGACAAGAGTTGCATTGTAAGTAATTCCATTTGTCTGTCTGTCTGTGGCTGATTTTCAGACTTTGGAGAGAGAATGGTGTTTTTGAAAATGCGTGTTTTCCTTAGTTCCGTCAATATAAAAATTGCTGCTTCTCTAGAAGAAAACAAATTTAAGATTATAATGAATATGATCTCTTACTATCTTATCTGTGATTTTAGTAACTTTCTTGTTTACCACTTACATTTCTATCATCTTGAGGAGCATTTGGGAATGGTGACAAAATTAGATTATCTAGCTTTCTCTAATTTCTATCCTTCATGGGTGTTTTGATTTTCAGGGTTTTTTTCCAGTTCTTTTTTTTAATGGGTCAGGTGTTTTGTTTGTTTCTTCCTGACCTAGTCTTTCAATATCCACTGTCTTCCTATTTCTCCATCTTTTTTTCGTCTTGGGGAATTCCTCACCTTTTGCCTGCATCTTAGGAGGAAGAGACTTGGGTGCTGTTGCATTCTTCCTCTGGGTCTTGCTCTATTCAGGCTCTTGAAACTGCAGAGATGGCTACTTGCCTCTTTGGAAGAAGAGAACTGATGGATTTATGGACATTGAAATCGATATTTTGACCAAGTCTGTGCTAGCATTAGATGTTGTTATGGGCATACGTACCGTGACACATGGGACTTACAACGTGTAATGAGAACCACAGGGTTTCACTTCTGTAATCTAAGAAACAGTTGTAATAATAGCTTCACCTTTAGGTTACTTAACAGTTCTACTGATTAAAAAAATTAGGCTATATCAGGGCTATAAAAAATCTCAAAGCTGAATAGGTATTTCTCTTTGCCTGCTTCAGCCTTTTTAAACTGTTGAATATTACTGTTATCAGTAGTAAATAAGGAGTAAAATACTAAAGTAGTAAACAACACAAGATATAGCAATTCTAGCAGACTTCCACAAAGTAGCTACTCAAATGTCTTTGGAATTCTGATTATAGGCAGTTACTTAAGCAGGTTGCCTAAGAGTTTAACTTCATAAGGTCGCAGCTGCAAGAAAATTGAATGAATTTGCTCCTTTGGAGATCTCTGCCTTCACTGAAGACCAGCCATTTCCACACTTGTTTGAATAGAGTATAAGAAAAACATTGCATCTCTTAAGATTTTATGTCATCAGTTTGGCAGGGTGGTTCTTGTTGTTGGGGTTTTTTTGGTGTGGTTTTCCTTTTTTTTTTTTTTTTTTTGTCTTATGATTT
>VZRS01012342.1:38497-84973 GCA_013398055.1 Ifrita kowaldi
TTGTTGTTGGGGTTTTTTTGGTGTGGTTTCCTTTTTTTTTTTTTGTGTAATGACTTACTATTGTTTGATCTGTGGCTTTTATTCAGTTAACATAAGCAGAGCTAGTTCTTTCACACAGAGTGCCTTGTTCAGGGTGCTTGCTTGCACAGCTTCCTATGCAAAGGCCTTAACTTACTCTTGAGATCTCTCTGGTATGTGTCATCTTCATGTATTAGTGCTTATCACAACGTGTGTATGGACAAGTGGTTCTTACTTGTGGAATCACTGGTGTCATTAGTAGCTTATGCTAGTCTTTTTTAAGACTTCACTGTTTAAAGTACTCAAAACTAAGTTCACTTACACAGTTATAATTAGAAATGTCCCTGCACAATTTATAGTTGTTTTGTCTTGTCTTCCATGAGATCAACTTACAATTACACATCCAGGAGATGTCGCAGGAAAACATTTTCGTATTCTTAGTAAGTCAACTGAATGGTTGGTTTTTTTTTTTTCATCTGTTTCCCCTTCCTCTTTTATAATCTCAAGAGTCAACTGAAGTTGGAGATAATTTCTCCTTATTGGAACACTTCCTGTCAGGCAAGTTGTTCTTATATTTAGGTTGGGTCACCATTATGGTGTTAGCCACCTTGGATGTCCTGTTCAAATATCCATGTAGTCAAATCACTAAAGAAATGTCAGCTCTCTTCACCGTGGCATTGAGTGTTCTGGTGTGTGGCTCACTTTCACAGTTTCCTGCATTTATCTCCTGGGATTTAGTCTTGGCTTCTCTGATCCCATATGTTTCTTGGGTCACATAGCCAATGTGAGGGTGATTTTTCCTTTTTTTTTTTTTAAATGTATACACTTTTCTGAGTTTTATTTAAGTCTTCATTTTATTGCATTGCTAGCACTTGGTGAGGAATTTGGGGTCTATGTAAAATAATCACCCTAAAACTGGTAGTTCCATTTCCTATGAATTTTTCATAAAGGGCTTAATGCTTCCATTAAACATGGAGTGTTCAAAATTGTAATTTTGCAGGTTGAGCTGCTTTAATATTTTTCCTGTCAATTTTTAGTTAAGTATTCTATAAATGTTCTTTCAGAACCTGATCATCAG
This sequence comes from Ifrita kowaldi, assembly GCA_013398055.1. Lineage (NCBI taxonomy): Eukaryota > Metazoa > Chordata > Aves > Passeriformes > Cinclosomatidae > Ifrita > Ifrita kowaldi. Next base: position 39,594 of record VZRS01012342.1, read on the forward strand.
TGAGAAGATGATCAGTCTTTGTGGTATCATTGGACTGTTTACTTTTTTCCAAGTTTATTTGGAATAAGTGAACTTAGTTAAAGGTTGTTTCTCCCTTGGTGAGAGCCTGAAGGTACCTTGTCTAATACAGACTCTGCTGCAGCTGTGCCTGCTCTCTGGTGGCCTCTACACAGGAGGAAAAGAACCAAATGTTAGGAGTTTTTACAAAGTTACAGAATTGTTAGATACAGCTGGGTTTGAGACTTGACTGAGAGAACAAGTGAGGTAGGAATTGGGAAGATGTGTTCGGGTGTCAGCTCCATGTAATTACAGGTTGGTTCATGTAAAAACTTTTAGCATTATATTAAAGTCTTTTCGTTTATGTGTTCAGCTTTGCGTGAGAAAAGAACAACTGTTGTTGCACAGCTGAAGCAGCTTCAAGCTGAAACGGAGCCTATTGTCAAGATGTTTGAGGATCCAGAGACTACGAGGCAAATGCAGTCCACTAGGTAATTTCTAACATAATTTGTCAGGATGGCTTGTTGGTACCTCTCGAGTGTTGCAGCTAGAAATGCTTTCTGTTTAGTGACTGCAAGAAAGACATTTTTATTTACAGACAGTATTTAAGTAGTGCTTGTGGTCAGGTAATTGAAATTGCTGGACGCAGTTTGCTCTTTTCAGTGCTTTTACCTGTTATGCAGAAGACATCTATTGTTTGTAATATTTGTGAATCAACTTGGAACAAGTGACAGTCATCATCCAGTGCAGTCCAGTCACAGGGGCTTTTTTGTTTTGCTTTGATTTGGTTTAGGGGTTTTTGAGGGAAAATATGGGCTAAAGCAGTTCAGATTCTCTTTTCTGCCTTCCATAAAAGATTATGGAGTGTCATATTAGTCTGGGAGGCCTGGTGGATGAGCATCCTTGCAGCCTCAGAGCACATATTTCTTTAAGGTGTTCTGTCCTTTTCGCTTACTCACTCCATGCCCAAACTGTTCCAGCTTGTTGGTGTAAGGTAGTGCTCATAATAGTCTTCTAAAGATGCATCCAATTTCTTCTAAATTTTCTTATGGGAGTAATTAAAGTAGAATGAGTTTGTCTGCACTATTGTATCTAAGGTCTGTCAGAGTTTCACCATCGTTCAGCCTGAATTGGGCTCTGTAGGAATGAGTTCAGCTGTAGTCACTGAGGAGTAACTGCACCTTCAGCAGAGATGTGGGCAGGTATTTCTTTGGCATAAATTACTTGTTGTCTTCTTTACGTAGGAAACATTGTTATTGCTGTTGTAAATGTGTCTGACAAACTGAAATATTAATTGGATCCCTTTTTCAGCCTTACCTGCCCTAAAATTTTAAATAAAGCATACTGTATCAGACAGAGAACCTATGGCTCAACTTGAACTTAAAGCCTTTACTTGGGTGTATTGTTGGCAAGCTTTATGCATCCACTGATATGGAATGCTGTGACATTACTTCTGGAATTTCTTAGAAAAGTATTGAATGTAAAAACTCTTCTTTCTAGTCTGCAAAAATCTTCTCTATGAATATACCTTTGTTTGGGAACAAGCCCCCTGAAGAATATGGGTCCCTCAAGGGAGAGGAACTTGATTAGAATTTGCTCTGTTTCAAATACACATTATCATCCTTTTTTCTTGCCTCTGTTCTTTTTTCCACTCTTTGTATTGTTTTCAGAATTTGTAATAGATTAATTTAAATCTTGGTCAGTGCAGAAGTGGTGAGGTGCAGTGTATTATGTCTCAATGCACACTTGAAACAAGATGCCAGTAGGAATCATGAAATCTGTTAGCTTTGCAGCATGTCAGGAGTTTATTTTCAATCCTGATCTCACAAGAATGTACTTAAGCTTCTGCTGTAAAAATATTTTTAACAAAGTAAGCTGCCTTTGTGTCTGATTTCAGAGTGGATGTTCATGTCAGATAATTACATAAAGAAAATAAATTGCATTTGTTTATGGCTTGTGATTATGCAAAGCCAGGAGCCACTTGCTTTTGAAGGTATAGCTTTGAAAGTGAAAGTCCCAGTTCCTATGGCAATTGCGCCTAACTTAAAGAAAAGTCTTCCTCCACAACTATTCAAGTCTGACTGAACATATAGAGGTCTTGTTCAATTCTTGCTTTGCTTTTAGCCTGTTTTTAAAATAATAATTAGCCTAGAAAAATGTTACTAAAATACTAGCATTTTGTGGGAAATATGCTCTGTTACTTGGCTTTCAATTCACAGAGGTTGGTCAAGGTACTTCAAATTGGAAGTGCCTTGTTTGGGAGCAAGAGACGCAGTCAATAAATGCACGGAATATAACTTGCCTAATGCTATAGAATATTAGCCCTACTATCCAGCTGCAGCAAGTTTTGTTTTAGAACTGGTACATGATTTGTGTTTGTAAAATGTCTGGAAACTTCACAGCTCAGAAGTTCTGGTTTTGGTTATTGGCTCGGCAGTAGTTCTAATCCAGATTATTTGGGTTAGATAGTAATGGGTAGAATTGGTCTGAAATATGTCCATCTGTCTAGACCTGAGTAGTATGCTGTAGATAGTAGGAAGAACCTCTGAGCATTTCTGTTGGTGATTTCGAATCTGTATCAAATTCAGATAGCTGCATATTATCGGGACTTTAGATCATGATTTTTGATCCATGGTGATGCTGTTTGGAATATCCCAGTCTGGGAAATAATGTGTAAAGGAGATTTTGCAGGTAGAAGTTCTTTCAAGAATAAGCCAAAACATTTCACTTCTCTAAGCTACTGTTGGTGGACATTGACTTTAAAATTACAGAGCCATAGTCAGTATTCCTCATCCTTGAAGTATGTTTTTCTGGAACAAATTCATGAGATTATTTAATTGCTTTCACAGGTATGACTGGGGATTGTCATTCTTGGCTCACTTGGCAATTTGCCATTTCCCTGTAGAATCTTGTACCATAAGTTCTAATTGAACAAACTCACATCTTTGCAGTCAGTTGATTTCAGAGTAAATGGGAAAATACTCCCTTGCATACAGTTTTTACTGTATCTTTGTCCCAGGGAATTTACAACTTGCTTCCTGGAGGCTTAAACTTCTCTTTTGATCTAGGTAATACTGCTTGTTCTTTTAGTATTAATGTTAAATAAAAAAGAGTCTTCAGAGATGCAATCACGTGATCATAGATGTTTAGAACCTACTAGTATGATTATTTTTTATGGTATCTGTGCTCTGCAGATATTCGCTGTGGTGGAGATATTCTTGTGACCCACTCTGTCTCAGTGCTAACAGTAGGATAAGTTTCCTTTCTACTTCTGTTTACTTTAGTCTTTGCTGTTTTTTCCCATCTCCTCTTCAAATCAAGGCTGTTTAGAGTAACTGCACTGGCATTGGAATACGAGAGTAGAAAGATCTCTAATTCAGAATTTATCTTTCATACTGAAAGCTAAGGATGCTATAAAATTTAAAACAACCTTCCACCCTTTCTTAACTATGGTTATTGTTGCAGGTGGCATTCATTGTTTAAAATTAGAATAATTTTAAAGTTTTGAAACTTCATGACATTTTAGTAATAGATGACTCCGCAGCTGCTTTTGAACAAGTGGAGGAATATCACTTTAAATTCATGTGCTTTTTTTGTGTTTTACCTTTAAAATTGTGTTGCATTGTGTAGTGTTGCATGGTGGCTATGAATTTATTTTGTAAAAACAGCACTTTCTATCCTTTTATTATAGAGATGGTCGGATGCTGTTTGACTATTTAGCTGAGAAGCATGGGGTAAGTGTTTTAGCTGCTGAAATTCAGTTCTAAGTATGTCCACCCAACCTCCCTCACTGCTGACAGCACTTTGACCAAGTATGGCCTAGCATTTTGTTCCATCCCCTGTCAATGTAGCTAATAGGCAGGATTCCTAATACTAACATATTTAAGCCTTTGAACTTTTAATTTTTATACTAACAAAAAAAAGTTGAAACTTAATGCTAGCTGCACCTGTGTAACTTAGGTGTGTTTTACTATGTAATGCAAGATTTCACCATTTTCCGGTATTTTCCAGTGTGATCTTTCATTCCATGGCATGGATTGATAGTATAATAGTTTTCTGTTGTCTTTTCCTATGTACAGTGTCTTTCGGAAAGCTGCAGATTTCAAACCTCACTCTACTATTAAAATTGGCTTGTGACAGTGTGTTTTTTTCCTAGTGAATAAAAGCTTTTATTGTATTCCTTTTCAGTTTAGGCAGGAGTACCTAGATACGCTCTACAGGTATGCAAAATTCCAGTATGAGTGTGGTAACTACTCAGGAGCTGCGGAATATCTCTACTTCTTTAGGGTTCTGGTAAGTTTTGGTTGTTGGTGTGGGAGTTAGTTTTATGGTTTGTTTGTTGGGTGTTTTTTAAATGAAATATTTAACCCAGTAAATTGTCTGTTATAATTCTTAGAATGTAGTACTTCTGAGCTTTTTGATGCAATTACTGTACACTGAAGTTGATGGTAATTGTTAATAATCATTAGTTTTGTTCAGCAATTCTGTTATTTTCAAGTAGAGCTCAGAATTGTTCTTTAAATTTGTAGCTCTTGTAACATTTAATTATAGCATACAGTGAAATGAATACTTGTTTTTATGAATACTTGATTTTGTGCACAGATGTAGTCAACAGCAGTGAAAAGCTTGCAGGTGGATTGAATGTAATTGGTGGTAATGGTGAACTGCCAGCTTCTTATCTGAACTCTCACCTGTCTTCTCTTGAATTCTGTGATGGATTTAAGAGTATAAGTCACCTCCCTACGAAATGTAAACAGCTCAGATGATAAACGTAAAACCAGATCCATCGTTTCTGAAGCAACTCTTCGTGTTGTTATAATTCATATCATTTATTACTGGTGGGAGTGAATTTTGAGAATAAAGATTTGATGTCTTGTAAGAATCGCAACACAGGAAATTAATGGTTGGTAGCCAGTGAATGTGCTGCTTTACTAACAAATGGAAATTTAAGGTAACTTGAAAATCCAGATAATGTAGCTGGAACAGCTGCAGTACCTAAAAGCAGTTATTGTAAATAGCTGCCTCTAATTAAGTGATTTGGAACCAGCACAGAGCATGTGAACCTTATGAACTACCTGCTGAATTGGCATGTTTATTGCCTGGAAGATACACAGTTTGTAAGTCAGTATCTCATAGATCTGTACAGTGATTGCTGAAAACATGCAGTGGTTCATACGCAGATGCTTTTTCTTGCTAATTCCTATTCCCATCTAAAAGTAATCTTAACTCTGTGAAACACTGCTAGAGGAAACCACAATAATTTTTGTAATTGGCTGTAATTAAAGAAGAAAAATTGGAAAATGTATCTTTAATCAGAAGAGTAGAGCTTAAAGTAGAAATGAGTTGAGTTCTTGGTCTAAATTCTGATGCTAAAGCTGACTTTCAGTGTTAAAGGTGCTTTTTATGTGCCAAGAGTGGAAGTGACAGTTACATATGTAGGTTTGTGGGCAACTGTCCTTAATTCTTCATGCCTTTTTTCTGGGCATAGCATTATGTTCTTGTATGTCAAGTAACTAATCTCAGAAAATGAAGTACTGATTTTGTGCTGGTAATAGCTTAGTATAGAACTTTTGTTACTAGTTCTGATGGGAGAAGATTTGTTTAAAATTTCTGTGTGATGAAACACAGAAATCTCAGTGGAAGAACTATTGTAACCAGTCTGAGAACAGAATATGACATTGGGAATGACATAGTGCAACTCATTCCTGTGTAAAACTAACACAGCTTGACCTTAGGACTACCCTTCCAGGAAATAGGTTTGCTGCTGCAAAGTTGCAGTTCCACTGGACATTTCTGTAACAAGAACACTTCTGGGCAAGACATTAGCAGGAAGAGTTTGGAATGCTAGGTTTTTGAAGGTGGTCACCTACTATTATGAGTTCTTTAGGAACCTGCCTTGGAATAACCTTGTTTTACTAGTTTAGAAGCATTTTTGTATGGTGAAACAAAAAAACCCCAAAAAACCCACAAAATAAATCTGATACTCAGGCTTTGCTTTTTTTAAACTGCAGCAGCATGCATCTTTGTCTTACTTTGGCAGGGTTTCCTAGTTTCTGCTTAAGAAATTTTACTACTGATTTCTTTTTCTGTGCCTAAACTGCTTTTCTGAAAAAAAAAAAAAAAAGCACTTAATTTGCAGAGATAGACTATGCAAAACTGATGTCTTGTAAATAAAAAATACTGCCAGAAAGTATCTTTTGTAATTTAAAAAAAAAATACTAAGAGTGTGACTTTTTTGCTATTATTGAAAATAGGTTCCAGCCACAGACAGAAATGCTTTGAGTTCTCTCTGGGGAAAACTGGCATCTGAAATCCTGATGCAGAATTGGGATGCAGCCATGGAAGATCTCACAAGACTAAAGGAGACAATAGATAATAATGTAAGTAAAATCTTGGACACCTTAGCAAGGTGAGAGGTTAGACATGCTAGTACTCAAGTTTTATTATAAATCACTTGCAGTCTTATTTAGGGGTAGGTTACCACCTTTTCACGTGATACTTCTGTATTGGCAGTGGGAGAGTTGAAGGATGCTCGTGAAGAAATAATGAAACATTCTTTTTCAAATTGCTTGCCTCTTAACATCTTAAGTTCTCATCTAGATTTTTAAATACATTTCCAATAATAAAATCTTAAGGATGTGTTTGAGGGCAAGGTATTATTGTGTGAAATTGTTGCTTAAATTTCAGATGCTGGTACTGTTCATTTTCTGTAAAGAATAAAATGCATGTGAATAAACCATGTTTTTATCTCATGAAGACAGCACTTTTGACAGAAAGTGCAAGACAGTTTGTATTTGGAAAGAGTTTTCAGCTAATTCAGCTTTCTTGACGAAACTCTCCTGAGTTCAGATGAGTACCAAGAACTTAAGGGGAGAGTGGGGCTGCAGTACTAATTCAGAGCAGATGAAGGCATTAGGGACCTCTGAGTCTTCTCTTTGCTTGTGGAGCTTCACTGGCCATATCTAAGATGTGAAAGTTTTACTCTCTTGAACCAGTGTCTTGAAAAAACAGAGTTTTTTTCTGTCCCCCAGTCGTTTTTTGTCTATGTGGCAGATAAATTAGTGTTAACGAATTTTCTTCTGTAATTTTGTTTTTATGATTCTGTATGGTTATGATAGACTATTTGACTTGTTCATAAAACTGCAAGATTTTTTTAGGGTAGAATCATAGCAGTTTGTTCTCATGCTCTTTGGAGTGATGACTCATCCTCAGCGTGTTGTTTTGCAGTCTGTTTGAAGTGCTTTTGAAATTTGGAGCTAATACAGGTACTTAGAACTGAACCCTTGTTTGTCCATTATCAGCAGATTTAAATAAAGATAATTAACTTTTTTTTTTTTGGCTGAAAGTGATTATAGAGTTCCATCATTGCCTGAGGGTCTATGGCAAAAAAAAAAAAAAAGTCTTGTGAGGATTTAGAAAGGAAATAAAACAGAAAAGGTGAAAAAGTCAAGTAGTTTCTCAGATCACATCTGAAGAGGATATACAAGAAACAAAATTCAGAATTAAAAAGGGAAGTAACTTAGGTTAGTGTGGTGGTCTTAGAAAGCTAAAATCTCTGTTTTGCCATAAACAAAATGCAAATTTCAGCAAACAGTTTGGAATATAATATTGGAAAATTTATGTTGCTTGTAACTTTCAGTAGATGTGTCATTGAGATGGCAAAAAAGCTGGAGGTCAGACTCAGCTTGTGAGTGATGACGGTTACAAGGAGCTGATGTAAAATCACAAAATTTTGAGCAATTGCAGGTTTCCGTGGATTAGTATTCTAGCAAACTTTGTGTTTGACTTGAACCAATGTTACATTTTCTCTTAGTCTGTCAGCTCTCCGCTGCAGTCTCTTCAGCAAAGAACATGGCTCATCCACTGGTCTTTGTTCGTGTTTTTTAATCATCCTAAAGGGAGAGACAACATCATTGACCTTTTCCTCTATCAGCCACAGTAAGTTGTGTTGTACTATATGGGGGTCTTTAAATCAAATTGAAGGCAGATGATGAATATGCAAGATTGCTGAACCTAAAGTTGCAGGGGTGACGGTATTGTTCTATTTTGATTTTATAAAAAGCTATTTTAAAAGATTCTTGAGAGAAATCAAGACTAAAAATGATAATTGAAACACTGTATTTATTTGTGAGAGGATTGACTTATATGTAGATCTAGTGGTCTGTGTTGCTCTCCTTTGGATGCTCTCTGATAGCTTGATACCTTTCTTGTGGCACTCAAAACTGCACGCAATACCAGCATGAGGCCACCCCAGTGCAGAGCAGGACAGTCCCTCCCTTGCCCAGCTGGTGATGCTGTGCCTGATGTTCACCAAGACACAGTTGGCCCTCCTGGCTGCCCGGGCACACTGTGACTCAGTCAACTTGTTGTTGACCAGGACCCCCAGATGCCCTTTCTGCTCTCCAGCCTGTCATTGCCCAGTCTGTGCACAGATCCAGTGTTGCCCTGTTCCAGATGCAGAATCTGACACTTGCCCTTGTTATACTTAATGCAGTTGGTGATTGTCTGGCCCTCTGATTTCTTTGTTAGGATCTCTCTGCAGGGCCTCTCTGCCTTTGAGGAGTTAACAGCTCCTCCCATCTTAGTGTCATCAACAAGCTTCAGGGTACCTTTGAGTTCTGAATCTGTGTTTTTTCTTTCTAGGTATCTCAATGCAATTCAGACAATGTGCCCACATATCCTCAGATATTTGACTACTGCAGTCATAACAAATAAGGATGTTCGTAAGCGTAGACAGGTGCTGAAAGATCTAGTCAAGGTTATTCAGCAGGTAAGGACTGCAGTATCTGATATTTTCTGCCTCTTTATTAAGGAGACTTCATGATGACTTTCTTCTAATAATATACATGGGTTAGGATTTGAAGTATTTTGGTACGTTTTTTTTGTCAATAAAAGTTCTTACTGAAGTATAATGCATATCAGTCAGTAGGAGGATGGAACAGATTTTTTTCTCCTTTCATATGCATGAGCAGTGTATGCACACTTACATGCATAGTGGAGTATGCACTCAATTCTTTTTTTCTATATAATTAAATGCAAAACATTCAGTGAGATGTGAAATGACTTTGGATCTGATTCTTGTTTTTCAGCCATCTGTACGAAAAATTGTTGTATGAATAAGGGTTCTTTCTTACATTTCAGAACCACTGAATTGTCTGTGTTGATTTGAGTTCACATGCATTCTCTTGAAAATGGTTCTGTTGTCAAAGTTGCATGTAGATGGAGATACAGAGAAGAGCAATAGAAGAGTTGCTTGGTAGCAGTCAACAGGGTTATGGGCCAGATTTTTATCTGAAATCAGCATGCCACTTGTATACAAACCATTACATTTCAAACACTTTATAATGTTGTGAATAATAAACATTATATCTATGTGTGTGTGTATATGTAAATGTGACAGTACAGTTGTTACAGGCTAGCAATCAATTACAACCACGTCAGGCATTTGGGAAACTACCTATGCAAAGCCCAATCAACGCAATGATCAAATTTTAGTCACAACTTAATCTGGTTTTAACCATTAGTGTACAAAAAGTAGCATAAGAAGCAGTAAATAAGTGTTATGACTCATCTTTTTATCTAAAATCTGATTGTAACATTGAGCTTCTAATATAATACGAATTTCTAATACTTGAAGTAAGTAACATTTTACAACTTCTTGCTTTTGTTTCATCTTGCACACCTTTAGGGTATTCCTTTTGAAAATACCAGCTTGGGCTTTGGTTTTGAAATCTCCTACCAGGTTTCTTAGTACTCATCTACTCTGTATGATTCATGATATTAAATCATGATGTAGTAGAGCTTTTATAGACTTGAAATAACTTATGTGGTACTGCTCTAGTAGTAGTAAAAGATTGTTTATACTTGCAACATCTTTGGAAGTATTGAATTGATAGGTAAGCAGTTTTTTGTTTATTGAATTTAAGACATGCTCATTCTAAGACAATTTTGCAGAGTGGTTGTTAATAATGTTTAAGTGTAATTTTGATGTGAAAAACATTTACATATAAAACTGAATTTGGGATTGTAAATACAATTCCTTGGGTAAGAAAAAAATGACTTTGATCCATAAAGAAAAAATACCTCTTTTAGGAATTCCCTTAATCTGTTGATCTTGGTGTATGCTAAAGCAGATATTGATAGATACTGATTTAAGCTGTCTTAAAATACACATGAGAAACACTTAAGGGGATGTTTAATTACATCTGAATTTACACAATTGTATATAGATACAGTGTTGCTTCTGCCTGGTAACTGAGAAAGTTCAGTAACTTCTGTAATGCTGAAATAAATTGAAGTAGTTTGTGTATAGAAAGTGGCATTTTTGTTAGCTATGTTGTCCATAAAAATCAAATAATCATTCAGTTTCAAGTATGGAGGATTTGGTGTTGAAGTAATTTTTGAAATCAGAATTTAGGAAGACTATTCTATCATATTTTATGAAATTTGGAGGTTTGATACAGAGACAGCTCTAGTCTCCTGACACTTTCCTAACTCAAAGATTGCAGCATTAAATGCTGAAGGTGAAACTACACCTCTGGTTTTTTAACTAGACTATTGGTAGGAAGCACATTTATGTAGCTCTTCTAAGAGGAATTGAGAAGTTCAGCTTTTTTTAAGGTGATGTAGAAATGCTTGTTCCTACTATTAATTTTTTTTTAAGAATATAAGGAGTACTTGAGTGACTACATGGCCTTGATTTCAAATTTTGTTCCTAATTTTGTGTGTATGTTAAATGCTTTTTGACAGGAATCCTACACATACAGGGACCCTATCACAGAGTTTGTGGAATGCTTGTACGTTAACTTTGATTTTGATGGAGCACAGAAGAAGCTGAGAGAGTGTGAAACAGTAAGACTTAAAATTTTTATAAGACTCCTTTTTCTTTAAGTAAAGACCTCTAAAATTCACACTGGACAGCTAATTTATTCAAAGTGGTGTTTGATTCCATTGCCAGTGTTTTCTGATAAACTTCATTCCTTGGTTGGGTGCTGTTGTGATTTTTGACAACTCATTTTGTAACACTTAAGCATGACTTACTGTTAAGGATGTAGCTTTAATGTTTTAATAATGTTATACTTAAGAAGTTCTAGAAGAAGAAGCAAATAGGTAATCATGCATTTGGCTGAGCTTCAGGTTTTCCATTAAAGCTTGAGAAATGCTTGAAGAAAAGCTCAGATTTGCCTTTTGTTGTGAAAGATGAGTAGGGAGTCAAACTTTGTGTTGAAAGGATCTTCAGTAGAGTTAAGACAGCAGTAGAGTTTGACCTTCAGTAGAGTTATGACCTTACTTTCTCCTTGAGTCAGACCTCAGTGATCATGTTAGCATGCAATTTAAATTTACTAGGATGATGAACAGTGAAGCAATGAAAAATATTGCTAATCTATAGCTTTTCCTCTGCATCTTCGAATGTAGCAGTAATGGTTTTAGGTATACTGTGGAGTGCTCTTAGTTATTGGCAAGTGTCTACCAGTAAATTTCTGTTCACATGTTTGTTCTCATGTTCCCTTTCTGCTTACACTTGCAGGTGCTTGTGAATGATTTCTTCTTAGTGGCTTGCCTTGAGGACTTCATTGAGAATGCCCGCCTCTTTATATTTGAGACTTTCTGTCGCATCCATCAGTGCATCAGCATTGGGTAAGAGAACGTCTTCATTCCTCAGTTCAGAAAATCAGTCATGGAGGGCAGTTTGGCAAACAGTGTAAACTTCAGGAGTGAAGTATTCAATCATCAGATAAAATACGAACTGAAATCTCATTTGGATGGTATTCTTTCTAGTTTTATAGCTCTGATGTGATGTACTTGAATTACAATTATATTTCAGAGTTGAATTATTGTGTTTAACTTCAAAACAACTTTTCTCTGCCANGGGATCTCTACTGGATTTAATGGGAGCTTTCGTACCCAGTGTCACCAAAGTCCTGGTGACTTCATTTGGACTTCAATTCCACATGTTGAAGTGGAGTGTTAGTATTAAGTAAATACAAATTGTAAATACAGTAATTGCTTAAATATATTTTTACTTAGTATATACAGATACCTATGTCTGTCTTACAGGCATGTTCTTTGAAATTTATTAAATCACATTGCTTTTTTCATTAATTAAATAGAAAACAATGGATCTTATTCCCTATGGCACAAAGATTCAGCTGTAGTAATTGTTATTAGCAAATATGTCTGTTGTTTATTCAGATTTATTTTATAAATGCAGACTTTTCAAATGGATCAGCTCTGATGCCTCTTTTGTATATATACTTAAAAAAAGATAAATGGGAAGATGTTATGTATGCTTTAGATCTCTTTCCACTTGGCCTTTGCCCACATATCCCATATTTCCACATCCTTTTAATTTAAAGGAAAAAGTGAAGTGATAAACTGTGAATGCTATAAAAATCTCACTGATAGAGAGCAGTGCAGAGATCCTTGAGACAGCAGAAATGAAGGCTGTTGAATCAATCAAGTTCAGTGGAGTCTTGTTACTAGCTTTTATCCAGAGCAAATGTGTGCATCTAGTCCTTTAAGGAAAGGATTTTACACTGCCTGGTTTCAAAGGAAAGGATTTGAGAGAAAATTGTCTTAATATTGCAAACTTCTTGGAAGGATTGCTTTTTTTATGGATAGGTATAGCTGGAGAAAGGACTGATTCTTACTACTTTTAATCTTTAGTCACTGTGTGACATGTTTGTCTTCATTGCCTTTGGAAAGTATTTTTTTTATCCTTTGTATCAGCTCAAAATAGTCAGTGGCTTTGATGTAAAAGGGAAACAGTGAATTTGAGCCTTTTAGCCAGCTGTGGTGTATTGGGTTTAAGCATATAGTCCTAATAGTAAGTGGAACTACATGCTGTGAGCAGAGCTTTTCCATACTTAATACTCATTTTTGTAAGAGGGCGAATGCTTCATCTAAAATCACTTAAAGCAGAGTACTGCGCATTTAGGTATAAAGGGGGTTTGAACAAGGATTCGGAAAAAAGACCCCATAAATATAGTTCTTAAGGATGAGTTTCTGGGGAATATAAAGCCCAATAGTGTCGTGCTCTTTCTTACAAATTCTTTTTAGTGATGTGAATACTGCACATATTCAAGTACAAGTTTTCAATGAAACTAGATGTTTAAGCTTTTTTTAACTAGAGACTAGATGTCTTTCTAAGAAGTTTCCTTCTCTTACCTGACTCCAGTCAATGAGCAAAGACTCCACAGTGTGTATGTTAAATATTTTTCAAGTCTTGTATCAAAAGGTATTGATAAACTGTGGGCAACATACCAGTGATGCATTATGGCAAAATTGTGGTAGGTGATTGCCATTTATTTATTGTTTACTACTTATAGTTCATATTTTTTTGTGCTGGTATCTCAACTTTCAGTATGATAAAAATTGTAGTTGGCTGCCCTTGCTATGCTTGATTCCTAAATATAGGTAACAGTGTCCTTTCTTTTATAGGCATTATAGTGTATTCTCAGGTAAGTGGTAGATTTGGAGCTGAGACATTTATTTCAGAATGACATGGATATTCCTACCACATATCCCTAAGTTAATTGCACATGGAATCAATCATCTGTAATGAGGTGGTTCTCAGTACATCATTCTGTTTTTAATGATGGATGTCAGCCTTAAATTTCTTTGCAAGCTGTAACAATCATTAGATTTGGGCTGATTAAATTAGGTGCAGAAGTATTTCTTAGTGTATTTCAGACTTGCTTTTGAAGAAATTAGCCAGTTGAAATGCTTGGTTGAAATGAATGTTTGGCTGAGGCATAGTTCTTGCATTTCTTTGTTCGCAACTGATTTCCACTGCTAATCCTGGAGCCTAAAACTACATGGTTGTAACACAGTGCTTGATGAGTACTGTTTAACTATTCAGAATGAATTTGAAAACAGTTAGTGGGAAACTTGCTCTTCCTTATAATAAGGTAGAAAATAATTGCCTGTTTAATTTTTTGTCTACTTAGGTCTGCTAGGGAGATGACATTTTTCCAAAGGACATAGTTGCTTTGTCAGTTGTAACTTCAAGTTTATACATCCCAAATCACACTGATTGGTTTGCTGTTTGAAATATGTTTAATAGGGAGTAATAGAGGAAGCTAATTCTTAATTCTTGTTTTAGTTAGTTTGATATGCCTGTATTTAATTGGAGAGCTGAATATGCTTCATTCTTCTTTTGTACTGCACACACAAAATATATGCAAGATGGGCTTGTTCATATATGAACATGTGAGGAATTCAGTACGCTCGCCTTTTAAGTAAATGAAAACTTAAATGACACTAGCCCTAGCATGACCCAAATAAGTGAATTTCCTTATAAAACAGGGGGACAGAAATGATTAAAAAAATTATTTTTTGCAACTGTTCTGGCAAAACTGCCATTCAAAATTAGCTGTAACTTGAAATGCTAGACTATTCTTTAAATATTAATAGTATTATTTCATTATAATTGATTTAATTTTTATTGAATTATAGCAGGAATCTTTATAAACAGTGGTAACCTATGATACAACTTCCATTGCTTCCTTTCCTTAATATTAATGGTGTTAATATGTATTTGTAAATCTAAATGTGTCACTATTACTTCAACTGTGCAACTTGTATGAAGCTAAGCTGTATTTTATATCTCAAGAGTTTTAAATACGTGTTCTAACTGTGTTAGGAGAAAAGTGGTGTTTGTTACAGAGTTGTAATCAGGATAGGTCTTCAGTGCATTCACTGTGGAAGGATAAGGAATACTTTTTTGGCCATGTGTGTTACTTCACCAGGAAAATACCTCTATGTTATACATCCATGCACTTTGGGTGGTACTGGCTGCTTCACTGTAGGCTGCAAGGAGACTCTAAGAGGGAATCTAGTTGCCACAAGTGCTGGAGGAAGGTCGTCTCTTGTGTCAAAGATGGGATAAAGTTTTAGGTCTTTTAATAGATTTATTCTTTATTCACTAAAAGATAGTTGTTACCTGATAACTTCAGTTGGTTTGTATTAAAATTTAAATTCTATGTAAGTCTCAAAGCAACAAGTTGAGATAAAATAGGTTTTTACATCCTTTTACTCTGTCGTTTTCTATGATTTTTAAGATTGTCAGATACAAGTGCAGGGAAATAATACTTGTACAGAAGTGTGTTATTTCTGTCGTGTTGCTATATACTATATGTTTGTTCAAAAAACACCTTTTAGTTTAAAAAAAAAAGCGACTGCTGAAGCAGCTGAGCTGGTAGTAAAATGTAGATATAATAGGAAAAGGTAGAATTATTTGGTAGTAACAAATGCAAAATACTTCCTAGTTTCTTGATTGGAATGATTCTCTGGAAATCTGTGCCCTCTTCTGCTCCTGTTTCACGGGGATTTTGTCAAGGAAAAAGGAAGGTGTAGGTGCTGTAGGTTGGAAGTCACCTGGTTTAATCCTGTGAACCAAATTACAGCTCTGAGCAGGTCCCACAGCAGTATTCCATTGTGCTGCTTAGTCAAGAATCCACTAGTGAAGGCCTTGTCTCCAAGAATGGAGGTTCCACACTGTAATCCCAAAATTGGGTTGCTTAATCTCCATTGTAGTGGCAGTAACCTTTCTTGTGGTCATCTGGAAGGAAACTTACTTTATCTAAATCTTACTAATGTTTCTAAGAGAAATGTAAGAATTACACCCACCCCCATGTTCTTTCAGTTTAAAATCTCTTCTGTTTCAAGTCAAATGTTTAACATCACTGATTAGGGGTAATAAAGTGATTGTACATTATTTTCTATTAAAGTATCTCATGTTCTGTTCAGATGACTGATAATTCCACAAAAATTTCCATCCCTGATATCTTCTGCTCTTGTCTGCCTTTACAATTGCTAATTCAAACTCAGATTAAAAGGTCTACTGGAACAGTAGCAACTGGGGTTGGATTTTACTTCCCCTTACTGTGCCAAGTTCAAACACCTGTTACCAATTTGTTGTGTTATTTTGCTGAAGTGAGTCTGTGTAAATCCAATATGTTAAGCTACTTTGGGTTTTTTTTCTATTCACTTCATGTTTACCTATGGAAAAAAATGGAATTTGCTTTTATAGTTGTGAGAAAGGTGAGAGCTGAGACCGTATAGGAGAGACAGCTGTATAAAAAAGAGTATGTAGAAGTCCAGCCAGGTAGATGAGCTAATGATTGATAGTTTATAAAGTATTTACTTGATGCTAATAATCATCAAGAAGAAAATCACTTTTTCAGGCGGAGAAAAATATGTTTAGGCAAGATCCTGTAAAATGGAGAGAAATTGACCTCTTGTGCAACTCAGCATAGCCAGCTGGCTTTTTAGTCATGCCCGTAGCCCTTACCTCATGTTTGTTACCTTAGTGTGAAAGCTGATGGAAGAATGAGCGTTACAAATGCCCTGTATGAGCCAACTGCCAGCAGGAAGCTAAAGGAGTTAGCTGGAAAGCCACAGGAAACACTATTAGGAGGAATTATTCCTGGACAAGAGTGCTTGTTTGATTAAGAATTTTCCTTTCTCTGTTCTCCCCCACCTTCCTTGAAATTGCAAAAAGTTTTAGCATAGTGTATGTGTCATATCTTCTGTACCAAGCTCTGTCTCATGGGTCTTGTTCCTGAACTTCAGAGTGAAGTTTTCTTGCTAAACATTTTCCTGGACTAGTTAGTGTATACTTTCTTGACTGCTGATTGCATTTAAATAAGAATAAAAGCAGTTGGGTTTTTTAATAATGGTGGTGGTGACTTTATGTTAATAGTGAAGTTACTTAAATGACAAATTTTCCAAGAATGTTTGTGTAGATAAGTTTTAATAGGAACATAGGAAAATTGTGCAGGTCAAGATTTAAAAGCAATACAGTGTAGTTCAGAATGAGCAAATATATACTTCAGGATATGAATTTCTTATTTGCAGTGGGGGTGGGAGATGTGCAGGAGAGCATGTATGTAAGTTTTAAAGTCATTTCAGTCAATGAAAGTAAGCTTCCCAGGCATGCAGTATTTATTGAATCTTGGACTGTGTCAAATTTTGTGTGGGTTTGACTTGTATTCCATAGTCCCTAGTTATGTTTTCCAACATCAGAGAGATTCTCTTTCACCATTTAATAAGTTTGTTATCTTTTAGTATGTTGGCAGATAAACTAAATATGACTCCTGAAGAAGCGGAAAGATGGATTGTCAATCTAATTCGAAATGCACGATTAGATGCCAAATTGGATTCAAAGCTGGTAAGACTGTACCTAGAACCATGGAATGGTTTTTGTTGAAGGACCTTAAAGACCATCTAGTTAGACCCCCCCTGCAGGGACATCTCCCAATATCGCAGATTGCTCAGGGCCTCATCTGTCCTGGCCTTGAACACTTCCAGGGATGCAGCATTCACAGTTCTCCTGGGCAACCTGTTCCACCGTCTCACAGTAACCTATTCTAAGCCTACTCTCTTTCAGTTTAAAGCCAGATGGATCCAAGTGAATTTGTTGAGTTTTTCATTAAATTTCTTTTACTTCATGGGCAAAGGAAAACAATAGAAATCAGAACTCTCTGTTCCCGGATACACTGTAGTGGATTTCATTTATTGTGTTTTGCACTTGTCTGTATCATGATCTGTGAAAGCTCTGAAAGCAGAGTGTTACACTAAAGGCCTTTGCATTCTGAGCAATTCTTAAATTTGTTTTATGTTTGCTGGGTTTTAGGGCCATGTAGTCATGGGCAACAATGCAGTCTCACCTTATCAACAAGTGATTGAAAAGACCAAAAGCCTGTCTTTTCGTAGTCAAATGTTGGCTATGAACATTGAGAAGAAACTGAATCAGAGTGGTAGATCTGAGGTTGGTATAAGTTACGTTTTTCTGAATTCTTGCTGTCTTTTTTGTGAGAGATAAATTTAAGTATAATTCTTAACCTATGCCTTAATTCAGCAGATGTACCTACTCCTAGTTCTAATACTAGGAGTTACATTGGAAAAGGTTTACTTAGTCATGGTGAGAATTAGACAGTGGGTGGTTCTTGCTTTCTTTCAGCCTTTCTCTTCATCGTTATATTTTCTTCTGTTGCGTAACTGTTTCTGTCATTTGCTGCTCTGCTTCCTTTAAATGGTCTCCTTCACCACCAGGAAAGGGCAGATTAAGAAGTGTGACACCTATGAAAGTAGTTATAATACTTTTTCCAAGTGAGTTGTACTAAAGTATTGTAGGTGCATGTGTGGTATTGAAAGAAGAATGAATGGTGCTTAACACTGGAGCATGGAGGAAGAGTTGTGCAAAACCCTAACTGTTAAACCCATTTAGTGAAATTCTAGAAAATGTAATTAAGTCATTGAAAGGCTTAAGTAGAACCAATGAAAATGAGAAAGTTGACAAGATCATCTGGTTTTGTTTCCCTCCACATTTCAATATGGGAAGCTCTGTGAAGGAGAACAGCACTGTAAGGGGATGGCTCTGTGGTCCACTAAGGACCCAGCCATACATCTTTAAAACAAACAAAGTCAGAACAAACTTTACCACACAATAAAAGAGCTTAAACAGTAGAAGTTTTATTCCTCATTGCTTGGCTGAAATACTGGTGGAAGTTGGACAAGCACTGGTGCACTAGTTTATCTGTTAATGGGAAGTCATGTGAAACTTATGAGCCATTACTTTCTTTTAAAAATACAGCTGAAAAATTATTCTTAGATTTATGTTGGGGTCTTCTAAACTTTTCCTTTTTGAAGCTACTAGCTTGGAGTACTCTAGCTGTACAACTCAATTACAGTATGTGTGTCTGTTATATCAACACTTGCTTTAATCTTATAGGGTATCCTTCACTAATTAACAACATTCCCACTTCATATGCAGTATTAGAATTGTTTAACTTAATGTGTCATAAATTTCTGTAAGTATTAGGTAATACAGTAATTTCTTCTAATCCTTATTTTTTCATTTTTTAGGCACCTAACTGGGCTACTCAAGACTCTGGCTTCTATTGAAATACTTCTGCAGTACAGGGAAATCTGTTTATTTGACTAAAAAGCACATAAATATGTAACCTTTTTGCGAAAANGCGGAAAGATGGATTGTCAATCTAATTCGAAATGCACGATTAGATGCCAAATTGGATTCAAAGCTGGTAAGACTGTACCTAGAACCATGGAATGGTTTTTGTTGAAGGACCTTAAAGACCATCTAGTTAGACCCCCCCTGCAGGGACATCTCCCAATATCGCAGATTGCTCAGGGCCTCATCTGTCCTGGCCTTGAACACTTCCAGGGATGCAGCATTCACAGTTCTCCTGGGCAACCTGTTCCACCGTCTCACAGTAACCTATTCTAAGCCTACTCTCTTTCAGTTTAAAGCCAGATGGATCCAAGTGAATTTGTTGAGTTTTTCATTAAATTTCTTTTACTTCATGGGCAAAGGAAAACAATAGAAATCAGAACTCTCTGTTCCCGGATACACTGTAGTGGATTTCATTTATTGTGTTTTGCACTTGTCTGTATCATGATCTGTGAAAGCTCTGAAAGCAGAGTGTTACACTAAAGGCCTTTGCATTCTGAGCAATTCTTAAATTTGTTTTATGTTTGCTGGGTTTTAGGGCCATGTAGTCATGGGCAACAATGCAGTCTCACCTTATCAACAAGTGATTGAAAAGACCAAAAGCCTGTCTTTTCGTAGTCAAATGTTGGCTATGAACATTGAGAAGAAACTGAATCAGAGTGGTAGATCTGAGGTTGGTATAAGTTACGTTTTTCTGAATTCTTGCTGTCTTTTTTGTGAGAGATAAATTTAAGTATAATTCTTAACCTATGCCTTAATTCAGCAGATGTACCTACTCCTAGTTCTAATACTAGGAGTTACATTGGAAAAGGTTTACTTAGTCATGGTGAGAATTAGACAGTGGGTGGTTCTTGCTTTCTTTCAGCCTTTCTCTTCATCGTTATATTTTCTTCTGTTGCGTAACTGTTTCTGTCATTTGCTGCTCTGCTTCCTTTAAATGGTCTCCTTCACCACCAGGAAAGGGCAGATTAAGAAGTGTGACACCTATGAAAGTAGTTATAATACTTTTTCCAAGTGAGTTGTACTAAAGTATTGTAGGTGCATGTGTGGTATTGAAAGAAGAATGAATGGTGCTTAACACTGGAGCATGGAGGAAGAGTTGTGCAAAACCCTAACTGTTAAACCCATTTAGTGAAATTCTAGAAAATGTAATTAAGTCATTGAAAGGCTTAAGTAGAACCAATGAAAATGAGAAAGTTGACAAGATCATCTGGTTTTGTTTCCCTCCACATTTCAATATGGGAAGCTCTGTGAAGGAGAACAGCACTGTAAGGGGATGGCTCTGTGGTCCACTAAGGACCCAGCCATACATCTTTAAAACAAACAAAGTCAGAACAAACTTTACCACACAATAAAAGAGCTTAAACAGTAGAAGTTTTATTCCTCATTGCTTGGCTGAAATACTGGTGGAAGTTGGACAAGCACTGGTGCACTAGTTTATCTGTTAATGGGAAGTCATGTGAAACTTATGAGCCATTACTTTCTTTTAAAAATACAGCTGAAAAATTATTCTTAGATTTATGTTGGGGTCTTCTAAACTTTTCCTTTTTGAAGCTACTAGCTTGGAGTACTCTAGCTGTACAACTCAATTACAGTATGTGTGTCTGTTATATCAACACTTGCTTTAATCTTATAGGGTATCCTTCACTAATTAACAACATTCCCACTTCATATGCAGTATTAGAATTGTTTAACTTAATGTGTCATAAATTTCTGTAAGTATTAGGTAATACAGTAATTTCTTCTAATCCTTATTTTTTCATTTTTTAGGCACCTAACTGGGCTACTCAAGACTCTGGCTTCTATTGAAATACTTCTGCAGTACAGGGAAATCTGTTTATTTGACTAAAAAGCACATAAATATGTAACCTTTTTGCGAAAAAGTAATTATGTGTTAGAACTGATGTTATTTGAATAAAATTGGCTACTTTTAACAGTCTGTGTGTGTTTGATTTAAATAGATTATATTGTATAGGAACTTTTTAACATCATAGTGTTCTATAGGATTTTGGATCGTGTTTTGGATGTCAGTCTGTTAGGTTGGTTTGTACCAAAGGATGCTTTTGCTCTCAGGGTTGTCTGAGTTTGGAAGCAGGGATTTATAGATTTTTATTACCTATTGCAAATGTTGCATTTTTAAAAAATTAAAAGTGGTGGACCATGTTTGAACATGTGGTCAAGCCAAAATCTTTTTCTGCACTTCCATGTTTTTGTTTGTTACATGAGAAGCTTGGAAGAGAGAAGGCACATGTAGCCAATATGTTTTGTGAAACCTAACATAGTCTACATGTAGAATAATTTGAGTGGACCTCTTGTATTCATGCTTCAGAATTTTTCCTGTTTGAAATCTCATTTTTAATCTTGCCTCATGTTGTAAACTTTCTGGAGTAGTTTTTTTGATTGGAAAGGAGGATTACGAAAGGCCTGATGAGTGAGCTGCATATGGTTTAAAACTTCCATTCTGAAATTTGAAGTTCTTAAGATCAATGGTGCAAATAAGAGAACAAAACTCTAGTTCAACTATTGGAATTTGAAGGGGGTTTGTAAGTTTTGGGGTTTTCAGCTACTGTTCCACACTTGCTCGGATTTCCTTAGCACCTTTGCACTGCAGAATATACCTTAGCTTCTTTTAGGAGAAAATCATAGATCCTTTTCCTGAGTTCTGTCAGGTAAAGTGACTCATCACTGAGGTGCACGTTGGAAAGAAAGAGGCACTATCACTGGATACAGTTTTGTATTTACGGCTGAGGGGAAACACCAGCCACTCACCTTCAGCTTGTTCCAACTGTGTACCTGTTTCCCTCTTAACTCCTTAAGTTCCTGTATTCATCTACATGTGTGAAGTTGTTTTAGCTTGCCAGCACTCCTGCTTACTGTCTGGAATTTCATGTTGGCTGGGAAGGGAGAGTAAGTTTAGTAGTGGTCAGACGTAAGGCTAAGACCAGTTTTTACGGTTGTCTTCAGTCCCTTCAGTGGAAGGATTCACAGCCGGACGAGTCTTCAAGACTGCATGGAGACAGGCTCAGTGGCAATGGACACAAATTGAAACATGGCAAAAATCCAGTTAGATTTAAGTGGGAATAAAGAAGAGTATTTTTAGTTTTTTGACCCAGAAGATGATCAGGCACTGGAAGCAGTCACCCAGAAACGATATGCAGTCTCCACCTTTGGATTTAGTAAGTACCTGACCACCCTGACAGATGTTAACCTGCTTTGAGGAGGGAGTTTGATTCTGGCCTTCCTTGGCTGAGCAGCTGGAATTTAGGAAGTGGTAGCAACAAGCAGTTAAAAGTAGATTGCTGCTAGACTATAAATAAACATGGTGCAAGAAAGCTGGTCTGCAGCACAAGGATTCACTTTATATATAGGATTGGTTCCTAGGATGGGCTTGATGAGTCTGAATTGGTGCTGAAGTTAACAAGTTGCTTTTGGAGAGCAGTTTCCTAAGGCTGAGCATGCTCTATGCCAAGTTCCTTACTCCCCAAGTTTTCTGTCAAGGGATTGACTAAATTGCAGTCCGTACTAGATTCACTCTATATTGTTACAGCCCCAAAACAGTCACTTTAGAACAATCCAGATTGTGTAATAGCCATGTTCCCTGTTAACACAATCATAGAAGTGCAGTTGTGTAATAATTAAAGAATTTTTAAATGAGATAAAATTGGAATGTTTCTTTGTAAACAGCAGGGAAAGGGCCCACATGCAGCTTTCCCTTTGACAGGAAGAATTTACTTAAAAGTACAGTTTTAAAATCATCTCATCTCAGGAGTGGGATGTTATCATAGCTTTCTGTTCTCTAAGTTTCAGACCTTTCATGTACCAGCTGTGTAGGCACAGAAAAGGTACATTCAGATTGTAGTACTGCTGAAATGCGTGGTCTCCCATTAAAGGTTTCAGTCCAGCTCACAAAAAATCCCAACACTTACTACCTTCACATCCAATGAAGAAACAATCATTACTTTTTAATTTGGTCCTTGGGAAGCTCAAAAGGTGAAGTTTATTCAGCTTGCAGATAGAAAACTATTGCTTTGTGGGTTGATTCTGATTTTTTTGAGGAGGGTGGTGTGCTGGGAGTTTCTTGGTTTTGTGCTGTCATTTAAATCCTGGTGCTGTCATCACTGATGATTTTAGTACACAGGTGGGTTTCAGAACAGGATTTCAAAATAATTCATACTGATTTCTAGAAGAGATGTTTGCTAGTCAGTTTACTAAAATAGAGATCACATAATGGAAGTAAGATTCAGAGCAGACGATATTCATTGGTGACATCTCAGGTACCTGCAACTGTATTGTATGTAATGCTTCGCATTTTCTGAAATTGCAATTTTTGGTGAAAGAGGTTTTAAGCAAATTATTTACTTTTAGTACTTCTGTCAGTACCCCTCATTTCTTCTTAGGAGAAGCTTAGAAAATGTTCATGTCACTCTTTAAAGTAAAAAATGAAACAAAAAGGTGGTTGTGTAGTTGGAGAGTGGTGCATGTGTTCTGAAGCCCACCTGCTGTTACATACTTGGGGCAATGTTTCTAAAAATCATTCTTGTAAATAGATAGATCTCACCTGCTTTCAGTGCCTGGAAGGGAAATGCCTCATTCAGAGTGTGGCTGTGAAGGGCTTTAGTTCCAGGTACCTCTTGGTGAAGTAAATGTACTGTGCTTTCAGCAGCCCAGTAAAAATTCAGCCTGCTAATTTTTTTTTTTTTTTGTGCCAGCGCTGCTGTTAGAGAGGAAAGCTTGGACCCCAAAATGTCCAAAAACAAGCCCTGTGGTGGGCTGCTCCTGATGGTGCTGTAACAGCCCTCGGCTCTGCCAGCAGTCACCTGAGGGCTTTTCCATGTGGCTGAACATGTGCCTGGCTGGGTCTGTCGCCGTGGGTTTGGGGAATGTGCTGCCTTCCCTGCCTGGGGAATCCAGGACACCTTCACAAATAACTGAGTTATGACTGAATTACACAGGGAGGGGAGAGCAGAAGTTGGAAGGCAGGCTCTGTTCTCAGGCAAAGGGTGAAGCTGGCCAGAGTGTGAGTTTGCAGTAGGTTGGCAGTAGATGAAACTTTCTTCAAGCGTGACAATTACAAATTCTGCCATAACTTTCCATTGACTAAGCTTTAGCAATCTCATTAGTAGCAATATTTTATAAACATCCAATAGTTGTTCTCTAAGTTACATGAAGATAAGGTCTACTTCATGCTTCTTGTTTTGGCTTTGCTTTTACAAAAAAATATTTGTAGTAACTGCTAAAAGAAGCCTTGGAAAGGCGAGAGGAAGACTGTTTTAGGACTTCCTTCTCTTTCCTTTAGTTTTTGGAAGGGAGAAGGAATGAAGGGTGAAAGATGGATAAGTCTTGTACTTATGCTCTAAGGCCTCTTTTAAAATGAAGTTTGTTTATTTTTTCAGTAAATTTGTTGAGCAGCTACGGTGTTATATTACCAAGTTTTCCCTCTTTTGGAGAAAATAAATATTGCTGTTTTCTCTTTAAGCGACTGTAACATGTAAAGCTATGATTCTCTGGGGGTTGAAGTATTTAATCTATCCTATTTAGAGAAGATGTGTTGCCATGTTTGTAATTATTTTAATAAAATTTTAATATTTTCAATAAAAGTCTTCTGAATTCCCACTGTAGAAATGCTATCAGAACTTAAGCCTGCAACAGCCATTCAAGGATCTTTAATAGGAGGGTTGTGGTAAGGCAACAGTGCTGCTTCGGGTAAAGGGCTCCTTTTATAGTGTGTGAGAGTGAAAGAATGGGGTGAGGGACTTCTAATCTTCCTTGCAATTGTTTAAGTAACCTGTAATATCTGGGGGCGAAGCAAAATCAGATGCTTGTGAGCTGTGCATTAAAATAAAGGCTTAAACTAAATCCCACCTGCAGCTTGGAAAGGCAGACATATTTTCTACTCCAAGCTGTCACTAGGTTTTATAGCCTAAGACTCTGTTGTGCCAACAAAGAGCACTGACTGCTGGAGTTGTTGTGAGTCAGAATGAGGAATAAGCAAACGTAGGAGATCAGCAGCAAGCGCTGAGAGCTCAGCATGGCTGAACAGTGGGCTTGGCTTTCCTTGATCATTTTGTAACTCAGCAGAGGATTTGGTGTATGAACTATCTTTGTGAATAAACAAGATGGCAACAAGTAGATGCCTTCCTCCGTAGAGCTAGACTTCCAAGGTCGGTGGGTAACAGCATTGTAAGGTGATTAGCACCAAGAATAGGCTATCCAGGAGGTGCATGTGAGCTCCCTGCAGCTGGATTTCTGAATAGGAGTGTCCTTAGAAAAGATGGCAACTGGCAACAGAAGCCAGGTTGCGAAACAAATGCGTTGAAACGTCCAAGTAGCCGGCTGCCCAGCTGTAAAATAACATTCTTCTTTACTTGTATCATGCAACCCTGACTAAAGAGTAAAGATGTGAAAATGTGAATCTACAAGCCTCCTAATGAGTACTTCTATTTTTTGTGAGAATGAGCAATGCTTTGCCAAGAGCAAAACCACTACTGATGTACAGCTGCCCAAAGGTACTCCATTATGTTGTTCACATAGAGGATGGCTGTGGTTTCTAAGCAGGTTGGGCAAAGCAATAAGCCACATAACCACATCTTCCTTGACTTCACATCACACACATCTTCAGAAGTAGTCTATTTGTTTCTTGCTCAGCACAGTCTCAGTGACAGGAGGATATTTTGAATTAAGGGTATGAGCAATCCTTATCTCCCCTTGTAAAAGAATAGGCTACATGTTAGCAGACTAGACCAGGCATGGCAGGCCTCACCTGTGTGCACTGTGCAGGTGGAAAAGTCTAAACTTCTCCATCCACTGTGTTCCAAAGTATCTTCTGTGGGAGGGTTTGTGCTCATATGTGCACCATGGCCGCTGGACAAAGCTCCACTTTAGCAACAGGTGAAATCATAATGCAGTATACGCATTGCACAGCCTAAGGCATTTAAAAGGCATATGAATTAGATGATTGTCATGTTGGATCTCATCTTCCTGGAGCTAACCAACCCTGAATATACTAAGTTGGCCATGAAGAGAAATTTTAATGCAAAGAACATAAAATTTTAAGTTTTTTTCAGTGGGTTGAACTTCTTGCTGTAGTGAACATCTACTGTAAAGGTAAGAATTTGTCTTAAAAAAAATGAGTTGCTTGTGAGAACTTGCACACACTGCAGTAGCAGTTTGCAAAGGTGCTGGCTATGCTGCTCAGCTCCAGCTGCCTCGGCCAAAGTGGCCACAGGCTGGAAACTGCACTGTGTGAGTTTGTAAGAGGTGGGAACATGCAGATGATATTCCTCTAATAATGACCCTGGACAGGGCATGTGGAAGCAGTTGCTTAAGACAATTATCTGTTTACATCCATGTTGAGAAGACTGAATTGTGTTCAGAAATCAGAAGTGATGGTATTTAAGGAAATATTGTGCTGTGCCAAAGAGCCATTCACAGAATGTGTAGAACTATTCACCTTGTGACTGAACACTGAGGCTGCTTGTAGAAGGATCAAGATCCTACATATGGCTTGGACAGAGATTTCTTGTTTAATCTCACGGCAAATAAATGTATTCTTTATGTCTCCTCTTAGGAATTAGAAGTCAAAGTACCTTCTGGGAGTTTGGGGGTGTTAGTTTAATTATTTCTGTACGTTTTCATATTTTACAGTGGGGCCCACAGAAATGCATTGTGTTATTTGATAGTAATTGCTCGCATAATGCATAATTCAGGGGGGTTTTCCCTATTTCTACTGCTTTAAGGTGCATTTTTCCTCCCATGATGCCAGATTGATGTATTTTTGAAGAGGCAAAAGGTGATGACATTTAGACGGTAATAGTTTATCCTACGTCAAACCACAGTTCATCCTCCTCAATTATACAGACCTTGTGTTGTACGATTTCCTCCATGTAAAAACCCTTTTCCTAAATGAATTTTGGAAAAGACAAAGAAATTCTGTTTGTAGTACAGGAAGTTTTGAAGTTTGATCAGTATATAGAACAGAGAACAGCCTGTTTGTTTCTTTCCTGTAGGTTTATTTTTGACCTAACTAGTACTATTTGTTTGGTGCTGTGCCTTCCTTACTGCATATGTAGGGAGAGGCTTATTTCAACTTCTTTTCTTCCCTGTTCCACACTTCATATTGCCTTATAAATCTCCCTAAAGATCTGAAACTCACTCAGGGCAGTAAGTTTCTGAAGCTTTGAAAACATTTATTGGAAATTATTAGTAGGAAAAATATAATCCAATATTTTGTATGATCTGAATATAAAGCAAATGTTACCAAGAATGGGAAATGTCAGATAATTTCAGTGAGTCTCCAGGAGGTTCAAATTAGGTTAAAAGTAACAAGAACACTCATCTATTTTGGCTTTCAGCAAGGTTATATATTAGTTTCCTGGACAAATTCAATGAGTGTTTTCAACAAATACACAGTTTAAGCTAAAATTACACAGCTTAAAGGTACAAATAATTTGCAGTGTCCTGTAAACAGAATTTATGAGAGATTAAACACTTGTGATTACTGAGTTGTTACTGGTATGGCCAACTATAGATTGAGGAACTTAACTTAGACAGCCACATCATTTCAAATTTTGGCTGCACTTAGTGGAGGGCTATAGGAGCCTTTTGGATCTAAGGTGCCTTGTGTCAACAGTAGAGTGAAGGAATAGCCCTGATGTGAAATGAGCTTTCCATTTTGACTTCACTCAATCCTCATCCCCCCTAAAACTATCCGACTGCATCTTGTGTATATAATTTATCTGTCAATTCTCTCAGAAAGGGGAGCTTATGTTACTTGGAGGGCCTTCATGCCAATTCCAAAATGAAAAGCAATGCACACTGCCAATACAGCAATTGCCTGCAGGCTTATTGAATTTCTTTCTTCACTCCTACTCACCACCAAAACCAGCTCAGGAGAAAAAAAAAAATCCCCCTAAGCAGCTTGTTAGAAGTCAACAGAACTGAAAGCTGATAAAACACTAAGTTTTTTCCTGGGGAAAAAAAGGGAAAAATTATATATTAAACATTATTAATGAGCTATCACATATGTGCTTTGCTCATGTATAGAGCCATACTCAACAGGACTGTTGAACATGTAGGCAGAGGCAACCCCAAAGAGATAAATGTGGTGTTAAAGGCCACATATTCCAGTACTCCACCACATTATCTTCACTTCCCCTGCAGCTTCTGAGCTGGTTCCGTGGAGAGAGCCAACACCGCCCTCCCCTTCCACCCCTCTGCCTGTTAGTGCTACACTTGTGAGAAAAGTAAATACGATATAAGGGGATATCCATCAGCTGGCAGGCTCCATGTAGGTAACAAAAGGCATCCATCCATTAGTTAAATATCCATGATACAGGAACCATCAACTCAGCATTGCTGGTTCTGGAGCAGCAGGGAATTTGAGGGTATTTTCCCCCTGTGGGTTTTTCCATCTGTATTGTTCTCAAACTGAGGAATTATTATGGACCCATATGAGGGAATAAAGATAAAGGATATGAAGGGAAGCCATGGAAGAAGCTTCTGCTCCAGAAGAGTGTTTGAAAGGGATGTCTAAAAAACAGGAGAAGGCAGATGGAGGAGGAGCCTGGGAAGGACTGTGTGAAACAACACAGAGCATGTTATGGAAAGGAGAGAGAAAAGAAGCTGCCAGGTAAGAAGAAGCAAGAAGTACTAGGCAAAGTTAGGAAGAAATTAGAACAGAGACAAGATAAAAATTCCAGATAGCCACGAATATGGGGGAGAAGTGTTAAATTTGCATCAGTGCTTGGGGCACATCTGCCAGTGACATTGGTTGAAATGTAATTTCTAAATATTTGTTGGTGTTAGTGGCAATAAATGGGATGTAAAACCTGGACAAAACATGATGGGAAAAGAAAGAAGATTAAACATGCTCTGCTGTTTGTCTCTTAATTTTATCTGTTTTCTGTGTATTGGCTCATTAGGAATCCCGCCTGCCTGCCAAGAGGGAAACCATTTTGGGTTTGCATAGTTGTAGCCATATGGGGAAAAGATACAATGTTCTCCCTGAAAAGATTTGTTTTCTCTCTAATGTAAGATAAGATATTTTGGGCACACCATGCTATTTGCATGGAAATATTACAGTTGAGGAGTTAAATGGCAGAAACAGAAACGGAATAATAAACTTGAGGGAAGTAGTCTGGTTGGCAGCTTATTGGAGGTTTTGGTTAGTATTTATGACAATCCAAAGGCTTCTAGTACCACAAGCGTCTTTCTTTTCTTTTTGGTTTATTTGTGATGAGAGAAGAATGACAGAAAAGATCCAATTTTAAATTTCCAACATATTTATATTTTTTCTCTTGTGTTTGGAATGGTGATTTATTAAGTGACAGGGAAGCAGGCTTGCCACTGGGGGAATGGCACACTGCAGCTCTCGCTATCCATTGGACAAAGCCTCCAAGCTCTAATTTGCACAGGAGCTCTTATACAAAATGCCACAAATAAATAACACAATGTGGAGATGGCTGAGAGCAAGAAGTCGCTGCAGTCCAAACCTCCCTGAGCTAGAGAAGTCTGGCTGAACGATCCTTTGTTTCAACAAGGGATAGAATGCTCCTCATGTTGGGGCAGCCTGCCAGGAACCTTAAGAATCAATTTATTATTGCTAGATTATATAAAATGAGGATAAAAATTTCCAGAGCATAGCTGTTCCAAGCACTAGAGGTGGCATGTGTGTCTTCATGCTGTCAAATGGCCTGGAATATGAAACTAGAAACCTAGCTGTTGTGTTAGTCAGGAGCTTCCAACTCCAGACCTGCTTTCAGGATCCTTCCACATGGTGCTTCCAAATGCATCTGTCAAACTGATGAATGGAGAAGGTATAAAGTTCACTGAAAAATTGGGGCCTTAAGCCTATACTTTACATTCTTCTGATCTGCCCCTAAAAGTTTTAGTAAATGGCCTCAAGCTGCCTCGTGAAGATATTAGTAGCAATGAGGATGCTGTGTTGCAGGACTTGGTGCAGATAAAGAATCCCAGGAAGGCCTGGGTGTTCTCAGCAGGTGTGCTCAGCCCACAGTGAATCCCAAACCACTGGCGCTCTGCTAGCACCTGTCTGCTGGCTTACCCTTGGAACTTCACTTGCAGGACAGACTTAATCAGTGTGTAAAAAATCCCCTAAACTATAGCAGTGCTGGGATTGCCCTGTAAATATCAGGAAGTAAGGATGTGCTGTATTCCTACAGCAGTATTGCCCTAGGCACACTGTGTGTTCCCAAAATCATCTTGCTTTCAAGTGAACAGCATAGCTATCTATACTTTTATGTCTGGCATCAAGTCTGTGACAGGTTTGCTGCAGTGTTTACTCAGATCCTCTGAGACTGAATGGTGTTTTCTTCATTTATAATTTTTTGTTTCAATCATAGTTACTGATAAAGAAAGAAACCAAAAGGAAGAGATGTGGTAGTTTACAGACAAGGCTGTGTTAGTTTCATGGGCAGAAATGTGTAAGAACACGGTATTCAACCACCTTCCTTCAGCCAGGCAGTGGGATTACAGTAAGTGGGGAATGTTTTTGATAACTATTAACCCATCTGTCATCACCCCACAGGTTGAATTAGTGATAAAGAATCTTTTCACTTTCAGGTGCCTACATCCAAAATTTAAACCTGCTATGCTTTCTACAGCTGCAACCTAACCCTTGAGACTTCTGAATTCCCCACATGGCTAAATTCCCAATTTCATACATGCAGGCTGAGCTTTGCAGGAGCTGAAGTTGTATTCCTTTTCCTGGAGTCAATCCTACATGGTGGGCACTCTCTGAGACCTGTCCTATCAGGAAAACAAATGAAGAAGATGAAGAAATATTTGTCAGCTGTCTAGCCTGAGTGCATGCCCAGGACACTCAGCAGCAGGCTTACGTCCCTGTTTTTCCTGATTTAGAACAAGGATTTGAACATCAACATCTCACCTCTCAGAGAGCACTAGGGGCCTTTTCTGCTTTTGCAATTCCTAAAAGATTTTTGGATCAGGTCTGCCCCAGCAGGTTTGATAATCATTCCCTTATAATCAATGTTTAAGTGCCTTGTTCAAAGCAAGCCAGCTATATCTAAGAAAAAGAAACAATCCATTGTTTGGGAGTCCAGTAACCCTCACACAAATGTTTTCTATACCTTGTATACAATATGATGCAGTTTATGGAAAGGTTTTGGTATAATGAAAACACTAAAGTGGCAAAGTGGATTTATTTTAACTGAGGTATCTGCTAGTGATATCTGAGAGATAGATATCTGCAACAGGAATCATTCTTAGCAAAGCTATGCTAATTGCTTTCTTCAGGTGGTTAACTCAAAGGATGGCTTTCTTCTGCTGTTTGTTTGAACAAGTTATTGGCAGGATTTTTTGTCCACACTGGACATGTATGATGTATATAGTTTGGGGTTTTAGTATATTTTATTTTATTAAAAATGTTAAATTATTTTCATTAGCTGCTCTGATGTGTTTTCTCTATTAACGTACTACTTGCTTTTACGAAAAACTCTCCTCTTACAGAGTATCTTGCTGGAAGATTGCAAAAGCAAATCATGAAAATGATTATGTTATGTGTGTTTCAGTGTCAAATGGAAAAAACAGTTGTTGACAATTTAGCATTTAATTAAACATGCTGCAGCTACCTCAGCCAAATCTCTCACCCAGTGTAAACAACACTACCAGGTTAGATGTTACAATAATATTTGTAATATAATTTTTTATGGCCTCTGTTCTGTTGGATCTGGGATTGTATAGTCATGACAGTTTATCAGGCTCATTAGACTGTCCACAACCAGGTTCAGGTATTTGCTCCTCAGCCTTCCTAAGCAGTATCAGACCTGACACCTCAGGACGAGTGCCCATCTCACTTGGCCTTTCTGTGCCAGTTCAGAAGAACCACCACTCATTTTCCCAGTTCAAGAGAGGCATGGACTTGCTGAGGTGAGCCCAGCAGATGGATGATATTTCAGGAACTAGAGCATCTCACTTGGGAGAAGAGGCTGAGAAATCTGGGACTGTTCAGTCTGGAAAAGAGAAGGCTCAGGGGGATCTTATCCATGTGTATAAATAAGTACCTGGTGGGAGGGGATGAAAAAAAGAAAGCCAGACTTCCCAGTGGTGTCCAGTGACAAGGTGAGAGGCAATGGTCACAAAGCTAAAAAACTAAATTAAATCTGAACACAAAACCCCCCACTTTTTTACTCTGAGTATGATCAAACCCAGGTTGCCCAGAGTGCTCCTTGGACATATTCAAAAGCTATCTGGGCAACCAGCTGTTGCTGCCTGAGCAGGGAGGTTGGAGCAGGTGACTTTCAGAGGTCCATTCCAACCTCAGCCACCCTGTGATTCTGTGATAATCTCCTCATACCTGAGACCACTGAATGGGAATGTGCCAGTGCCAAACAGTGCAATGTACCCAGATCTGGCACAGGACAGGACAGGGCTGAGTTCTGATGCAGGTCTGAAAGAAAGCTTGGTTTGATGGGTCCTCTGAAGGTGGAGTAGTATCTTGCTTCTGTTGTGAACATCTGAGTCATACCCTGAGCACAAACATGAATGGAAGGGATCCTGCAGGAATCATCTTCATTTAAAGGTAGTTTGCATTTTGCAGGAGCAAAGGGTATTTCGGGAGCGAAGTGTTTTTCAGGAGCAAACTTTAATGTAAGAATGATATATGACCAGAGAGAGTGAGAAAAACAGTGGAATGGAAAAATCTGCTCTAAGTCTTGCCAAGAGTTTCATGCTTCTACTCTATTGCTGCTACTGCCACTGGCAAGAAGGATGATTTGCTACCTTCCCTCCCTGTAAGTTTACATAGGCTTTTCAAAACTTCTCCCCTCTTTCCATATTCCCTTTTAATAATGGCTGATTTTACAGTTGTGAGCTGTGGTTTTCCTTTGTTTTGGCAGCTGCTGGATGCCCTGCTGCTGTCTGGCCAAGAGCTCCTGCTCCTGTCCTCTCCATGGATAATGCCATTTACCTTTCTCCAGAGCGCTTCCAAGTAGGCAGTGGTCACTTTAGATAAAAAGTAAGCAGGATGGAGTTTCCTCACAAAACTATATTCTGTGATCCTATCATCCTGGTCTTAGACATCCTATGTGCCCACTGCTTTTTGCTCCAAGTAGATCACATCCATGCACAGAGAGAATTCACGTCTGAGAATTCACATCTGTGCACTCTCACGGCAGTCATTTCTTATTACAAAAGAAGAGCATGGAAAAACTTACCTAGCTTGACTGGTTTTATGTGGTGTTCCTTGCCTTTCTTTTCCACCTTCTTCCTGCAGATGTTCATAATTGAAGCATCAAGCATCTCTCAAAAAATCTGTAATGTTATATGTGAATTATAACCTGAGGTAGCAAAGCAATATTCACACATCCTTTCACAGAATCACAGCTTCCTTGGCTGACCCTGCAAGCAGTTACCTGGCTGCATCAGCATATCAAATGACATCAGAGAAGCAGATACCAATGCAAAGCATCTTGGTATGGGTTGCCTTTAATCTGGATGAGAAGACCCCTCAGTCTGAGGGGTGTCAGAGCACCTGAATGAGGCTCAGCAAGCACTGCTAGTGCTGGGTCACTTTTTGACCAGGCTGTCATCCTTGTGAATGACATTTTTTAAAAGTCATGAAACCATAGGTAGCTGTAAGCCAGTGATCCAGACACCTCTGCCCCCATGAGAAATGCTCAAAAGCTGACCCGTGTGTGTTCCATGGAGCTACTCAGAAAACTGCGAGGGGAGCTGGGTTACAGCTGTCTGTGAGTGATGTCCTGATCAGAGGTATTTGGGAGGCTGCACGATGTCCCTCCACCTCTCCAAAGAGCCACCATAAGGGAGATACTGCTTTAACCAGTGAAGAGGGTTGAAAAATATGGTCACCATGTGCCCTTAACTACAGCCATTTTGTAAAAGAAGAGATCCAAGTCCATTATTTTCTTTTAAAAAAAACTTTGTAAGGTCATATCTCTCTTTGATACTGTCTCACACAGCTGGATAAACACATCGTGTGATGGGTGAGCAACTGGCTCACGGGTCAGTCACAAAGGGTTACAGTGAATGGGGCGACATCAGACTGGGGACCTGTCACTAGTGCGGTTCTGCTGGGCTTCATCCTAGGCCCTGTGCTCTTCAACATCTTCATAAATGACTTGGACGCAGGACTGAAAGGGATACTGAGCAAGTTCTCAGGCAATACAAAACTGGGAGGAGCTGCTGACTCCCTCGAAGGCAGGGAGGCCCTGCAGAGACATCTCGACAAATCAGAGGCCTGGGCAATCACCAACCCCATGAAGTTCAACAAGGGACAGTGCCGGATTCTGCACCTGGGATGCAGCAACCCTGGATGTTGTACAGACAGACTGGGGAATGAGATGCTGGAGAGCAGTGCTGTGGAAAGAGACCAGGGGGGCCTGGACGATGGAAAGCTGGATATGAGTCAGCAGTGCCCTGGCAGCCAGGAGNCAGTAATTTACAGGCTGAGACACTCAACTGGGGGTGAGAGATGGGTACTCAAGAACATCCTCAGCCTCAGTGTACATTCACATCCACATCTACTGCTCCTCAGGTGCTGGTAGCTGTGTGTTTCCCAAGCTGGAATCATCAAAAGATGCATTGCTGCCTTCACTTACAGAAACTTCATCGACATTGTTTGCAGGTAGGGCTTGTCGTGGGCTGATTGCTCCAAAGGAAATTTATAGCTGGGGGCTCTCAGCCCCCCCACTCCAAGTTGGTTTTCTGTAGTGGGACACATGTCATATTTTATGCAGTAACTGATGAATTCAAATGTAAATCTTTTGCGGGGCAGAAAACAGGAAGCCATGCATGGATCTTTCCTAGAATGTAGGCTCCTTTCTTCTGCTTCATTCTAGTCTAACAAATCCTGATTTCCTGGGATTGTTTAGATCACTTCCTCCCCATCCTGCCTTCCACTACTAGTTACTTAGGATACATTCAGAGATGTGGGTTTTGATATCCCCTTGAAGCAAACAAGGGGAAATAGTCAGTTGTATAGTGTTAGGGTACTGTCACTGTCTAACAGAAAAGTCACCACAGCCGTGTTTTGCAAGGACACCATTCCTGGATATTTTCTCAGAATGCACCTGATAAACCACAATGGCAGGGGCATAGACTGAAAATAGTGATACACATTTCATGCTTGTTTTGCATTTAAGGTTTGAGACGTGGCTGCTTGAGATGGTCTCAGCCTTCCACATTTGCTAGTTTGAGGTAGTGGTGCTGCAGAGTTTCAAACTCCAGCTGAGAAGCAAACCAAGATCGGGTGTTTTTTTTTTTCATTATTGGTTATTTTCGTTTTGGATTTAGGTACAGCAATTCAGGTGAAATTTAGTTGCAGACATTCAAATATGTTCTACTTGATTAATCCTTAAAATTCATCAGGGAATTAACCCCCTAGTTTCTATCCCATATATATAAGGGATAAGATAAAAGGTATCGTATCTTTCCCTGATATTTAAAAAGCATTTTGAAGGTGACATTTTGTAAAGGCGCAGCAGTAGCACAACATGAATTCCCTTTTAAAAATCCCTTGCCTGAAATTGTCCCAGCCTCATCCCTCTGCATCCTTCATGAGGGGCAGATAAAATGTGGATTTTGATACTTCAACAATTACTTACTGTGCAAAATGTTGTTCCCCAGAAGTACTAAACAGTAGGGAGTGGACTTGTGCCCAGAGATATTAGGTGTCTTCACCAAGCCAGCTATCAGTCAGAAAATACTCAGCTGCCAGCTGTGGGCCAAACCAGCACTGGATTGAAGGAAGGTTTGGGAGTGTCATGAGGGCATTGCAGATGATCAGGAGCTTTTTTTAGACTGAGCCATGTGATTTGTAATATTCCCTTTGTTAATTTTCATGCTAGCTAAAAAAAATCCAAACTTAGTATTTTCCCCAAGGAGAGAAGCTGGCATCAAATAATGAAAATCAACACAGAGGTCCAGCTGATTTGAAAATATCCCTCAAAGTCATGATAAAAAACTTCAGTATTGAATTCAGGGAAAGGAAAGTGAAATATCTGCATTTGGCATGGCCTCATATATTCCTCTGCTTTAAAGGGCTCAGTGGACAGAAAAAAATGTCCAAAAGAAAGTAGAAATTAAATCTTCTAGATTATCATATGTATTATTCTGCCAGTGCATGACTGAGTCCTTTAATACTTATTTAAGCCTTTCAGTCCCTAAGGAGTATGAATCATGGGCTTTCTGCTGATCATCAGAAGATAGGCATGGTTACAGGCTACAACTACTTATGTGCTGTGGTTCATGCTTTTGGCTCCAGCAGTCTTCTCAGCCCCTGGGGTACTGTTGAAATGGCAGACATCACAGTTTCTCTGCCCTGTTTTCTAATTTAATTTTACTTTGAAGAATTGTTCTGAAGAATGATAACCTAAACTTTCACTTTTTTTCCCCTTATGGTTTATTTCTATTTTATTGTAAGGACAGAAATTAGTCTAATTCTGGTTCCAGAAGAAAGGTATGGTACACTTCTCCAAAACTTGCAATAAAGTAAAAGCTGACATTCAGCTCCCATCATGACTGGCAGGGTATAAATCTCAAACAAAACAATATTCTACTGCGGTTTATTGCACTTTTTTTAAAATTAAAAGCTGTAATTTGTGGCTCTCGAATTCTGAAAATATGTCTTCATTACATCTGTACAATTCCTCTGACAAAAGTGAATGTAAGCTCTTTTGTCTCCCTTTCACCAAAACCCTTCATTTCTGTGCTTAGGTATTGTACCAGACCACGTTGGGGGCTGGCATCCCAAGTGCACTGAGATCATGCTCCCCTTTCCTATTCCTGTCACTATTTACTCCTCAATGTAGGATCACCTACTGCTCCAGGCTCTCTCCGGAGCTGGGGTAAAGGAAGTGACAGTGTTTCAGACAGAATGCTCCTGAGTTGTCTTTTAATTTTTTTTTCCTGAGCTTTTGTTCGATATATAAGACAAGGAGTAAGCAATGATGTGGCAGTGGAAAAGTATTATATTCTGCAGATTATAAAAGTGTCTTGAACATATTTTGTTTTTTATTACTGGAGACAATTTTACTTTTGAAACTCAGTGTAGATTAACTACACGAATTATCAGGATTTTATCTAAGAATTCTCAACTATCCAAAATTCTTTTTAAACTCCCTCCTTTATTATCATTTGGCAGAGATTCTTCTTGTATATTCCAACAAGTATTGCAATCACTTTATTGCTAAATAGATATGCTGGACAAAACATGCACTTAACAGCACAACATTTAACACTTAACCTTTATTAACATAACATAGTCAATTGTAAAATTGTAAATTGTACTTGGAAGACACCTCCAAAGCCAGTTACTAAATTAGAAGGTTATTAGGACAATATGTTGGATACAACATATGTCTATGCTGAACAATGCTTCTATTACAAGAAAATAATCTTCAAATTCTGACATGTCAATAAAAAAGTTTCCATCATATCACTTGCCTCATTTTGAGAGCCACTTTTGACTATCATTGTTCATTGTGGTAACAGTTCTGTGTTTACAAGTATACAGTCATCTTTGCTCCCCTTTCCTTCTGCAACCAGCAGAAGCAGTGGGAAAACAAAGCAGACATTTCAAAATGATAGGGTTAGTCTCAAGAATTTAGTTTTAAAGAAATATCTTAAATATTTTCTCCATTTGATGCATGGGTAATAAGGAAACCGAGGAAGAGCAAAGTAGAAATAAAAAGTAAACATACATTAAAAACAGAATATATTACAAATACATGTAATGTTAATACATATTTATTACAGATAATTGAATATATAAATATATATCTACAAACAGATATATATATATTCAGGTATAAAAAGCAGCTTATAAGAAGATGGGGTTCACAGAGAAAAGCAAAAGGGCAATGATCACAGCTTACAATGAGGAAAGATTTCTCTGGAGGTATGGAAAAAATTTTCACTGTGAGGGTGGACAAACACTGGAAGAAGTCACCCAAGAAACCTGTGGAATCTTCCACCTTGAGCTTTTTCAAACCTCAGCTAGACAAGGCTCTCAGCAGCCTGACCTAACTTCGAAGTTAGTTCTGCTTTGAGCGAGATGATCTTCCATGGTCCCTTCCAAACTCAGTCATTCTATGATTTTTTGTGGGTGAGTCTGTATGTGTATGAGAGATAATGCAGTGATTGCATAAAGCTTAGGGCACAGGATGTCCTTGTGAAGCCATTTTGTTGAGGCCATATTAGAGGAAATTTAAGCCCATATATATGGGCTCTCTGTAGTTACAGTGCCACGAAAAGCATTGCAAAACAGAAAGCTTGAACTTTGGTATACATTAATTTATTCAGTAATTTTCTGATCTATATGCTGGCAAACTAAAATCATCCTTCTGCAAAAGAAGTGGATTTTCTGCAGCTGCAAGGCTGGAATTTGAACTCTTGCCTTCAGAATACAGTATCCACAGAGGAGCACACTGGCTCTTGCACACTCCAAAAGAAATATGGTGTCCAAATCTGGCAGGCAGGAACTGGTAGTCTGGTGCCAGTCCAAACTGGGAAAGGAGGATACACACCATTTAGAACATATTTTTCTTACTATTTTTTGTGTTTCTATATTTTTTCTTTTTCTTTCAGAAAGAACTGAAAATTAAACTTGAGAGCTACAGAAGTTATTTTAGAGATGTTATCCCTTCTTTCCATTTGCTTCTCTGAGCCCTTAATATAAATATACAGCTTTGATGAATTGATTAATTTGGTCTTTAAGCAAAATGCTCATGGATACTGTTGGAAGCACTGCATAAGCAATGTCTGCACAAGGAGGTAAAAAACTGAGGAGTTTGATCCTGTTCCAGAGCAGGAGAAGAGTTAGAAGGATGACAATCTTTTGATCTCCCCAGGGTTTGAATGGAAGACACATACAGAGGTGTCCAGAGGTGCACAGGGCAGTCTTCTCAGCCTGTTTTGGGAGCTCATGGGTTTTACAGGATTGACAGATCATGAAGGTTAGCAGGGACCTTGGGAGGTCCTGAGTGCAACTCCTTGCTAAAAACAAGTACAGTCAGCAGAGACCAGACCAGGCTGCTGAAGGCCTTGTTCTAGGAAGGAGAGTCCACAACTTCTCTGGGCAAACTGCTTCCGGTTCTTATTCATCCTCAGAGGGAAAATTATTTTCTGTTATACCCAACACAAATCTCTCCTGTTCCAGTACATGACCACTGTCTCCTGTTCTTCTGTCCAGCACCTCCATGAGGATCCTGGCACTTCCTGCTCAGTAACCTCCTTGCAGGTGTGGAAAGGAACTGTTCAGTCTCCTCTAAATCCTCTCCTTCAGGGTGAACAAGCCATGTTTCTTCAGCCTTCCTTCACAGGGCTAGTGCTCCAGCCCCCAAACATTTTGGTTGTCCGGTGGTCTTGCTCTGGTTTTGGGAGACTCCAAACTGGGCACAATATTCCATTATTGTTATTATTATTTCAGATGACATTATGAAGAACTAATGAAGTAAGTGTATTTTAAGAATTTAAAGAAGATAAAAATTGACTTAGAAATAAACAGTTGGAAGCTGGGTTGTATATAAATATATTTCTTTTTGAAGGTTAGATGAAAAGCTTGTCAGAATCATTCATTTCTTTCACTGAAAATAAAGATATATCTTTTCTACTGCAATGTAAGGCTGCTAAGACTTACATGTTATTGCTGAGATTCTGGTCTTAGGAAAGACCATGACTTTCATGTAGCAATGAGTTGCCCAGTTATAAGAATATGGATAAATTTCTTTTAAAGTAAAGCTTGGTGTTGTTCATTTTAAGATGATGAAGTTAGGATACTTACAGATCACATCCTATGGAGCCCAATAAAGAATGGAAAGATTCAATTACAATTACTTTATATTGCAAAAGCAGCAGTACTTTGGCTTTAATACAGCTGAAATGTAGAAGGTAAGATCTTTTACAGTCAGTGAAACCTCTGTGGAGCACAACACATAAAAATTAATTTTCTATGAACTGAAATTTAGTTCTAGAAAATAATATGATTTCTGAACAGTGCATAATGAATCATCTCAGCACTATTCAAGTACATTAATTTGGCTGCTGAGAGTTTTGAATACTCCATGTAAAATACACCCGTTCTTAGCTATCCCCATTGCTAAAGCTGTTGCCCAGACTGTCATCATCTGGTATTTCAATCATTGCCACATCATCTACTTGAGCCTTGACTAAAGCATTCTTTCTATGACTGTTAATTGAACATGCTCAGATAATTTTCCCAGTTCCTCACTTTGACAAAGCCCACCTTAGAAGGAGTGCAGTGTTGATTAGAGCCGCAGCACACATGAGGTGCCATACCTACAGTCAGTTCCTCTCTGTTCATGTAAGTGAAGCTGCAGACACAAAGGGCTACCATGTCCTACAGGACTCATCCCAGTACTTTTCCTTCCCCTGCTTTTTAATCTCTTGGAGCATCCGACTTTTTTCCCTCTGACTGCAAAAATGTTCTGGGCTCTGCAGACTCTGGTTTGGCTTCCAGGCCACTTGGAGAGACCTCAGTAATCTTCAGTGTCAGCAGGACACCTTTCAGAAAGTCCATTCCTATTTTTATTTCAGACACTTCCAGAAGTGGAGTTGTGTTAGTGGGGAGGTCCTGATATCACTGTTTGCACAAAAGACTCCAAGATTTTAGGTAACTGTTGTAGAGTCAAAGCCCCATGATTATGAGTTTGTAGACATGAAACAGTAAAGGAGATAAGTTCCTGAAGTCCTCACAAAAGTGTAGTTAACACCTTTGTTTGATTTCCCCTTCTTGTAGTCTGATCTCTCTCTCCCTGGCACCAAAGCTTGGGAGGATCTCTAGGGTGCTGGTACACTTCTTATTTCTGCATCAAAAAACTGCAAGCACATACTCTAAAGATACTGCTGGTGCAAAAAGTCTCACTTTTAGCTGTCTAAGGTACACAACATGTCACATGAAGTTAGAGTGCATACAGGGACTATACATCTTGGAGACCTCCAGTTGCCAGTAAACACACTTGACTGAAATAAGTTATGGCCTCTGTTGCAACAAGTTTTTCAGGAAAGTTTCACTGTGAAAGTAGACTAGGGAAAATAAAGACCATAAACCACACATATACTTGCCTTTTTTGGC
This sequence comes from Ifrita kowaldi, assembly GCA_013398055.1. Classification (NCBI taxonomy): domain Eukaryota; kingdom Metazoa; phylum Chordata; class Aves; order Passeriformes; family Cinclosomatidae; genus Ifrita; species Ifrita kowaldi. The sequence goes on from VZRS01012342.1 coordinate 80,657, forward strand.
ACTCTTTCCCTTTGCATCCATTCCAAATACAGCTGGATACCACTGACTGAGCTAGACTGATCTTGTCTGAGTTCTTAGGTCTGTGTTAATTAGTTGACAGGTCACATCTTTGTAATTCTTAGATTATGACAACACTGAAAGGTCCTGGTGCTCTGCATAGCACAATGGGATCTCATACACTGTAACCCCACAATGACAGTTATAATAAAGAAAGATCTTGCATCAGAAAATACTCATGTCATAGAATCATAAAATGGCTTGCATTGGAAGGGACCTTAAAGAATCTCTAGTTCCAACCTTCCTACCATGAGCAAGGACACCTTTCACTAGACCAGGTTGCTCAGAGCCTCATCCAATCTAGCCGTCAGCCTTTCCAGGGATGGGGCACCCACAGCTTCTCTGGGCAATCTGTGCCAGTGTCTCACTACCCTCACAGTATAAAACTTCTTCCTAATAGCTTGTATAGAACTACTCTCTTTTAGTTTGAAGACATCCCCCCTTGTTGTGACACTACAGGCCCTTGTAAAAAGTATCTCTCCTCTTCTTGTGGCTCCCTTCATGTACTGGAAGTCTGCAATTAGGTCACCCCAAAGCCTTCTCTTTTCCAGACTGAATAATCCCAGTTCTCTCAGGCTTTCCTGGAAAAGTGCTCCATCCCTCTAATCATCTTGGTGGCCTCCTCTGGACTCACTCCAACAAGTGTCAACAAAATGTCTTTCCTGTGCTGGGGACCCCAGAGCTGGACACAGCATTCCAGGTGGGGTGTCAGCAGAGTGGAGTAGAGGGGCAGAAACCCCTTCCTTGCTGGCCTTGGATGCAGCCCAGGACATGTTTGACCTTCTGGGCTGCCAGTGCACATTGCTGGGTCATGTCCAGCCTCTCATCCACCAGCACCCCCAAGTCCTTTCCAGCAGGGCTGCTCTTGTGTTGGTACTGGGGATTTGCCCCAACCCAGGTGCAGCACCAGCACTTGGTCTTGTTAAACCTCATGAGATTTCTATGCGCCCACTTATTGAGCTTGTTCAGCTCCCTCTGGATGGATGCCATCCTTCAGGTGTGTCAGCTGCACCACTCAGCTTGGTGTCTTCTGCAAATTTGCTGAGGGTGCACTCAATCCCTGCTGTAGTGGGACTTTAAAAAATCTTTGCATTTGATACTAGTGATTAAACTAGTGTAGAGCTACTGCTGTACACTAGAAAAATACAAAGAAAGGCAGCACAGGGATTACAGAAATGTCTGAGAGCTTGGGAAACTCAGGATACAGTTTTGACACTGTCTCATACACTCCTTTTGATTTCAGGCAAATTATTTACCCTCTTTGTAACTCAGTCTTCAGTATGGAAACTGATGATACTGATGCTTCTCTGCTCCAGAGGAATATTTTATGATAAATGCAGTCAAAAATTCTGAGGTCTCAGGATGGTATGGCAAACACCATACAGTCAGACTTCACTTATCTGTGGTTAGATTGTTCAGGCCATGGATGAAAAGCCAGCCTGGGTCTAACACGATGTATTAGCTCAGGCACAGTGCCACATGAATGCAGTTATGCTTTTTCTGAGGCCAGCTCTGCTGAGGAAAGAGTACATCTGCTTTTGTGAGAACCTAGCTGGCTCCATCCCGAGGCAGCTCAGGTATTTCAGCACCAGAGTTATTGGCGCGGGGTTTGGGGGGAGGGGGCAAGAAGGGAGCAGAAACACCCAGCACAGACCCAGCCTCGATCCTGGATCCAGCTGCGTTTATGAAACCTGGCTTTGCACCAGCTGTGCCAGACCCACGCTGCCTCCCGGCTTTTGCACCTGCTCCATAGAGCCCCAGGTCCTACGGGGCTCATTAGGTCAGGCACAACGGGATGAGCACCACAAGCAAAGAGTCACGGTCTGTCCATACCTGCAGTGCTGGGGAACAGGCTGAGAGTGAGGAGCAGAGAAATAAATGGCACTGTGGAGTCAGTGTAGTGGATGCTGTGAGGAATTAACAGAGCCTCCTGTATCAAAACTAAATTCACTTAGAAACTTTTGGCTTTCTCCTTGTTTCAGCCTTCCTTATCTGTACTATTGGGATTCCCATTTTACTAGCTTTACAATACCTTTGCCAAGTAGAGAGGTGGCTAGAAACCAGTACAAATCACTTACTGAAGTCACACTTCAGGACTTCTAGAGCCATCTCGACAAGACAATGAAAGTGGTGTTTCAAGGAAGAGACTTTGAAAAGTGTGAGATCAGATTTTAGGAAGTCAGAAGGAAAGAGGGGGGTGAGGTGGGGGGCGGAATAAATCAATCAAGGTCTTAAATCCAAGGTTGAAAGACATAATTATCAAGAAGAAAAGAAAANTCTCTTTTAGTTTGAAGACATCCCCCCTTGTTGTGACACTACAGGCCCTTGTAAAAAGTATCTCTCCTCTTCTTGTGGCTCCCTTCATGTACTGGAAGTCTGCAATTAGGTCACCCCAAAGCCTTCTCTTTTCCAGACTGAATAATCCCAGTTCTCTCAGGCTTTCCTGGAAAAGTGCTCCATCCCTCTAATCATCTTGGTGGCCTCCTCTGGACTCACTCCAACAAGTGTCAACAAAATGTCTTTCCTGTGCTGGGGACCCCAGAGCTGGACACAGCATTCCAGGTGGGGTGTCAGCAGAGTGGAGTAGAGGGGCAGAAACCCCTTCCTTGCTGGCCTTGGATGCAGCCCAGGACATGTTTGACCTTCTGGGCTGCCAGTGCACATTGCTGGGTCATGTCCAGCCTCTCATCCACCAGCACCCCCAAGTCCTTTCCAGCAGGGCTGCTCGTGTGTTGGTACTGGGGATTTGCCCCAACCCAGGTGCAGCACCAGCACTGGTCTTGTTAAACCTCATGAGATTTCTATGCGCCCACTTATTGAGCTTGTTCAGCTCCCTCTGGATGGATGCCATCCTTCAGGTGTGTCAGCTGCACCACTCAGCTTGGTGTCTTCTGCAAATTTGCTGAGGGTGCACTCAATCCCTGCTGTAGTGGGACTTTAAAAAATCTTTGCATTTGATACTAGTGATTAAACTAGTGTAGAGCTACTGCTGTACACTAGAAAAATACAAAGAAAGGCAGCACAGGGATTACAGAAATGTCTGAGAGCTTGGGAAACTCAGGATACAGTTTTGACACTGTCTCATACACTCCTTTTGATTTCAGGCAAATTATTTACCCTCTTTGTAACTCAGTCTTCAGTATGGAAACTGATGATACTGATGCTTCTCTGCTCCAGAGGAATATTTTACGATAAATGCAGTCAAAAATTCTGAGGTCTCAGGATGGTATGGCAAACACCATACAGTCAGACTTCACTTATCTGTGGTTAGATTGTTCAGGCCATGGATGAAAAGCCAGCCTGGGTCTAACACGATGTATTAGCTCAGGCACAGTGCCACATGAATGCAGTTATGCTTTTTCTGAGGCCAGCTCTGCTGAGGAAAGAGTACATCTGCTTTTGTGAGAACCTAGCTGGCTCCATCCCGAGGCAGCTCAGGTATTTCAGCACCAGAGTTATTGGCGCGGGGTTTGGGGGGAGGGGGCAAGAAGGGAGCAGAAACACCCAGCACAGACCCAGCCTCGATCCTGGATCCAGCTGCGTTTATGAAACCTGGCTTTGCACCAGCTGTGCCAGACCCACGCTGCCTCCCGGCTTTTGCACCTGCTCCATAGAGCCCCAGGTCCTACGGGGCTCATTAGGTCAGGCACAACGGGATGAGCACCACAAGCAAAGAGTCACGGTCTGTCCATACCTGCAGTGCTGGGGAACAGGCTGAGAGTGAGGAGCAGAGAAATAAATGGCACTGTGGAGTCAGTGTAGTGGATGCTGTGAGGAATTAACAGAGCCTCCTGTATCAAAACTAAATTCACTTAGAAACTTTTGGCTTTCTCCTTGTTTCAGCCTTCCTTATCTGTACTATTGGGATTCCCATTTTACTAGCTTTACAATACCTTTGCCAAGTAGAGAGGTGGCTAGAAACCAGTACAAATCACTTACTGAAGTCACACTTCAGGACTTCTAGAGCCATCTCGACAAGACAATGAAAGTGGTGTTTCAAGGAAGAGACTTTGAAAAGTGTGAGATCAGATTTTAGGAAGTCAGAAGGAAAGAGGGGGGTGAGGTGGGGGGCGGAATAAATCAATCAAGGTCTTAAATCCAAGGTTGAAAGACATAATTATCAAGAAGAAAAGAAAAGGGAAAGGAAAAATAAGAAAGAAGAGGGCGAGAAGTGAGGAGGACTAGGTTTCAGCAGGCGTTAAGCAGGGCAAAGAAAGGACGAGGAGGCTTTGCGGGGAGAGGGAGAAGCCCGCCGAGGAA
>VZRS01012342.1:85907-208559 GCA_013398055.1 Ifrita kowaldi
GACTCGCGTGTCTATGGGACGGACTTTGAGCCTGCTTTCCGTGGACGTTTCCGAGGCAGAAAGGCGGCTTCTCCCCTTCCATCCCCCGGCAGCGCCGTGCCGCTCCCGCGGGGCTTGGCTGCCCGGAGAGCCGCGGCGGCGGAGCGCTCCGCGCCTTGCCCAGCGCCCAAGGGGTTTCTGTGCCGCCAACTTTACTGAAAACGTGCAGACCCCTTTGACGAAAAGACATAAACGGTGCGTTGGGGCTTCATCTGTTTCCCTAAACGCTGGTGTCGGGATGCCGGAGCTTGGGAGCCGGAGCGGTGCAATGTGCCAGTACAGCTCCCGTGTGGACGGAGAGGTTACTGCAGCGCCTTCCGGCTGGCAGCCTGGTCGGGGCTTCGGCTTTTTCTTTTTTTCTTTTTTTTTTTTGAGCCGTGGGGAGGTTCACCTTTTTATAAAATGTTTTTATTATCCACATATTCTGAATTATTTTTCTATTCATTTTCATGTTATTTTCTCTGCCATGCCTCCCCTTTGCATTTCTAAAGTTAGCTGAGAATCAGGTGGCTCAAGCTGCTGAGAAATCCGTATTTCTGAAGGAATTGCACTTTTAGTGGTATTATTTGGAAGGGGAGGGACTTAACATCTCCAGTGTTAAGCTGCTACAAATAATAAAACCGTGAGAAGAAAATAGTTTGCACTTTCATGCATGTATCACCTTCAGAGTAGGTACAAATAAAATTGTAAAGCAATTTAGTTTTGATGGTTTTTCAACAGATGGTTTCCAGAGTTTATTTTCTGTGTGTGTGGCTAAAACGATAGCAGTCCTTTAAAGTGACCAGACTATCTGTGCTAACAAAGGGTATACTGTGTCTTTAATTAAATGTGGAACTACTTAGAGTGCTGGCTAGACAGCGGAGGGTGATAGTGGTATTTCTGCTTTACAACAGAGCTTAAGGGCTGCATTGTGGGAGTACTGAAATGAATAGACATCTAACTCAAGTTGTGTGAATTGTCCTCCTACAAAAACTTAAGCTGGTTTTAATTGATCTCATGTTCACTGATTGATCCTAGACCAATTGTTGTGCTTGTTGAACAATTGGCTTTTCCAAAGGAGATTGATTTAAATTAGTTTTTAGTTTAATTATTGGATAAATACGATCAGTATTGACAGTTGACTTACTGGCACTGTTTCATGCTATCACCTAAGGGTTTTGTTTTGGGCTTTGAAGAATGCACTCTTTTTCAGTTAATAAGTCTGAAGAGTAAGCGTAGCCAGTTCTAAGCACGGAAAGCAAAATCTAAGAACGTATTCAAATTATAATAGATATTTGCCATGACACATCCAGTCTGAAGTAATGCTTTCGTACAGGACCCAAAATTCCAATAATTTCACAATTTTTCCATATCCCATCTGCAAATAATCAGGCAGTCACTGTGGGGTACTGGCAGTTAAAATTTCTCTGGCATTCTGTTTTGTCTGTTACATGATCTCAGATGCTCCATAATATCGTTTTCTTAATGAAATACAATTTTTGGCATAGATTAAGTCTCCTGTGTGGTAGGAATCAATTGCATTCAGTCTGGAATTATGGGCAAGTATCATGTGTAGCAGATTTTTTTAAGGCAGCTCAATGTACAATAAACTTTAAGTGTATATGCCCATGTTGGCATTCTTGTGGATTCATTGCTGATGTAGAATACTCTACTAAAGAAGAATTAAATAAGTTTGGGGGGATGTTCCCAGAATTCCTCATTCACCATCTGCTTGCAACCCTTTCCCAAACCAAGTCTTGCAACATTGCAGTAGAAGCGGAATAATAAAATAGGGTTTAGAAGGTGGTTCCTACCTGGCATTGATTTGTGTTTTCTTAGTCAGTGTCACTTCACTTAATTTTTTAAATAAATATATAATAATCAAGAGGCTCTGCTTATTCCACTGCTGCTCTTAGTTACTTTTTCAGCTCATTAGAATATTGCTTTGCGTAGTTGCTCAGAACAGAGTCTTACTTTCCTTAAAACACCCCACCAAATTCTCCCTCTGGAAGTCTCTGCCCTGAGCAGGTAATTATGGCTTTTTTGCCTTTCCTGCAGAAGATATTAGAAAACCTATTTAAGGGTTACCTAGCTTAAAGGTGAGTGGTGTAGTATCACACCTGGTTTAGCCTAATCTTTCCTTTTCTTGTTGAATTGTATGACTTGATTTTTTGTTTCTCTTATAAGCCTTCTTCAATGAAAATTTATATCTCTTTTTCAGATTTCTCTTTAGCAGTCAGTGTAAGATGGGCAGCTTCATGTCTTGGCATTTCGCTGACTATCACAGGGTGCACGGAAGACCAGTGGTTTTGAGACATAATGAAAACAACTTTTCCAAAGAGTACCACAAATCAAAATGGGGGTACAGAGAAATGAAGACCCTCAGGCTGGCTTACTGAGAGGTGCGATGGTATTCTGCAAAAGCTTTGACAGAAGAGATTATAGGGGTCATTATAAACAGCCATCAAAAAATAGATGCTAACAAAATTCTCTGAGGGCAAAAAAGTCAATATGATTGCAGTGCCTGCACTGATGGGAACACTCAGGAGTCTACAGAGAGGCTCTCTACAGTTGGTGAGACCAACGTTGGAATAATAAAAGATGTGAATGGGACACATTCACATAGTTAAACCAGAAGTTGTTTATGTCCAAGAACTCAAGACCTGTGGCTGTAAAATACTTGTCTTTCCATTTAGTTCCCGTTCATGGAGTCATGAGGGTTAAGGTGGATACATTGCTCCTAGCTACTTACACTCTGTGTTAGGGGTACGTAAAGGTGGAATACCTGTTGCAAGGAGTGAATAAGTGACAGTGGTGATGGCAAAATATCCACAGGTGGAAACGGGAGGAATACCTGGAGCAGGAAATTTCCCGAGTGTTTCTTGGACCTCAATATAGCTTTGTGTACAGTGTTTATAGAAGAATATGCATATATGGAGGGACACAGTCACTGGGTTCAAAATTATGTCAATTAACTCTTGATCATCTTAATGTAAGATGGGAATCTTAACCACAAACCTGTTGTTAATATAGGAAGCTGTTACATGGATTTTCAGCTGGAAGAAAAACCTGTTTGGATATTGGGGATTGTGATTTAGCTTTCCTAACAAGGCACTTATCTGAGACTAGGGTAGTCTTGGAACCTGTCTCAGATGGATTATGTGGTCAGGCTTTGGGAAAGATAGATGATTTGAGCATTAGGGAAAAAGAACCTGTGTTGGAAATGCTTGACGGAAATGAATACCACATCTACTTTTACTAGGACTGTACTAGCTCCTAAACAGTAGTTTATCTCAAAAAAAGTCATACTACAAAGAATGCCTTCTAATTGGCTACCATTATCCAAATATTTTAGCTATTCTATCCTCCTCTCTTTGAGGTTGAAACACATTTTACATTTGGAAGACAGTTAGCTTTTTATCTGTGGTTTAAGGCTTGAAATCTTATGTGGTAGCTGTACTTTGGGATACATTTTTTTCCTCAGGTGTGACATTAAGCAGTTGTAACAGACCCTGTAAAAGAACTGAGACATGCTAACACAAGTGGTCATTTTCCAGGCACTCATGATCAATAAGAAATGCTTTGGGGTGTAGCTTCTGTTCCTCAGATGCCTACTTAAGGTAGTCACTAACCATTCTTTATACATACGTTGTTACTACAGCAGTTAGGATATCCTAGCACTGTAACCATTGAAAAGTTAAAACGTATAAACATTTTGCTATTTACACTTACTATTGGGTACATCTGAGGAAGTTACTTAAACTGCCAGAAGTCAAAATTTCCGTGTGAATGACTGAATACTGAACTAGCTAATGATGCAGTGTTACTGAGGATAAGCGATGCTCAAATGGATTGTGAAGATTTGCAGGAGAGGTGCTCATAACACCAAGAGCAGGATTCACTGTCGAAACAGACACCTAAGTGTAGGTGTTTTATTCAGCTTCCCAAAGTAGGTTTGTAGTGCTGCTTATGATATTTAAAAGATGTATTTCTGGGCTTGGTATGTACATGACCCTCCTTAGCAGCCAGAGGCTGGGCAGGATGCCTTGGGGCAGGTCCTGTGCATCTGACGACTTTGCGTGTCCCAGGACCTGTTATTGTGGAAACTAGAAATGGGGAGCGTGTTCTGGCACAGTGTTGCTGTGTGTGTGCTTTTCCTTGCCTGTATCCATCCCTTTTAGGTTCCTTTATCGGTCACTTGGGGTTAGGATGCTGGGCTAGATGGGTGTGCCTGATCAGACCTTGAAGTCTATGTACATGCTTTTGTGTTAAAACCTCCTATAAGATTTACACTGTGATGAAGAACTTAGATCTGTGTGCTTGATAAGCTTGGCTTAACTCTATATTTTCCCCTCTTGGGGGATGGAGGGGATACACATTTTCTAAGGCTTGTCTGAAGACTGTCACTAAAGCAGCTCAAAATGCATGACAGACACTGAAAGTGAGTTTCTACACTAATATAGGGACACTATGGGGATAACAGCAAGAATGCAGTTTCTCAACTCAATGTGTCATTTACAATATACAGGCCAGCATAAGTACTATGATATAGTGTGTTAGCATGGCATTGTTTGCATAAGCTGCCTTTAATGAAAAATACAAAATTATTTGAAAGGTAGAAAGTGGAAGAGGTGCTTGCTATCAAAATTCAAAGAATAAAGAAATAAATAATGGTCTTTCTGTAGGCTGTTTCTGTGTTGGGTTTTTTCTTTCTCTTGCTCTTTCTGCCAAGATTCTGATTATCCCATGGAGGTCTGAATTTCATTTCTGATCATCTAGCTATTTTTTAATACCAAAAACTTTAGCTAACTAGAGGGACCGTCTAGTCAAACCTGCAGATCATCACAGGCTGAAAACTGAAAAATTCCCCAGTGCAGTGTACATCCAACTTGAAAGTTTATAGCTCACCTTAACATCCTTTCCAAAAATGCATCCTTGAGTATGAACTCCGGGGCAGGATTATGTGACTACAGGTAACTATCTGGAACATGAAGGTCTACATTTTCTAATTGATGTAGTGCTAGTTGGTGCTGTCCATCAAACTGTTGGTACAAGTTAACTCATCCTATGTTAGGTGTCTGCCTTTGATCAGATAAAGCATACCCCTAACTAAATAAATATAAAATAAAATTACTTGATTACCTCTGTCTGTAATTGGAGTGTAGTTCAGCTGTACATTTCTTCAGTGTTAGCCCCTGAACTAAACTGAAATCCGCCCTCAATGAGAAAGGATCCACCACCCATATTAAAGTTATATGTTAGTGCAGCTCTTAACTTTAACAGATACAGTCCCTGAAAGTGGTAATTTCTCCTGCATTAGAGATTGATTTAGTTTCAGGTATTTTTCAATAATTCAATTCCTCAAGCATGCTCTTTCTTTTCACCTCAAAGTTTTGTTCAGGCACAGTTGGAGAACCTTCTGTATTTGTCTAGGCTCCAAGTATTTGCTAATCCGTTTCTTAGTGAAAAGCATGACTTCGTATGTGTTGGCTGTTGATAATGCCCAAATGTAACAGCTTGATCTGTTCATCATGGACTGCTTTAGCCACCGAAATTAGGTGCTGCCATGGTTTGTATACTCATTGTATTTGTAGTACGTGTTTAGAAGATGTAATGCTTTGATAAGTGTCAGTGTGGTGCTGCAAAGTAATTTTGTGCAAGAAGAATAACTGTCACTTTTTGGGACAGTAGGGGTGGGTTTAAATCCTGTTCCCAAGTAATTTTTGGCGTAGAGCATGGAACAGGCTTTGTATTACTTTTTGATACTTAGATTCTAACTAATACATCTTAGGAAGTGAGGTGTTGAAGTGTCAATTGGTTCTTGCTTGTGAGCACCATAAAGCAGATGCAGAGCTCTCTTTCCTGCCTCTGTGGTGGCTTTGTCCAGGCAGCTTCATCCATAAAGGCCACTTACTGATCAGACTTTAGTGTCACACTTGTTGAACTTTGCATATCTGTGGGCAGTAAGGTCACTTGTAAGTCTGACTTGAATTCTAGCTGTGTCACTTTATTCTCTTTGTATTTTGCTCCTGTCCATTTTCACTAATACTTTTCAAAACTCTGAGGAGAAAGGATGCTGAAAGGGATCAGGGTGGTGGTCTCTGCAGCGTATGCCCCAAAAAGGCAGGTAGTGGTGCAACCCAGTGTCAAACACAGGAGAGGCAAGAGTGAAAGAATGAGTTTGCCAACACTCTAATGTCACCTTTCCAATGAAGCTTCTGCAGTGGAGGGGGGTGGGTGGGATGGAGGAATTACATGAAATTGGTATTTATACATAATACTATTTCAAAATACTTAATTGGTGTGAAACCCATGTTCTGAACATGGAATGGAGATGACAAGTGTAACTCTTGTGAAATGATGGAATATCATGATTCTGTAGATCTTCCTCTCAGCCTATAAGTATTTGAGACTTAAGTTGTATGTCCTTACTTTGGGATTGCTGTGTATTAACACTTCAATTTCAAGCAACTACACACATCTCTGACCTTTGTCTGTCAAACTGTGGTCCATGGAGCAGCAGCTAGCATTTTCTGGATGTATAGAGATCACACTGTCTTGTCTTTGTGTTTCTACCTAAATACCCTTGAATGAAACACTCCAGTGAATTTATATAGCTCTGCTTTAATCTTATCCTATTTTGATGCAAGTGCATGTTACTTATATTCAAAGTTGTTACTTCAAATTTCTTTTTTAGGGGACAGCATATGAAAGATTGGCAATTAAATTTTCTGACATTTCCTCTTTGTGGACTTGAATGTGCAAACTGTGAAATGCAAAAGGTATGAAAGGAGTAGAACTATAATGTGGGGAAGCGATTAATTTTTATGGGAAAGCAGAGAAGCAATTAATATTTGAGATACCTTGATTATGTGATCAACGGGAGGCTTTTAAGATCCTGTCTGTTAAGGTCTGGTGAGAAGTGCAAACAAACTTCATGTTCTTTGTTTCAGTAATTAATCAGTTATGTATTTCTTTTTGAAACACAAATTTCAGTAGAGCCAAGTACTTGATGTATCTCTAAGATTTTGTCCTTCTATGAGGAAATGCTGTCTCCTTTCCTTCCTTTTTGTTGATTTCATAGGATGTTCATAAGACTGTAACTAGGGAAATGTAAGCAATTACAGGTTATACATCGAATATTTAGAAGAGGTGTGCAGTTCTGTAGTTGTGTTTCCAACATCCCCCCCACACTTTCAGTGGATTTGTGTGTGTTATTTGATGAGGATAACAGCAAATCCCATGTATAGTTAACATAGATTCAAAATATCATGAAAGTACTTCTACTATGATTTTCTGTTTTTAAAAATATTTTTTCTCTCCAGGATTTAATTCTAAAAATAATCAAAAACATATGGTTTAGGGACTGAGTCTCACATTTGCTTTGCAGAAACTTGTGTCTATATTTTTTGTGATAATTGTCAAGATTTTCTCCATCTTGATGAAAAACAGACGCAAACATAGACGTAGTGAGGTGGAGGAAGGGACCTGGAAAATAAGTAGTGTTTGTGATGTTGGATTTTAGGTTGGTGGGTTTTTCTAGTCACTGGGCAGTTGCATGAGCACTAACTCCAAAGTAGACCATGTGCAGCAATGAAGACAGTTTGTACCTTTTTATCTTGGAAGATACTTGCACCACTTTTACACTGCGAAGGGACAAGTGTATCCATGTTAGAGAATTGCAGTGCTGCTGTGAAATATAAACTTCCTGATCCAAGCACATTATTCTCTTTTTTGAGTTGAAATGCTGGCTGAAATATGTTGCACACAAACATATACTCTGCTGTAACATACGGTCTTCTCAGCCGTATGGTTGCCACCTTTGGAATACCAAAAAAACCCCGAACTAGCCACATCAGACAAATGGCTGTTGTGCATGCACAGATTAATCTGCATGTGTATAGCAGTGCTGACAACACCCATCACGTCCATACTTTATGGGCAAGATGCAAACAACTGAAACAGCAACTGTGCTTACTAAAGACAGATATTGCTGATTCGCTCTTTCTTCTTTCTGGAATTACTCAAGAATTTTGGTAGATACAATGTTTTTATTATAAACCTTCCAACTTATGCAGTGTTTCCACTGGCAAGCATGTGGCTGTGACTCTTTTGAATGGTAATTAAAGTTTCATCATCTTTTGCTTTATCTATATTGAGATGGTACTTAAAGGTCCCAGCTGAGGTGAGGACCTGTAGTGCTGGCCCTGCTTAGATGATAGCCTCTGAACTAAGGTTGCCAGAGCAGAAATCAGAAATCTGTCCTAGATTTCCTTCCTATAGCAGACATATGCTCTTTGGCCTTTCATGAGAGCTAGTTCAGACCTGGTTTACGTCTCAGTTTACACAGTGCATACTGATAATGTGATGGGCATGGGTTCAGTTTTGACTCAGCAAGAGTAGCTGTAGCTTGGCACAATCACTGTGATGCACACGAGGTGCTTTAGGTTGTGTTCACAGCACAGCAACACAGCAGCTGCTGATTTTGGTTTGCTTAAAGCTTTTAGCAATTATTGTGAAATACTTACAACTAGCCTCTGATCTGAGATACTTCACTCTTGCAAGAAACCTAAACCCAAAGAGCATTTCACGGAGAGTTTGTTTATTTATCTGTCCGCATCAGTTTACATGTTTTACTTTCACCAGGAACATTCTCAGGAGGTGGTTTTACCTCTAAAGTTGATTTCCTAGCTTCTCCAAAATGGTCAGTGTTCTCTCCCTTACTTTGCTGAGTGCAAGGAAAGCTGACATTCTGAGGGACATCTGAGGGAAGGCACCTTTTGGAGTTGGGTAGCTGTGTGCCTTTGCTGTTGTGATCTACTCCTGTGGCGGTGGGACAGTTGTTCAATTTAAGTTCTTTGCTTGGGCCATGCAAAATATGCCTGGCCTTCATGCATCTGTCTTGGTTTTCTTAAGTTGTTCAGAAAATATTGATTGTACATGGGTAGATCATATGTTTGGTTTCACCTGACATGGTTCAGTGTTGGGAATTCTGCCTCCCTGGTAAAGAGGGTACCTTCAGGATGTCAGAGGGATTGCTTTCATTGTTAATCTTTCTACCTGTAAAACTTGTGGTTCATATATGTATACATCAATGAAAATGGCAACAGAAAAGAAATCCCTCTTTTCTGTAAATGCTCAGCAGCTTCCCGGTGTGAAATGTTAATATTATGGCAGTAGAGATGTAAATATTGTAAGTATCTAATTGAAATGGTGCTTCTAGACAGGTGCTTTGGCTTCCAACTCTTTTTCTTGAAGCACTATTGCAATATGCTGGAATGCAGCATCTTTGCTGATGCTGAGATGACACTGGGTCATGGTTTCTCTTTTTAGCTATAATGGAACTGCAGAATTACAAGAGCTTATCATAATTCTTTTATTAGTCTCAGAGTTCGCTGCATTTCATCTGTGGCCTTCAAAGTTGTTTTGGAATTCAGTTTTAGGAAATGCTTATGGCTATAGTTAGGAATTAAAATGAGATGAATCTCCGATATTTTTTGTAGTGTTTAAAGTAATGTTTTTTGGTTTTTTTTTTTTTTTCTATAAAGCTTACTTTGACTCCAGTATGCTCTGGGTTTTTTTTTTTTTGTGGTTGGTTAGTTTTTTTAAATATAGATTCTTATAGAAGTAGTCCTGCTTTGATGTAAAATGTGTGGTGTGAAACTGAGAAGGAAATTCATAAAATCTTTTATTTAGGTGAACAGAACCTGTTAGAACCACCTAGTTCTACACAGCATGTATCTCTAGTGCTGTACAGATGTGGAGTAGTAAAAATATATATACTCCTTTTGAAGGGTTCAGGTAAACAAAACTGGCACGTGGAGAGGAAGAAGAGGCATAGAATAACCTTTTTATTAGTGGTTTGGGGCAAAGTTGGACATCTGATCTCTAGTTTTGATTCTCAGATTCATCCATATTCACTGGATTATGTAGTCCCTCTGTGTTAAGGGCATGTACTTGCACAAAAAAAAGTATATCCTCCATTTCAGATTAGTGTTCAGCCTCATCTGCATCTCTTTGATCAAGAAAGACAATTTTTCTTTCTGCATTTGTGCTGTACATGCTCTATCCATCTCTTTTGAATGGTCTCTGCAACCCAATACAGAGACTTCTGTGCTGTGTCAAAGGGAATCTAGGTTGGCTCAACTTCGAGTACAAGAAGAGGATGATACTGTCTGTTCTTCTGCTAAAAATGTGTTGTTATTTGCATCTTGTGCCAGCAGTGTTCTAGAAAATATCCCCCATCCAGGGGACATCAACAAGCTGGAGAAATCAAAAGAAACCTCACAAAGTTCAACGAGAAGTGCAAAGTCCTGCACCTGGGAAAGAACAACCCCACACATCACTGTAAGTTGGGGGGCAATCAGCAGGAAAGCAGCGTGGCAGAAAGGGCCCTGGGGGACATTGTGGATGCTGTGCTGAATGTGAGTCAGCAACGTTCCCTTGCTGCAAGGAAGGCTAATGGTGGTCTGGATTGCCAGCAGGTAATTCCTTTAGTCAGCACTGGTGAAGCACAGCTGAATGCTGTGTCCTTCTCTGGGCTCCTCAGAACGAGAGAGAGGTCGACAAACAAAGATGATTAAGGGTCTGGAGCATCTCTGCTGTGAGGGAAGGTTGAGAGAGCTGTGACTGTTCAGCCCAGAGAAGGCTCAAAGGGGTTCTCTTCAATGTAGCTGAAGGGAGGGTGCAAATAGGTCAGGGCCGGGCTCTTGCCACTGGTGCTCAGTGACAGAACAAGAAGCAATGAGCACAAGCTGAAACACAGGAGGTACCCTCTGAACATCAGGAAAGACTTTTTCACAGCCCTGACTGAGGACTGGCATGTGCTGTCCAGGGAGGTTGTGGAGTCTCTGTCCTTGGACATACTCAGAAGTCATCCATGTGTGGTCCTGGGCAGCTGCATTTGTCTGTCCCTGCTGGAACAGGGTAATTGGAGCAAATGGCTCCTTTCACCTCCAGACGTTCCTTCCAACCTCAGCCGTTCTGTGAAAGGTGATTTGGAAATGTGTTGGCTACCGGGCTTGTGCCTGCTTTTTTCTTTTTAGTAATAGCCAACTGTGGAAAGGAAACAGGCAATCCATTCCCTTTAGGAATCCTTAGGATAAGTGACTGAATCATGCACAGTTGCAATCCCCTTAACATTGTTGGAGTACTAAAATCAGCCCAGAGAAGCTTCTTGGTATTTAGCAGTAGCACAGGTTGTCATAAAAATAAGATTCTATGTCATGCTAATTTTTCCTTGCTCCTCCACTTTTCTTCTCTCAAATATTTGCAGATACCAAAGAGTGCACTGTGAATGTAATAATTATGATACTAGACCTAGCTCTGGTCTCACTCATTTTGTTGTAGATCTGGGGGTGATGTCAATCTGTCTCAGGCATAGCGGATATTCTTGAGGTGGTGCTTGCTCAGTGAAATTGTTGGCAATTTGCTAACGCTGTATTTGAGAACTCCTTAATTACTTTTGGCTTTTTCATCAGACTCCTGGAAAAAGTCTTGCTGCTTCCAACTTTTATTTCAGTTTTTGTAATTAGTGGTGACATCAATATGTAGGGGTTTATTTCAGCTTTGGAAAAGGGGTGAAATGTAACTCTGTTAAACCTGAGTCTGAACACAGACTGGGTTTCATATTGTTTTCTCTAATAGCTTTCCAAGCAGGCGCTAAGTGAAACTTCTACATATTGAGCCCGATGTAACATGAGGCTCATTGGGTAAAATAACATTAGTCTGTGCTACTTAAACACACTCTGGAAGGCTTAAGGAGGAGAGGAAGGAAAATATTTGAAGAGATCAACTGGATGTGGTCGAATACATGTAATGTCACCTGAGAAGGATTAGAATTTGCCAAAGCTTGACCTGAACGAAGACCTCCATTTAGGGCTTGTGTTCCTATCAGATCAGCTGCAGTAGTTTTTCTGTGCACAGTTCTCTACCAGCAGGCATAGAGTGAAAGAGTCCAGTGATTTACTTGGCTTCTGTGTCTCAGCTGTAGTAAGTTTAAAAAAAAAAAAAAAAAAGAAGGTCTCAGTTTAACATTCCTTCTCCTTATTAGCTGCAGCTGCCTTTTTCTAATTACTAAAGTCAACTTTTTTTTCATCTGCATTCTGTTGCTTTTATCTTTGCTGGGCACTTTGTGTATGCACTCTAGCTGATAAGCAGCTACACGTGTAGTTCATATCCATAGATGTGGGCAGCTTCAAAAAAAAATACATGCACTGACACTTCAAATTCCAGGAGAAGACCCAGTGGAGTGATTAGTAGCAATGGTACTTCATCCACCATGGTATTTGCTTTCTGATTATGTGGTGTTAGCAAACCCAGTGACCTTATTCTTAATAACATGATTACTGTGATTGTGTCTTTGAAAATCATGTGTTCTTCTGTTTCATGATGGTGTTTTAGAGTGCTCAGGATGCTTTCCCATGCACCTCTCTGAAGTGATGGGTATCTCTTACAGGGGTAGAAATGGAGTCCTGGGGTTACAAGATAAAGTAAAAGAGAATGACATTTTGGGATGCTCAGTACCTCTGAAAAATCAAGTCACAAGTGATATTCTCTGTTTACTCATGGCATAGGGGTTGAAGAAAATGAAATGATTGTGCCATTGTCATGCAATTAGACAGGTGTTCACCACAGCAGGCCCCTGTAGCCATTCCTGCTAAATCTGAGGTTTGACTATTGAATGATAAAGTAGGTAATACTTTTATATAGCAATAAAAAATACAAGCTTTCTGATTAAGGTTATAGTTTTTTCAGAGGAATTACTTCATCTCATGCTTCTAGATATAGCCTTGAGTATCACAGATTGGGAATACTCTTAATGGGGAGATGAATTTGTCTTTACTGACAAGAGGTTTCTGATACCTTGCTCTAAAGCATTGACTGCTGCTGGAGTGAGCAATGCTTTTGCTCAGTATAACAATTTCCATGTAAAATTTTTGTTGCAAAGTTTCTTTTTCTATGCAAAATGGTAATTGATTCTATGTTTTTGAGGTTCAGCATAGCATGTGCCATTCTGGGCTTGATCTTAAAAATACCTCAAGTCACAGTTAAGTTTGGTGGATATGTAATGAGAGAAAACACACAATGAAATGCAGTGCTGTGGAGGAATAGCATGTCTCTCAAGAGACTTATATTACAATGATTTAATGTCAGAACTATTTAGAGTTAACCCTCTTTTACATTTACATCTCATACCACTAAATTATGAAATTGTGACTAAGATTTAGCCATTTTGTTTAGCCACAAACATAGTTGACTTGTATTTCATCACTGCTTGTTATTTGTATTTTTTGTCATCCATTCTTAGTTTGTAACAGAAACACTCTCTCTCTCCTTGTTGTAATCATGTAGAGATCCCCATGATATTCTACTGTGTGGAATAATTTCTCTTTTGTTTATGTATGTTTAGCTAAGAAGAAATCTGATTAGCTGAATGCTCTTGATAATATTCAAGTACATCCTAGAGCTTTGCATTTGCTGTTTGATGTTCCATTTTACAGCTTTACTTAAATGCTCTGCAGGGATTGTGGTTTAGTGGTGAGAGCATGAAATTTGAATCCAAGGTGCCTGGTTCTCTTACCAACAGAGCTGGTCAGTATGTTTAAGACCAGATTCTTCTGCCCCACCACCCCACAACAGATTTTTGCATGTGTGTCTACAAGTTTTTTTTCCTCTCTCTGTTTTTCTTAAATAAATGTTGAGCAGCTTAAGCAGGCACTGAAAGTCTGTCTTTCCCTTCTGTGCCTCAGTACCTCTGGTGTAGAGGGTAGTGCTTTATCACAGTGCAGTTTGAATTGTATGAGTGATATGCATGGCTAACAGGTGTTAATCTCTAGGCATTTATATGGTTATTATAAAGGATAATAAGCACATAAATAAGTTTCCTGCCTCCAAGTTTATTGACTGAGCACACACCAGCAGGTAGAACACTGCATCCATGGCGTTGATCTAGGAGCTTTAGAAAGTGCTGGCTCTATCTGATGTGGAGTCGTTTGTGCTGTCATGTCTATCAGAAATGAGACAGCAAAACCTCTATGGCTCTGCATCAGTGCTCTGCAGGGTGCAGAAACTACTACTGCCTTTTTTCATTACTAGGTAAGTGTCTGAAAGTATTAAATGGGATTCCATCCTGACATTTAAATTTTCAGGTACAGAGGATGGAGCTCTTCAGTTGCAGGTAGGTATTTGCAGTGGTCTGACTTAGTTGTTGCATGAAGAACTTATGTATTCTTAAAAAGACCCAAATTATGTTTTACTTCCTTCTAAAATGAGGTAATTACATTATCAGATACCTCAGAACTGGGCTGTGAAATTAAGATGTCTCAAAGAGGCCCACAGTTAGAGTTACTAAGCTGAACATCTTACTAAATTTAACTTACCTGGAAGTGGAAACATAGCTTTAAAAATTTAAGGTATTCTCAAAATTAAGAAATGTGTATGTTATGTATTAAGAATTTAAAAAAAGGATATAGAATTTTCCTCTTTGCCTCCTCAGAGCTTCCACTGTATTTTTTTAAGTTCTCTGGTCTCTCATTATTCACATTGCAAACATAATCTGTGTAATGTCAGCCAGGTAGCTTTTAGTTTTTTAGAAACATATGGCCCGTCTGTTTTTAAGACTGTATTTGCATTTCCACAGAGTTATGAAAAAAAATCAATAGGCCCTTGCCAAATACTAATTCTAATTTCTGCTTGAAATGTACTGAATGGTAAGCACTCTGAGTACACAGGTAAATTTAATACATTTTTATTTTTTATCTTCTTTATGAGGGAATTCTCATTGGAATTTTAAAAAGCCCTGTACTCATTAAGTATCATTTTTCACAATGACACCCAGCCTGCTGTGATTTAAGTGGATCTGAAATACAGAAGCTACTACATTTAATTTCATTTTTAATAATATTCCTGCAAGATTTGGAGATAACTATATGTATCTGAAAAGCAAATATGCTCCATCTGTTCTAGTTCAAGATTTCTAAGTCTGGTCCATCATCTTTGAAGTCTCAAACTCTGATGCCTGGGGTTGACAACAGGGAGGATGGCAGAAGATTTGGTGGATGTTTTGGATGTGGCAAGTACAAGCAGGATGTAAAGCCCAGTGATGCTGGATTGAACTAATGTGATGTCCTGCAGCTAAGTGTAGTTTTGTGTAGTGTGGAGACATTCAGTTTGAGTTGTGTTTTTAATATATCTTTCTCTAACTCAGATACTTCCGTATTTTCAGATTTCTAATTTTTCAATCCAGTGTTTCTCCTCCATGTTTTAAGACACCTATTCTGCTCTTCTGCCTTCTCCTTTCTAGTTAAATTGTTTTGCTGCTCCTCTTCTCAGTCAAGTGCAGCCATGGCAGCATAGCTGGCATTTATTCTTCCTTCACTGTTTGTCCAAGTGTCTGCAAGTTCTGATGTCTTGCCTGCAAATCCAGCGTTTTCTCGGAGCTTATTGCTGAAAATTCCATATTTATTTGAAATACCACCTTCTTGTCTCCCAACATCCAAAAATCCTGCCCTTATTGAAAATGTTTTCATTGGTTAATTTTTGTTTTGAAAGGTAACTTTGTAGGAATTTTTAAAGTTTTTAAAAATCTAGTGATTTGAGTTTTTGAAAGAGTTTCGTGAATTATGGATTTGCGATGATTGTGTTCAGTTTTGCTAAATATTTAGAGCAGGATGACTGTAATGATAAGGAACTGTCTTAGGTGCACAGAAGATATATCTTCATTTCCTGATTCTCAACATGTGTGACCTTGGTGAAGTTGTTCAGAAAACGTCCTGTATCCACCTTTCTTTTTCTGGAAAATGGGAAACATGCTCCTTGCATAGTCTTGCAGCAGCTCTACAATGGTGAAGACTCTTCACATCTGAGAAATAAATTCAATTCTGTTGTCTAGTATTTTGGTTTTGCTTGCATTCTGCTACGTGCTTTTTTTTGATGGCATGTTTATAGCTTGGAAGATCTGTTCCTTTGCATTACCTATTTTCTTCTTTTAGTGCCTTTATCTGGCATGTTCTTTGGAAACTTTCTTCCTAGACATTAACACAGTGGTCATAATCTCATGCTTGGACTTTAGTGCATCGTATTTCTATTTGCTTAAACTGTTCTGTAAGTTCCTTAAGGCAAAGATACAGGGAGAATTCTGGCCCTGTGAAATGAATGGCTCATCTTCTGCCAACCTGGATGAAATGAGAATATCACCATTGGTTTACAGTGTCAGGTGAAATTTTGTAACAGTTGGATGTGTTTGTGAGGAAGCTTTGCTTATCCAGTGCTTTTCCTGGGTTCTGGCAGGACTGTTCTTCTTTGCTTATTTGCCCAGAAGTTTTCACGTCTTACATAGGTTATAATGAAGCCTTAGGTGCCTTAGATGTAGCTGAAGTGAGCTGGAAAACAGGCTATTTCCAGTACAGAGCCAAGATTGTTACTAATGCTCAATAAAAATAAGAGAATGGGATTTCCTTCAAGTTTCTGAATTTTATTTACTCAGCTTAGTCTTAGCATGTAAAATCTTATGGGCATGAATGAGATTAAGTAACACACGCTCTAGTTAGCATTGTTTCAGACTTGGCAATAAACAAACTTTGCTCTTTCCAGCCTCTCAGTAGATAAATGCTTCCTATTTTATTAGAACAATTTGGCTCCTGACATGAACTGTAAGCCTGTTAAGCCTGTAATATAGTGATTAAGATTGGAAAAATACAGGATGCAAATATGTTCTTCATTATACACTTTAATGCCAACCAGATATGTAGTGTGCCCTCTAGAACATGATAGTTGGAGTGTACTAAGCAACTGGCAAATTGTTGACAAGGCTCATCTGCTGTTGGTTTATGTTCGGGTTAAGAGCAAAAGACCTTAAGAAATTTCAACTGTTTGACATTATATGTTGATGCCTGTTGCATCTGGCTGGACACAGCTTAAATAGACAGGGCCAGTACCTTTATTAGCTTCAGCTCAGTATTCTTCATTGAATCAAGAAGCAGGGCAAACTAAAGAATATGTGAAGAATTCATCACTAAGTCTTACAGAAGAAGAAGAAGACTCCTCAGTTATGAGAGTGGCTTTTTTGCATTGGAAATAATAAAAAGTAATTCTAGTTTATGAAGCAGTAAATCCAAGATGTTCTATTTTACCACGATCTTTTAATATGGGACTGGTTTTCCTTCCCAGATTTAATCTGAGAACAGCACAGATTGCTTAAAAGGTGAGAAAGAATAAATTCCTAATGATACCATAGTGTCTGCTATGAAGATTTTGGAAGTGATGATAATGGTCTTAGTTGCCAATAAATGAGTTGCTCAGTGGGGAAAATCAACCTCCAAACACTGGTCCCCAAACTGGAATGTTTGTATCTTATCTGTGGGGAGCATGCACATGGAAAGGAAGCTTGAAAGCCTTTTGAATACAGTTTTAATTTTCCCGTGCACTGTTTTCCTCTTGGATTGTCAAGGTATTAGACTTCTGCTTGAAATTTGTGAAAGACAGAATATTGATCAAGTGTCCTCATTATAGAATTGAATCATAAAATCATTCACCTTGGAAAAGACCTCCAAGATCAGTGAGTCAAGCTGTTAACCCAGCACTGCCATGACCAGCATTAAAACATGCCCCTGAATGCCCCATCTGCATGTTTTCTAAATACCTGCAGGGATGGGGACACAAATGCCTCCCTGGGCAGCCAGTACCAATGCTTCCTTACCATGGCTACAAGAAATGTACAAGTTGTCATTTTAATTAGTGGTTCTTCCATTTCTTTTGCTAAACTCATCAATACACTTCTGCACTTGCTTGGATTTCCCTGTGTAAACCACTGTTCAGCAGCTTCCCAGACTCCTTTTTCCATCTCATCTGGCATGGCCCCACCACGGAGAACTTGGAAACATGGCCAACATGGACCAACCCTTAACAAACTTTTCACTTGGTGCCAAGGACAGCTTAGACCCCTTTTTAGATCCTCTTTGCCAGATTAAATCAACTCAAGCTCCCACATGGTGCACAAGGTGTGGGGGCTGGACTCCCACCTCACAGCTGCTTTCAGGAGCTGTTTACTCCTCCAGAAATCCCATTCTATGAAGCTGGACTTGCCCCAGGAGACAAACTTCCCCTCAGCACTTGCTCCACTGTGCACCTGGACAGGCCCTTCCTCTGGCACGGGAGCAGGAGGAAGAAAGGACTCAGCTCAGCCACTGCCTCCACTCCAACACAGCAGAAGCCTTAAGCTCCTTGCTGGGCCTCATTTGTGTCTCTCTGCTAGGTGCCCCAGGACCAGGCTGCCTGCTCACACAACTGCTTTTACAGTGGTGATTTGTGATCTTTCAAAAGGTTTTGAAAGATCAAAAATGGTTTCAAAGATAATGGACCATAAATGGACTTGTTGTCCTGAAACAGGTTCTTTCACCCGGAGTGTGTCAGACCCACGGTGTGCTGTAGAGATTTATATTGTTTATACTGAAAGCCATCATGGTTTTTTATAAAGTTTCCCTTTCTGCTCCATGGAGTTTGTGCTGAAGATATTTCTGCCTGTTGGCTTCCAAGCCAGACAGACCTTTATTATATTTGCATAAGTGAAAGAACATCCCTTTTATAAATGTCTCCTACATTCTATTGAGATCACCTAATTAATGATTAATTAAGTACTGATTTAATAATGCAGCAAAATTAGGGTATTGCATTAATGTGCTGCTATATTATCTCCTTTCTCTTACAAGACAGCATAGCAGAAATTTCAGGTCTTCATTAATGGCTCTTCTAAGAATAAGACAAGTTCCATGGCACTGGCAATTGAGCAGAAAGAGATACAGTGAATCTGTAGCCTTACTTTGTCCCTTTCTTAATCCTCAGACCTCTCCTTTAGGACCACGAACACTATGATTCCACAGCACAGAATGTGGAAAAAGAGTGAAGGAGTTAGTGTACTTGGTGGAGAAACATGAAGAAGTGTTTTCTATTGGTGGTCAAGGTTAGGCAGAGAAATAGGAAAAAAGCCCTTTTTTCATGAAAAGCAGACAACTATCATAGAAAGTATCATTTAGTGAAAAGAAAAACAATTGCCAAACAAAATGTCAGTCTAGAAGCTTACTAGCAGCCCCAGAAAACAGTATCAAATTCATTGGTGTGGGATTTTGGGGTGCAGTTTTTATTGGATCTGACAAAGTGTGCTGTGATCTCTTTGGAATGAGACTTCATAGAAATATATTAACAGCCTGCGCACAGATTCAGAAAACATTCCTGTATTTGAAGTGGTTTAGCAAAATTCATTTATCCATTAAATCAAGAATTGTGTTTAGGCTGCAGGACCTGATGGTCCACATAATGTGCACTGGGCTCCTACCAGTCATATGTAAACTGTCTAATTGCTCTCAGCTGTGTTGTAACAAATAATTGGAAACTGAATATCCACCAGCAGCCCTACCTGTAGCTGTAACAGTAGTAGATATTCCTCTTACAGTTCCTTAAAAAAAAGATGAGAACTCTCAGAAAAAGTTTAGCTTGCTTTTTTTTTTTTCCTGCTACTTTTAAAAGTTGCTGTTGCAGCACTACTTGCCTGCCTGTTGTCCATGTTGCATTGTTTTTGTTGAACAAAAGCCAGTTGCCTTTTTGGCAAGTACTCTGCCGTTTGAACAACTGTCAGTGGGGAGCAATACGTTTCTGTGTTGATACAGTGATGATTTTAGCAGCTTGCTGATGCAGTGGAGGACACTCCAGAAACTTTCCTGGATATTGAGATCTTTGCTATGAATCCCAAGGTGCTTTATGGTGGTCAACTCTGTCCTGTCCACCAGGTAGACTTTCGTGTTGGTTAAAAGAGCAGTAAACATCTATGGTAGCGTTTGATGTTACTCCTTGCTCACTTTATGTGTGTGGGATGTAAAAACAATGAAAAAAGTTGCACCCTATGTTCTGTAGAAGGATTGTTTCTGTTTTTGTAATGTTACCTGATCTATTGGAATTTTCCAGATATTGAACTGAGGAAACCAAATCTGCTTGAATGTATTACAAGACCTGGGAGAGTACCCTGAAGGTAGGGTTATGGCATTAGTTAATAGAGCTGTGCAGTCCTCTCAAGAACATAAAGGACATAGTTATGTCAAAAATTGGAAATAACTGAAACAAAGTTGTAATGGGATCTCTTGAAAACTATCATTATGTACCTTTCATTTTAACTCAAGTATGAAATGAGAAATCTTTCCTTTCCTTTGTGGCTGTGTCTGAGCAGATGTAATTATTTTGGTGTTCTATAGTTAGCTCAGTAATTAGCTGATGATTGCTCAGCAAAGAAACCAACAAATCAAGAATGTAAAGAGTACAGTGACTCATCTGAGAATATTTGCTGTGTGTTATATTTGATTGTTAATTCTTGGTTATTTGATTGCTGTATGAAGTATCCAATGTTTCATAACTGGAGAAAGGAGATAAAGTGGAAGAGCTGGTTTTCAAAGGGAAGTATTTTCTTGGGTTCATGTGGAGAAGATCTTTCACTTTCAGGATAAGCCAATGAGGCCAAAACAGGAGTGAAAAAGCTGCAGAAGTGTCACTGTAAAGTTGAAGGTGATAGTATCTGCTTGATTAGGCATGTAATTGGGAACCTTACATTCACCTAGCTGTGTTTGTAGTGTTCAACAGGTGCTGATGTGTATTAGCTGCCAACGTCCTCCAGGATATGATCACCTCCTCCTGATCTCCTCCTGATCTGAACCAAGTAGATGATGGAGTCAGTAAGATGTGGATCTGTGCAATAAAGAAACTTGCACATCCTTATCTTTATGGCCTTGTAACACTTCACAGGCTGCAGGTTGGCATGTGAGGAGAGCGGTCAGTCTGAGATCATAGAGTCATAGACTGGCTTGGGTTTGAAGGGACCTCAAAGATCATCTGGTTCAACCCCCCCGCCATGGGCAGGGACACATTTCAGTAGACCAAGTTGCTCAGAGCTCCATCCACCTTGACCTTGGACTCTTCCAGCAATGGGGCATCCATAACTTCTCTGGGCAACCTGTTTGGGTGCCAGGAATGTGTGGTCTTCTCTTCCCTCCCATTTTCTTCAATGTATCTACTTCTAATGGCCAGCATCTGTGTGAGATTTTTTTATTTGTGGACTCTCAGATTCTCTTAGAACTCATAGCAAAACTCACACTTCCTGGTATTCAATTTATGTTAAGTTGAATTTGGTGGTCACATGGGCTTGAAAATTTGTAGTTTTCAGTAACAGAGAGGAGTTATTTCCTTTACTTCCCTTTATGACTTTGAAAATATTCCTTCTTAACTACTTGAGAAATTTACTAAATCTGGTGCATTTTAACTGCATTTCCCAGCAATAAAGGGATGAATAAAGATAAATGAGTTTTCCTGTGCTGATCTTTTTTAGTTACCCTCTGCTGTGATTTTGACTGACATACATTTTGATTGGCAGTCCATCTATATATATATATATATCTATGTATGTGTACAAGTGCAATGCAGCTATATTTTTCTAAATATTTCTTAATCTTCTATGCTGTTCATTATTTGGGTAGGATGCACTTCAAGAACATGGTCCCTTGAATCTTGAGCTGGCACTTTGTTCCTTGGCTCTTGGGTTTTTCTATTGTAGCCCTTATCCTGAAGTAAGGTATAGTGCAAGTTTTTTGTAGGTTTGTGATGATCTCCACTGAGTTCAGGAACCACATGTAAGATCAAAGCCTAAATACTTTAATCAGGAAGTCCTAAAAGAGTATAAACAAGGAAACAAATATGGTAAATGACGATGCTAATGTAGGGGAGCAGAATGTGGTACCAAGTGGAAGGAATAGTGAAGAAGGGAGTTTTTATTGTGGAAGGGAAATCAGTTGATTAATTTCATATGTGGGATTATTTTTTAAAATATTTGTTTAAGAACTAAATGGAAATTCCTTACTTGGGAATATTGTGGTGGGGCATGATTATGCATGTGTGACAGAGGATAACAATGTATGCATAAAAAAAAAAAAAAAGAAGAAAAACTACTCAAAATATCAGGGGATTTACAGGAGAAGCACCTCTTCATTGACTTTACCAGCAACTAAATTGCGTGTCTCTGACTTAATTAGTGTCAAGTTATTTGGATTTCATCATAGTAATCTTCTGTTTGTAACAGTTAACTGAAATGCAGTTCTCAAGAGTGTTTAAGTTTTAGGTGCTGATGACAAAGTTTGTGCATCTTATAAATTGCATGCACTCTGTAGAACTCTTATTAATTGGTGGTGGAAGTTACAATCCATATTTTAAATGAGTAGTATAATACAGCCATTCAGAATTACACCACAAAAAAGAGAGGGGTTTAATGGACTCCATATGTCTGCTTTTAGAACTGGTTAAGTAAAACTTTGTTATACCGCATAATGGTAAACCATCAGTGCTATAATGTCCTTGGGGTCTTTTAAGAACCTCCTTTATAGACAATCTTCTGGCAAAGATTAATTCATTAATGGATTCAAACTAACAGGAATATAGTTTATATTGCTACAATGAACAGGCATCGGTGTTGGTTGCATTGTCCCTTTAAATTCCTGGAAACTGAAATGCAATATCCTTGCTCTTGAGGAAGAGCGAACTTTGAACAAGCAGCAGCTTTTCAAGTATGTCACTTGCCTTTTAAAACAATCATTTCAATGCATACTTTAGTTTATGCTCCTTCAGAATGAAGACTAGAATAGTAGATGTATCTGGGAACACATGAACATAGAATGCAGTCTTCCTGCATCAGTGATAATTTTTGATATGGAAATGTTGATAACTGTTTCTTCAAAGTTGTTTCATGATTAAGCATTTTAATAAATCAGCTCTATTTATAACTTCTAAGTTATAAATAGCTTAGGTACTAATTGGTAGCTAGCCTAGGGCCACATTATTTAAGTGGTTTGAAGGCCTGCATCTCCTTCCCCTCACCATTTCGCCCCTCCAAAATCATGCTTATACTTGAATATTTCCAAACCCAGTGACTGTCCATGTGTGCTGCCTGGCCTAGCTCTTCCTTTCATATTGAAAATCATATCACTGGATTCTTGATCAATATTTCCATGGGGATCATGTTAAAAACTGTAGCAATTTGCCCTCCTCCATCTGCACCCCTGGGGCACAGGGTGGTGAGGAATGTGCACACCCGCATCACCTCAGGGTATTCTGCTTCTCCACTCACACCTATCTGGGTCTGCTGCTCTGTGGATCAAAACTGCCCAGTGGCACCAACACATCTTCAAGAGGGGGGGCAGAAACTATCCATGGAACTCTGGACAGGAATTCTGGACATTTGCATACGTGTACACTAATGAGACAAGCAGGTTTTGGTAGAAAACAAAGGCCATGGCTCTGTTAAAAGGGGCATAGACAGGAAGCTAATAGTCTGTTTTTAAATTAAAATGTTAGTGCTTTTCAGAATAGTGTATGTACATGTGTGTGAGCACACACAGGGGAGTTACTGCATACTATTGAGGTTCTTACTATGTTCTATTAAAGTGTCAAAATTAAAAATTTTACAAAAAAAGCATATAAAAATTGTCTTTCCCAAGATTCTTTTGAAAAATGAATAAATGTCAATCTTTTTATTAATTTCATTCAAAATCTTTCATATTAAATTATTAATTCCATGAACTGTTTAGCTTTTTTTTTTAAAAAAAAAAGTAGACTGATTTTGAAAGGAGCTGTTTTACTACATGTAGCTGACCCCCTCAAAGTCATATTCAGAGCATTTAGTTCTTTTTAAAGCAACTGCCCCATGTTTGGATGCATCTCCCACTTCCACAGCCCACATGGATATTCACACTTCATCTCAGGATGGCTGCACATGTCTAAGCATGGTGGGCTGACCTTGGCTGGAGGTCAGATGCCTGCCCAGTCACTCTTGCTCCTCGTCAGCAAAACAGCGTGGGGGAAATAAGGTGATAAAGCTCACAGGCAGAGATCAAGACTGGGAGATCACTTACCAAACTAAATGTTCTTTTGCTATATGGGCGTAACAGCAGTGGGGATCTGTTTTTAACTCCTGGAGAGACAGAAAAGGCATATGGGCCACTTCTTGAGTGATATCACAGTGTTGCCTTGTGGTAATGAAGTAAAACAGTTTCCTCAAAACTTATTGGAATTGCTGATATTTCTATAAAGCAGGGGAAATAAAGCAAAAAAATTGAAAAGTTCTTCATGGTCTATAAAGTAGTCCATGCATTTCAAGGCTGTTATACAAACTGACTGCAAACTTAGACATTGCTTAATCTATTTTTCCTTTACAGATTTTTTTTTTTTTTTTTTTTGGAGAAGGATGAAATGCCATTGCTTGCCCTTTTATTTATCGCAGAAATCCAGGACCTGGGTATTTAGGATCCCATTCTCCCATACCTTAAGTGTTGACAATACCACCTTTTGAAGGTTCTGCATTTCACCAAAAAAGCAGTTTGCTCCTGGAAGGGAATGATGTAGCTGTCAGAGAAGGACAGGAGAGGTCTCTTCTCATGGAAGTTTATTTGTAAGTTGTCATTTCTCCTTTCGAAAAGGGCTCATTATTAATTAATTTAGTTACTCGTATCCTCAGTCATCAAGAGGTAGTTACTGTAGTAACAAACATACATTAGTTATTTCAAACGTTGGGATTGAATACACGCTCACAGTTACCTTCTGCACATATGTAATACATTCTAGCTTTTTGTAAGGCTGTTGGTTACAAATGGCTTTGAAATAACTACCATGCCTTCCAGCTATAAAATCCCATAATAATTATTCATTATATCATCATCATTTTTATTGTGCTAAAAGGGATTCTTTCACACCCCATCCCAGAGCTAAATGTTGTAGAAGAGATTTCTTTTGTCCACATTAATTCAGAGTTGTTCAGCACTGCAATACAGCCATATCATCTTTGTTTTAGGGGAAAACTGAATGGAGTGAGACAGCTGCTCCATGAAACTTCAGTAATTGGATTCATGTTTAAATAACTTGGGCAAAAAACCCCTTCAGCTTCCTAGCTTAATTCTTTTTATTATCTGCATGTAATCTGAGTAGGTTCTAACTAGAAATTCTCTAACAACTAGGCTAGCTGGCTTTATAGC
Source organism: Ifrita kowaldi (assembly GCA_013398055.1). Taxonomy (NCBI): domain Eukaryota; kingdom Metazoa; phylum Chordata; class Aves; order Passeriformes; family Cinclosomatidae; genus Ifrita; species Ifrita kowaldi. The sequence goes on from VZRS01012342.1 coordinate 110,978, forward strand.
TATAATTTAGGCACAGTTGTACATACCTCTGACAATTCCCACTTCCTGTTACATATTCAGAACATAAAAGACAAGGATGTTGAGATGGTAATTTGTTTCTGAAAATGAATTCTGATTATTTCAACCCCTCTTCCCTTAAATTTTAAAATTATTTCTGGAGCTTGAGGGCATTTATTTGTGTTTAGTTTTGTTTTCTTCTCTTTTATATTTAAGACTACAGAAAGAATCTGATTTTAACTTGATTTTAATGTGGTATATGCTGTTATAACATCCAACTGCTTAAGCATATTTTAGGTTATAAAATACACTAATTTAAACTGCTTTGGTTCCAGAGCATCTGATTTAGATACTTGTGCATTCACTTCTTAAATAAAGTGAAAGCATATTGTGTCATGCAAGATTATTTTTTTCTTCATTATCTGATCCTTATGCATTTGAACTTGGGCTTCTGTGACAAAGGCACAGTTGTTTGTCTGCTGATTGAGTTTAACAAGAAGCTGGTGTTCTCCAAGTACAAGTGCCTCATTTCCTATAGCGTAACAGTACAGTAATGCTAAGGGCACATAGGTACAAAAAAGCATTAAACTCCAGAAAATCCCCTTAAATCTCAAAGCTGGAAATTCAACCACTGAAAGGTAATTGTACTGAAATTTAAGCCCCATGTAATTTTCTTACATGGTTAAGGAGTTTTAAATGTGATTAATAAACTGCGATAAAAGGGATCTTTAGAGGCAACTTCAGGGAGATGTTATGAACTCATGTGCATTGAGTGATCATAGTTCCCAGCCAAATGTACAGCAAAAAGATATTTTCAAACCTCTTGGGAAATAATAGGCATAATAATCCGCATTTTACTGCAGCTTCTCAATTCCTTCTGTTAGATATTTATGTAAATGAGGTATTTTTGGAGATGCTGCCTAATGAACAGGGTCTATAGGCACGTGTCTTGCCACCTACCCCTGAAGTGTAGCACCCTTGCATTACAGCAAACAAAGTACAAACATTGGCTTAGATTAAAGTTTAGAGAGGGACCCATTTCATTTAACTGTAGCCGTCTGAAAGTTAGGCTCCGTCTGACGTAGCCATTAGTCAGTGAAACAAAATGAGCAGCTCAAGCAGGGAGGCTCATCCCACTCAGCTTTTAGGCTCCTCCTTAGTCAGTGGAACATGATGAGTGTCTCCAAGGGTAATTTGTTAGCCCAAAGGGCTAACCTGAGGTTGAATGCCTAAGGGTTTAGCTGCTGAAGTAAGGTGAGGTGAATTCCATCCCCAGCTCACTAAGTATTGTAGCTTGTTACTAGGGCGTACTTGTTTATGACTCGATGATCCAGGATCTCTGTGGTGGAATTTAAATCACATTACAAATTTAAGTAAAGCAGAACATTTATTTTAATATTGTAGAGCAACACACATTTTGAATTGTGAATTTCTGAAAAGAAATACCTTTGTCAAGACTTGGGATCCCCAAGGGTGGGCTCTGGTTTGGGAAATTCTGATGGAGTCTAAAGACTGAAATTTCAGTGATTTTTTTTTTTTTTAAGTATCATTCCATTATGGTAACAGAAAGGATTATGGTAGAAAAACACTTTTAAGATTAAACTTAATTTTTAATCAATGTATTTTACGTTGTACAACATGCACAGGTCCTGTCCTGTTCTTCATTCCTGTGTTTTCTAATCCTTAGCTTCACAAAAGTTGGAATCAATGTATCCTGCAAGCCTTCAAGTGCACAAAGCTAACACACTTCATGTGGATGACATCCTTTGTCTCACAACTATCTGTGAGCTGATGAAAATACCTAAACAAATGAAGAAAACTGCTTGTCTCCAATTCTGTTAAAGTACCTTAAAAGTTTCAAATTATTCAGCAGTATTGTTTGTGGAGCATCTTGTCATAATATGTTAAATTTCCGGATTGCCTAGAAAGAAGTTCTGCCAAGCTTCTAATCTTGGTGTGTTCACTTGCACAGCAATATTAACCTCTCCATAGTATTCTGTATGTGTAAATAGGTTGTTGTTTTTCTCTGGTTCCTGTCTGGCTCTACATAGTTACCCCCCTGGGCTTTTTTTGGTAGGTGGGTGGGACAATGGACTGACTCTTAAATTGTTTTGCATTTGGCACTGGTGCCTGACTGGCTTCTGCCTTCTGTTTAACTCCTATCTTTTTATTTTGATTGTAGTCACTGTTCTTTATCTCTAATGCTTACATCGTTCTGGTGTGTTTGTTTTAGAGTTTCCAGTGTGCAATTGTTTGTTCTTTGTGTAGTCCCATATGTTCACTTACTGACTTGGACAGCAAACAGGAAAAAGAAAGAAAAAAAAAAAGAAAGAGCATATGTATCTTTTTCCAACATTTGTAGTCAACACAAAATACACTATGGAAAACACAGTTATTTTAGCAAACTCAAAGCTGAGACCTGGGTAATGTTTGTAGTTTCAATGGGACTCGAGGGAACATGTATTTTTCTGCCAACTCTAAAAAGACTTGAAAATGTGATGAAATCTTATATGTATTGTATTTGTTTTGTCTGTGTAGGCAAGTGCTTCTGTGTGGCCCCTGTATTTCTTGATGTTCTCTACAGCTGACCTTGTAGGTGGGTTTTATGTCTCCAATGTTGATCACAGGGAGTTTGTAAAATGCTTTTTAAAAGTTCTTTAAGAGTTGGTGTGACTCATGTTTCATGGGTTTGAAGGATTTATTGAAAATATGTTCAGCAAAATAATTTTTATTTCTATGAGGAATTTTAATTTATTTTCTTGAGTGTTAGGATTTTTTTTCCCCTCCCTGCTACAAAAAAATAGGGATTTCCAATGGTATTTGAGTGGAAAACTGAGAATTCCCATTTTATGATCTGGTTCTATATAACTGAGTGTGTAATTTTGGTCATGGTGAAGTTACTGGTCACATGCAGGTGAATATATTAGACTTGTATGCACCTGTACATTAGGGTAAGATTTTTAGAGTGACATGTCTTGCACCTTCTTACACATCATTAGATTAATTAGTTCTTCTTCGAACACTTATTATTACTGTTAGTAATTGTTAGTAACTCTTACTCAGTGCAGCTAGGGAAGGGTTAGGGTATTCAGCTGTGCCACTTCAGTTGTTGAGGAGGGAGCAGGTACCTCCCTTTGATGTCAAGGGAAGGAATCGTACGTGATCTCTGGGACGTGGCTTTAATTGATTGGTTTCCTGTCCCAAACATATATTGCCTAAACTCCATTATAACATTGAAAGTTACTTTCCATACTCATATTTCCAAACAAATTCAAATGTGTACAGACATAACTGATTTTAAATATCCAGGCAAACAAGGCTGGTTTCAAGACCACTGGAAGTAAGGAGTATCAGCACACTGTCCATTTTGACCATGCTGGAACTGTTTTCATGAAATTTCTTGGCGAGGTGGATTAAGCTGGTAGTGGATTCTTCCAACTACCGGTGGAGCTGAGCAGAATTTAACTTTGTCTCTCCATGATGGTGCTTTTTTCAGAAAGTTGCTGTTCTTAATCTGTGAAAAGGATCTGCATAATAAGTATGTAAAGATGGGAGCTCTCACAGGAACATACTTAAAACTGCACCACATATGTAAGCAGATGTTATTTTGTGGTTTGGAAACATCGACTTCTTTTTTTTTTTTTTCTCCAGCTGTATGCCAGGATCTTCCATTTTTGCACTTTCTGGATACAGTCAGAAGTTTATGTATCAGTTTATCAAGAACCAGTCTGTTCTCTCTTGTATTTGTGCCTGATATTGCCAAAGACACTTAGATACATTTGGATGAGCTTTTTCACTTTTGGATGCATTTTTATTTGTTTATTTTGATACATGATATTTTGAGATTGCTGCTCTGCAAGAGCAGCAGCCAAAAGGAGATGAGACTAATCCTTTGTTTAAACAGTTCAAAGACTAAACTGATATAGTAACTGCTTTTAGGCTCTCCAAACTACTTTGTAACAAAAATAATATATTTAACTCTCTCCCTGTTTTAGTAAATGTAATTTTATTTAATCATCATCTCTATTTGAGAATGAAGTGACTTGGGGTATTGCAGTAGAGCCCATGTCAGTCTGGGCTGTTGTCTGCCTTTTTTCTCTTCAGTCGCACTGTGTCATGGTCTCCCCTTTTCCTAAATAGAAGAGCATTTCTCTGCTAGCAAATAGTGGACCTGTTCAGTCACAGAGAGTGAGTGTGTGTATACATACAGCTTTCCTTCCTGGGCATTGTTGTCTGAAATTTGTATTAATTCCTGTTTCTAAGGTCACGTCCTTTTCCTTGCACTCTCTTGTATTGCAGTGTCGAAACATACTTACCAGCAGGTGGAGATCAATTAAAAAAAGAATTGGTTGATTAATTGGTTGATCAATCCTCTTTATCAAAAGTGACCTTTTCAGATGTGTTCAGGATATCTGGCTTCTTTTTTCCTGTTCTAAATCCCACTTCACCACAATCTGTTAATTTCTGCTGGTGGAACAGTTTATGCAGAAAGAGCGTTTGGAGGGAGATCTCCTGAGCTCCAGAGGACTTTGAGGAAAAGCTGATGAATGGGCAGAGATGTTGCAGCTGCCCAGGAGAGCTGCAGTAACACTTTCTGTGCCTTGGAGAGCCTGGCAACTCCCTGCCTTTCCAGCTGAGTGCCACTGTGAGACTCCTCTCCAAAGGGATGGAACACATTCAAGATTTCTCTGAGCTGTGCTAAGTGTGATCTATCCGTTTGCTACTGCAAAGCAAGAGGGAAGGTTTGAAGATTTGCAGTAGCAGTTAATAATTTCAGCCTTTCTGATGTGGTTCCAATGAGCTTTTTTCTTGATCTTCTATTTTGAGGACTTTACAGGTAACATAGCCTGGGGGATCTCATGGTCAAGTTTTTATTTAGCCTAAGGTGGTCTGGTCTTGACCACTGGGCATATGAACTAGGTTTGGGTTTCTTCTTGGGAGACAGCAGCAGCAGAAGCTCAGGGCAACCTTGAGTCGTGTTGGTGGCCAGCCTCTTCTGCTTCTCTCTTCATTGCCCCTCTAATAAACAGTAACTTGTAACTCTACTGACTCCTTTCTTCCACTTGAGAAAGCTGCAGTGCTCAGGTTTCTCCCGGGCTGTGACGTTGCGGGGTGGCAGATGCTCCCAGCCCAGCTGTGCGAGAGGCAGCTGGCTGGTTTGTGTCCTCCAGGGAAAAGCACTGAGCCAGATTCAGCTTGTTAACTTCCAGCTGGATCTTACTAGCTAGTCTGTCCCAACAGCATGCAGAAATGGCAGCTGACATTTAGGAGGTAAGCATGGAACTGCCGACTGTTAGAGATCATACTCTGGCAAAATTCGAAACATCTCTTGAAGCACTGAGAGGGCTTTCATGGTATGAAGAATTCATCCAATAATCCATTGTCAATTGTGCATCTGAACTGGGATAGGTAGGACCTGAAGTCAGCCAGCACCGTGAAACAGACTGTTAGCAACCTCCCTAACTGGCCTTACCTTGGCATTTATTTTATCTTCCCTTTTGCATGAGAATTTTGGTCTACATCCACTCCTCTGCACACCACCTTCTTCAAGAACTTTTCCTTGAAGCCTGAGGAAGTGGTTTAACATTGGTTACAGATGCAGGCACACACACACACAAGCATAAAATCCCACTGATAGAAAAGGAGTGTGACTTCCTGTACCCAGTGGGATTGATAGGGGTGGGAATGGCACAGTTTCTAAAATACGAACAGAGGAAGGGCAATCTCTGAAGTACATAAAATTCCTATGGTTTAAATGACTAAATCAGCTGAATGCTGGTAAACGTTCTACTGGTTCAGTACAGAGTTTAAACACATAACCTGCAGCCTCTCCATCAACCAAAACTGGACTGTGGAGCCAAGCATAAAGACCATGGGGGTGGATTCTAAAAGAAGGCAGTAGGGATGGTTTTAAGCCTCTTACTACACAAACTTAATTGCCATTTTATTGTCAATTAGAACTAAAGATAGGGAACAAATCTGCAGCACACAAAACTTCTTTGTTGAACTGTAACATGGGCTTCCTTGTTACTGAACTTCTGCTTCTCCTTTGTAAATATGCATCTCATACAGTAAAGAACTGAAGTAAAGATCTCAAGTCAAATGCATCCTGGCCTGGAGTAAAGTTGCTTGCGATATATTCAAGGTGGAATAGCAGGAAAATGGTGTGAATGTGATGGAGTAATTTTCATTTCTGAAATTTTTCTTGTCTATACTTCCCCTATACGTGTTCTCCTCCTGTAAAATTGTTGCATGCCCATCTCCCTACAGACTTGTTGAAACTCCTTCTGAATGCCCTTGATGTTCCCATGTGCCCTCAGACCAGCCAAGCTTATGGCCCTCTGGGGTAAAAAGTTGATGTGACCTGCTTCTCTGCTACAGAACCCATTTAATTGGGCACTTGGACGTGTAAATGCTTGAGTGTCTTGCTTCCTAACTGAGATAATCCTAATTCTTTCTGCACCTAATTAGAGAATGCAGGTTGTTCCACAGAGATCCATGCTTTGCTAGGTGGTTGTACAGGGGCTGCAGGAGGACCTGGTAAGACAGCATTTGTCTGGAATTTTCCTTTATGAGGAAAAGAAAAGCATAAGCTGATGCTGGTACAACAAAGAGGGTTCTGATGGGCCAGTTGAAGGCCTTAGAGGTGTTTGTCTCTGCAGCAGACTCTAGCAGTACCTGTGCCATCAGTAGGAACAAAGCTATGAGAAAGATCACACTCATTTTTAAGTAGAAATGAAAAGCTTGATGCAATCAGCTGAATAAACCCAGGAAAACTCTTCAGCCTGCTCATGAGCAGCCAAGGCACTTCTTGCTTCTCAACCAGCTATTTATGGGGAAGAAATCCATTCTTGAAAAGAAGTGGTGTTGAAACTACCATCTCTTTATCTGCAACTCCTTCTGAGCCTTGTGGTGGTGCAGATTTCCAAGAGTACAACTTGGACTGAGAGAGTTATGACAAGCTTTTCTTTCTCTCCTAATCACCACATTCTTCAAAAAGACTGTCCCAGTAAAACTTATTGTTCTCTATTCCTTTTCTCTCGTGTTTTTGAATACGATAAACTAAGTTTCACCCTTAGATAACCTTATGTCCCTACAAAATTTTATTTAGATGTCTACATTCCTAAAAATAATACATGAATGAAGTGTTCCAAGCAGCAAACCACAGCTTCCTGAGGTATCAGTGGCTGTAATGCAGTTTCTAGTTCAAGGATTTTTTTTTTAATAAGTGATATAACATTGCAGAGTCTACATCCAGTATTGCTTTGCCGTGCACTGTTCGTGTGTTTTTTAACAATTTTTGGATGCAAAGAGTAGGTCATTTAGTTGACTAACATAAACAGAAGATTGCTAAGGTATGTTTTCTGTGGTATGTGTGCCCACTCCTCTTCTTAACAAGGTTTTTTAACTATGTGTTTTTTCTAGCCTGCAATCAAAACACTGCCCACAAGTTTTAGTCATATATTTTATCACTTACATACTGAAAACGCATTTACTTTTGCAGAACATTTCAGTATATTACTCTGATTCTTGATATAAATTGTTTTCCTGGTGTGTAAAGCCATGTTTGCTCAAACAAACTCTTGTACAAAGGAATCTGACTGGAGTTCAGTAGCCAAAAGTTTTTCAAAAAGGCATCATAAATAAGAAATCATTATTTCAAGTTCATTTGTCTGGGACAAAGCCAAGCATGATAGGTGTTATGTTCCAAAATTAGTTCAGCGACATAGAGTGGGGGCAGGTGAGGGGGAGAGTGAAATGGTAATTTGGCAATACCAAAGTACTTAATTTTCTTGACAAAGTTCTTGTATTCTAAAACAATTCCATTGTTTGGACAGAAACCATACACTTTTTAATTACTGGCAGTAAAACTAAGGATTTAAGAGCTAAGAGTGTTACAGTTGGAGGAAGCTATAATTATGGCTTTGTTTTCTTAAGGAAAACAGAGAGTTCAGACAGCTTTTAAAAGGAGACGGTAGTTATATTTGAACTTCTATGTAGACCATGTATTGATAAATAAATACTCTCTAGTCTTACACCAGCAAGTTCAGCATTAAAATATATCCTAAGTGACTTCTTAATTTGTGTTTCCCAATGTTCTGTTTCAGCTCTAAGGTGACTTATCTAGTGATAGGTATAATTTCTTCTGATTGTAAGTCAGAATTGCTTAATTCTATATCTTTTATCATCTACTGAGAAAGAGAGGTGTACAACAAAGTAAAATTTAATGGATGTGGTTAAGAAGTAAGCTGGTTTTAGAATATGCACTGTGTATGTATTTGCACTCTATTGTAGCCTGTCTGCTTCCAGAGAGTCAGGGAGACACGGCTACTACTGAACACAATAGTTGGAAGGTTATTAGTCGACAAATAAATGTGGATGTACTTAAGTATTGTCAGTCAGCAGGTCATTACATGCAACTAAGTCTAGACCATCTTGGAATCACTGCAGAAACCACTGGCGTATAAATCCCTCCTAGTCTGATGGGCTTCCCTGGGGCAGTATTTTTTAGTCGGGAAAGATGCCGTGGAGGCTGGAGCTTGGAGTGGTGATTGCGGCAGCTCCTGTGCGCTGGAGCTCTCGCTTTACCACGGCATTCCAGGGCTGTCAGGATTTTGGCTGCTTTCTCCACTGGCTTCCCAGGCACTGTGGGGAGAGCAGACTGGTGTGTCCTGGTGCTGAGCCGTGTGGGCTTACCCTTAGCCATAAGTGTTCTGGAAGGGTGTGAGTACCTGGGATGCTCTGTGATGCTGGTTCCCAAGTACCTGTGTTCCTGCTCTTGGTGCAGTGAAATACTCTTGTCAGATGGGCAGCACCAGAACTTGGCTTATCTTTGAATTATTTATTCCTATGTTATTCTGCACTGGAATGACGACTGATTTTGAAACAGGAAGATGTTATTCTGCACTGGAATGACGACTGATTTTGAAACAGGAAGATCTTCTGTAAAGTGGAATAATATTTTCTCAACATCCCTGCAAATGAAAATGACTGTTTTTATATCACAGGATTTTAAAGTATTAGGTAGATTTAGATGAAGAGTTATGTAGTTAGGGAACATAATATCTTAGAAAACTTTGTTTAAAAAGCCATCACACTAGTGGTGTAGAAGGATAGTGTGACACATAAAACTCTCTTCTACTTTATGTTATTTTTCTAATTAATTCTCTGTTTCACAATTGTTATTGAATTGGCAGATCAGTTGTTCTTTGCAGAGTCAAGCATTTGTGGTGATTTTATTTGAATTTTAATGGGGCAGAGTTCATGTCTCTAGCATTAAAGTTTATTTAGTGAGTGAGTTAGTGTAACCAGAACATTTTGTGTGAGTTTCTGTAATCAGATAATTTTGCATGTGAGATAGTTTGGTTTTGAGGCAACTTCTTCAGAATCTAGTTAGAGCTGTCTGTAGATAAACTGCTGCAGTGCTGTGAAGAGGATGTGTGGTCCACAACTTAATGTCCCAATGGACGTTGTGGCAAGTGGTGTCCCTCAGGGGCCTGCACTGGGCCCAGCATTGTTCAATATCTTCAGTATTGATGCAGTGGGATCAAGTGCACTTTCAGCAAGTTTGCAGAAGACCCCAAGCTGAGTGGAGTGGATGACTTGCCTGAGGGAAGGGGTGCCATCCATATGGGCCTGGACAAGCTTGAGACATGGACCCATGGGAACCTCATGAGGTTCAACAAGGCCAAGTGCTGGTGCTGCACCTGGGTTGGGGCAAACCCCCAGTATCAATCCAGGCTGGGGCATGAACAGATTGAGAGCAGCCCTGCTGAGAAGGACTTGGGGGTGCTGGTGGATGAGAGGCTGGACATGACCCAGCCATGTGCACTGGCAGCCCAGAAGGTCAAACATGTCCTGGGCTGCATCCAAAGCAGAGTGGCCAGCAAGGAAGGGGTTTCTGCCCCTCTACTCCACTCTGCTGAGATCCCACCCAGAGTGCTGCATCCAGCTCTGGGGCCCCCAACATAAGAGGGATGTTTGTGATAGGACAAGGGATAATGGTTTTAAAGTAAAAGAGAGTAGACTCAGGCTAGATGTAAGGAAGAAGCTTCTTGTAATGCGGGTGACGAAATACTGGAACAGGCTGCCCAGAGAGGTGGGGGGTGCCCTGGAAACATTCAGGGTCAGACTGAATAGGGCTCTGAGCAACCTGCTCTAGCTGAAGATGTCCCCTGCTTATTGCAGGGGGTTGGAATTACATGACCTTTAAAAGTCCCTTCCAACCCAAATAGTTCTGTGGTTCTGTGAAATTGTTCATGCATCCTTCTGTCTGTTTTTTCATATATGAATAATTTTTGAAATCTAAAGTAAAATGAATGTTTTACAGTGCTTGTGACAAAGCAGAACTAAGCATAGCACAATGTTTTTGTGCAGGTATATGCCACAATTATGTTTTTTCTCTCCAACTTTGGAGATGAAGGAGGCAGCTGTTCAATGAGAGCCATAGTGGAGAGTGAGGGAAAATGGTTCTTTTGGCCCCTGGGATTATTTTTCAGTTTCTAATTTTTACATTTAATCAACTCTGGAAAAAACACACAAAATGTTAAAACACAAAGTGTTAAGAACGACTTTCAAGGTCACAGGTTATGTTTTAAACCAGATTCATGTTGTTATGGTTCCTGATAATATTTTTGGAATTAGAAACCTGTCAGTGTTTCCATTTGGAGATAGGGAACTATAACTGGCTATAAAAATATGTTCCCAGCCAAGGCATGCCATATGAGGTTGTTGCTGAAAAGCAATTAAAGTCTGGCAGCTTTGAAATAAGAGGCACATCAACAAGATTGGGAAATCTGCTGTTTTCTGTCAGTGTTGCATTTCTAAAAGTCAGGAAATATATGACGATAGGTGTATGGTGGCTCTTTGCGGTCTGCTGCTATTGGTCACTGCGCAGAATCAGGTCTGGGTGGATGATTTTGGTTTGTCTTTAGCGTTAGGTTTTCTTGTGCTCTGGATGTCATTTCACAAATTAAGCACTTGATAGATATTTTAACACCTTCTATCCATTTCCTAAATCTTTTGTGCAATTGGTCCTTTTCCTTTGGTTCACCACAACTTTAAGTAGCTCCAGCACATTCTTCCAATTTACAACGTCTCCCTGACTTGCCAGCTGGACTCCACACATAGCCTTGGTGCTCCAGGAAGGAAGACTTGGCATCAAGTGAGTCTGGGGTTATTGAAAGCCTGGAGTGGGAAGTTATAAAAATCAGATGGTTATAGTAATTTTAAGGGGCTGTACACTGAGTTTAATAGCCCCGTGGGGAATGGTGATATGTATATATGAGGAGAGGAGGAGGAGAGAATGGGCATAGTAAGGTGCCATTATTTATATATATATGTGTGTATATATATATATCCCTATTCCCTCTTCCCTTTCATTCCCCCTTTGCAGGAGATTTGATATGTTTTGGCTAGAATCCTACTCTGACCTGACTGCACTGCATCATCAAACAATCCCTACAGAAAGCTTGCAGAGAGGGGAAGCTGTTTTCAAGATCCAGTTTTCTCCTCTGGCTGCAATGAAATATTTGACTCTAATAATCACTCATGATAATCTCTCCTGCATGTGCCATGGTAATTCTAAATCATCTACTTTATCTTTTATTATGATCAGATACTTATCTGTTTCATTTTATATTCAGGCAGATGTAAGATAAGGTTTTTTTTAAAGGAAAACAGCACTGAAGTTAACTTGGATTTTGTTTTGCTCCAAATTCAGGGTCAGAATCACAATGGCCAATGCTCCTGCTCAGGTAGAAAGAGGTAGCAGCGGGAGGCAGGTACAGGGTTGACTGTAATCACCANCATCCAAAGCAGAGTGGCCAGCAAGGAAGGGGTTTCTGCCCCTCTACTCCACTCTGCTGAGATCCCACCCAGAGTGCTGCATCCAGCTCTGGGGCCCCCAACATAAGAGGGATGTTTGTGATAGGACAAGGGATAATGGTTTTAAAGTAAAAGAGAGTAGACTCAGGCTAGATGTAAGGAAGAAGCTTCTTGTAATGCGGGTGACGAAATACTGGAACAGGCTGCCCAGAGAGGTGGGGGGTGCCCTGGAAACATTCAGGGTCAGACTGAATAGGGCTCTGAGCAACCTGCTCTAGCTGAAGATGTCCCCTGCTTATTGCAGGGGGTTGGAATTACATGACCTTTAAAAGTCCCTTCCAACCCAAATAGTTCTGTGGTTCTGTGAAATTGTTCATGCATCCTTCTGTCTGTTTTTTCATATATGAATAATTTTTGAAATCTAAAGTAAAATGAATGTTTTACAGTGCTTGTGACAAAGCAGAACTAAGCTAGCACAATGTTTTTGTGCAGGTATATGCCACAATTATGTTTTTTCTCTCCAACTTTGGAGATGAAGGAGGCAGCTGTTCAATGAGAGCCATAGTGGAGAGTGAGGGAAAATGGTTCTTTTGGCCCCTGGGATTATTTTTCAGTTTCTAATTTTTACATTTAACCAACTCTGGAAAAAACACACAAAATGTTAAAACACAAAGTGTTAAGAACGACTTTCAAGGTCACAGGTTATGTTTTAAACCAGATTCATGTTGTTATGGTTCCTGATAATATTTTTGGAATTAGAAACCTGTCAGTGTTTCCATTTGGAGATAGGGAACTATAACTGGCTATAAAAATATGTTCCCAGCCAAGGCATGCCATATGAGGTTGTTGCTGAAAAGCAATTAAAGTCTGGCAGCTTTGAAATAAGAGGCACATCAACAAGATTGGGAAATCTGCTGTTTTCTGTCAGTGTTGCATTTCTAAAAGTCAGGAAATATATGACGATAGGTGTATGGTGGCTCTTTGCGGTCTGCTGCTATTGGTCACTGCGCAGAATCAGGTCTGGGTGGATGATTTTGGTTTGTCTTTAGCGTTAGGTTTTCTTGTGCTCTGGATGTCATTTCACAAATTAAGCACTTGATAGATATTTTAACACCTTCTATCCATTTCCTAAATCTTTTGTGCAATTGGTCCTTTTCCTTTGGTTCACCACAACTTTAAGTAGCTCCAGCACATTCTTCCAATTTACAACGTCTCCCTGACTTGCCAGCTGGACTCCACACATAGCCTTGGTGCTCCAGGAAGGAAGACTTGGCATCAAGTGAGTCTGGGGTTATTGAAAGCCTGGAGTGGGAAGTTATAAAAATCAGATGGTTATAGTAATTTTAAGGGGCTGTACACTGAGTTTAATAGCCCCGTGGGGAATGGTGATATGTATATATGAGGAGAGGAGGAGGAGAGAATGGGCATAGTAAGGTGCCATTATTTATATATATATGTGTGTATATATATATATCCCTATTCCCTCTTCCCTTTCATTCCCCCTTTGCAGGAGATTTGATATGTTTTGGCTAGAATCCTACTCTGACCTGACTGCACTGCATCATCAAACAATCCCTACAGAAAGCTTGCAGAGAGGGGAAGCTGTTTTCAAGATCCAGTTTTCTCCTCTGGCTGCAATGAAATATTTGACTCTAATAATCACTCATGATAATCTCTCCTGCATGTGCCATGGTAATTCTAAATCATCTACTTTATCTTTTATTATGATCAGATACTTATCTGTTTCATTTTATATTCAGGCAGATGTAAGATAAGGTTTTTTTTAAAGGAAAACAGCACTGAAGTTAACTTGGATTTTGTTTTGCTCCAAATTCAGGGTCAGAATCACAATGGCCAATGCTCCTGCTCAGGTAGAAAGAGGTAGCAGCGGGAGGCAGGTACAGGGTTGACTGTAATCACCAGCTTGTCATCACTGGCTGCCTGTACCAGCCGGTGTGGAGGCAGTGATGCAGACTCAGGAGTTCACAGCTCCACGTGGAGGCACTGGCAGGTACTGTTTGTACAGGGCTTAATGCTGCCAGCCTTCTCCCTTTGTGGAGCTGATGCCAGATGCTTGATCTCAATGAGTTGGTCCACTGAGTCTTGTCCCATGACCCTGCCTGTAAGGAGACAGTGATGTTACTTACTAGGCATAAGAAAAATGGGGAGTTGCCTGATGTTTAGGGTTATGCTATATCTGAGTGATTGTAATATTAGCTGCTGAAAATGAGTGTTTAGGTAACAGTGAATAGTGCTATGTTGAGGCATGATGATTGTATTTCAAATTTAAAAAAATAGATAATATAACCTTCTAAAAATACAAAGAATCTTTTATAAGATGAGATCTTCTGTGGGGCTGTCTTGCATTCATTCTCTGTCATTCTAGCTCCATAGTGTTAAAAGGTGGTTGTTTGTCTTTTTGGCTTTGCAAAGTCAGCATTGTGACAAAAAATTCTTTTAGATTTAAAGAATAATGCATAAAATTGCAACCTAAATTCTTCTTTTACTTACTTTAATCTTTTGATTATGAAGGCCATTTTTAAGTAGTTTAACAGAAAGCGTAGGGAGTATGAAACCTTTGAGGGAATACAAGCAGTTTTTATGACATTGTTTAATTAGCTGTTTTGTAGGGCTGGTTTTGGCAGGGAGTATGAATGGATGTGTATATGTGTGCATGTACATAGATGCACACACATGCTCATAACTTGAGCAAACTATTCTGGAAAGTCTTGAGACTCAGCTGTGGAACACCACTTTGTTGGTTTAGCAGTCATGTTTTGGAGAGGAACTGTTCTTTGAAGAATATTCTAACTGCATAATTTATTCAATTTTTAAAAAATATACTTCAGGTTAGGATAGCCTGTTTTCTGTATGCTTCACAGTGTCAGAAAAACAATAAAAGCAAACAGACAAAAAACCTAATATCATAGAGATTATGTATCTTGAGGTTTCATTTTAAGTAAAGTGTTCAAATATACATTTAAATATAAATGTGTTTAATGATGTTTTTTCAGAGGCCAAAAAAGTGTTATGACTTCCTAAAAATATGTCTCTGGTGGTAGAGATGAAAATGTCCTTATGATTCTTAGCTGCAGCTTTATGTGTTACAAATACCCCCCAAAAATCTTAGAAACTAAAAACTCAACTAAGTCTGAGCTACAAAGCGAGAAATGAATTTAAATATATTGCTTTCTTCCTATGAAATAACTGCGAAGAAAACAGGTTTTTTGGGGGTCATTTGAGTGTACTCTCCTTCCCAGGACACAAGATTTCGTTTCACGTGCAATGAAGTAAATTTGTTCTTGGTCATTTTGACTTTTTGACTTCTTGTTTTAGAGCCTGGATGTACCCACATGAAGCATGAAGGCTTCTTTTATTACACGTAGTTTTGTGAATGAAGAATGTTAATTTTTTTTTTTTTTTTTTTTTTTTTTTTTTTTTTTTAGGTCTTAATATGGGAATTTGGACAAATAGGAGAGCATGTTTAGTACTATTAATTTTTAGGCTTCTCTCGTTAATTAATAGTGTGGCTAGGATTTTCTTTACTCAAATGATGTTATTTGGGTTCTCCACAGGCTTTCTTGAGAGAGAGTTTTTACCTATCTTTACTGAAAACACATTTCTTCTGCTTTCAGTGGGAAGAGAATTTTTCTTTCTTCCATTTAATTACTTTGAGTCAAAATGTCTCATAATGGGAGTTATAGTCATGGTATGACTTAACAAGTTGACTTAAAGACCATAGTTGCACCAAGGCTGTACCACACCATCCTTTCTTTCTGGAAAACTGCCAACAAACACTTATCATTCAGAAAACTGTACCTGGAGACTTACAACTGGAGCGTTCCTGGCTGCTACTGTCTTAGTTGAAACGATTGGAGTCCGTTCATGTACAGCAATGTTGAAAATAAAACCCTGTTTGAATATCTATTTAGCTGCCAGGTTTGCAGTGCCTCGTTTGAAAATTTTTCTGCATTTTTCAATAGCTGCTTTTTTCAGTGGCTTATGTAATTTTTACATCTGATGGTTTCTAAGATGAAATGTTTTGAGAACTGATAGGAGAACTTTGGAGGATTCATTTCTCTTTTATGAAATGTTCCAGAAATGAAATTGTTCTGTTTTTAATAGATTGAACTCTTCTCTTTCTCTCTCCCTCTTTTTAAAATAAAATATAAGCCCATGTAACTTCTTACTTTAAACCACTGTCAGAGATAGTGAAGTTGTATTATCTCACTTTTAAGAGACTAAAGAGTAAGAAAGGCTAAGGTTATATACCCAAGTCATAAAAACAGCTGTGCCCGAATTACTGCTTGAATTTAGGTGTCTTATCCTAAACTGAGGGCTCCCTTAACTAGTTCATTCCTTCTCTCCTTTGTACAGCCTTTGTAATAAAAGGGAATAAAAAGGAAAGTGATTTATTTAGCATATCATAACTTGTTTAATTATGACCAGGAAGGACTGTTATTAACATACATTGACAAGTATTATTACCTTTTACTCAGATGTATGCAGACTAAAGATTCAAACTGGCACTCCAGTTCAAAGGTTACTAAACTATGTGTCACACAGACTACAGCAGTGAGCAAGCAGCCACAAAACACTTCTGGTCCCTGGAAAAGTGAGAATTGACTAAATGAAAATTGCCCATATAGTCCTAGCTAGTAAACCATGCCAAATGCTGCAAGTCTAAGCTGATTTGATGGAAGAAAATCCCATTCTGTATGTAATCTGATAACTAGCTTGACTCTGAGTATGTTGGAGACATATATAAATTAGACATGAGTTTTGATCTAGCGTATTACTTCCCCCTCATTATGGTCAGTCTATGATCATTCGGAGGAAGAAAAGTAATTTTACTTCATTCTTGGGAAACTGTATCTGTTGGTTTCATGCTAAAGTTAGTAACCTTTTAAAGTTATTGGCTGGCCCTGAAGTATGAAATTATGTGTGATTTATAACTAATGTGTCTCTGCCCTTTTCAAGAGGTATCTCTGGGGGGAATTGTTAGCAGGTTATTGGCCAGTAGTGGATATTTTCTTGTTCTTTCCTGCATCTCATCGCATTTGAGCTGAGTTGCATTGCTACCTATAGGTCTTTTCCTCTGGTGAGCAATTTTTGTCTCTTAAGATGACTCACTTTGTGTGGAAAGGGGTACTTCCAGCTGTGAAGATATCCTTTTTGTTACCCTATTTGCAGTTACAGCACATTTCCAAAATGCTTTGTTTCTATTTCATTCATTGATACTTGTTGTCTCCCTCCATGGGAACTCCTGTGTAAAGGAATATACCTGGACATCCAGAAAACTTTCCATGTACTTTGTTATCTATTCCTCCTCCATCAAAGTGTGTTGCACATCATGTAGCTCCAGCTGCCTCCTTCTACAGGCAGTAAGTGAAATCTGATACTTCACATGCAGGTCATAGCACCACAGGGTGAATCCGCCTGGAAGAGACCTCTCTGGCAGGATTTGGACTTCCCTTAGCAATCTCCTGCTCAAAGCAGGGTCAGGTGTGATGCCAGACCAGGTTAGTTGTGCTTTATCTGGTTGGGGCTTGAAATGGCTGTGCCGTCGTTTAACTGTTCAGGAGTGTTGTGATACCACTTGGAGTCCTGGACTTACTGAAACTGAGTAACTCTTGGAGTGACCACAGCATCCATCTAGCTTTGAATTTCCTTCCTGGGCAAGGATAAGACAGTATTTCCTCTCTGCATAGTGCTTCAGGAAAGTTTTGACAAAAATTCAACTTGAGTTGTAATGGATTCAGCCCAAGAAGCCAACCTGGAACCTTAAGTGTGATCAGTTTTCTAGTGCAAACATAATCCTTATCCACTCTGCCAGCTGCTGTACTGAGGAAATGCAGTGCTGGGACTACACAGTGCCCAACTCAGCTTCCCTTCAGACATACCATATCTACCAGGAAACTACTGGCTTGGTCCTCCACAATACTGTGAGGAGCAATTTTACTTCTGTGTGGTCCAAGTGTCATTCTCAACCTGATGATGATGCCTAACCTGAAACCCAGGTTGCCTTCATCAGGCTTGGTCATCTGGCAAATCTACTTGTACAGGCCCCCACTGAAGCTCAGGCCAGAGCTCAGTGTAAAACCTGTGCAACATTTCTTCTGCAAAACTTCTGATATTGTGAATATAACCTTACATGCATTTTAAAGTTTCCTACTTAGCTACTTATATCTATGGACATTAAATCTTCCAGACTATTCACAGCTATCTGAACCTTGAATTTCTTCATTCCTAGAGGCTACCGCTTTCTGTACCTTTCCATGTAATAGTGTTCTTTAAAATGAAAAAAGCAAAACCTCCATTTAAATGCTGTTCTCTATTTCAGATATTTGGTATTTATGGAACACTAAGCAGTGTGTTCACTGCTATATAATCTGGTGAAATAAGGCATTTTCTTCACTGTTACAGATTTACAACTGCAATCAAGCATTTATTTGTTTCCTTTGTCATTTCCTTTATGTGCCAGTTCTGTTGAACAGTAAAATGTGACAGTTTCAATAGTTAAGGTGTAGTCATTAGATTAGTGGTAGCTAATATAGCAACGACAGTAACTACTTAGACTTTGCCTCTGTTTCTGCTGGAATTTCTGTATGGGTTGTTTAGCTTCAGAGTCCAGATTTGGTATCTATGACTTTTAAAGTATGTTTCATTTCATCTTCCAGGAAGTGAAAAGAAAGACTTTGCATAAACTCATTCTCTAACTACACTTTTTTTTCCTATTCCTCAGTCTTTTCTACCATTTTTTAGGAATTGTTTGGTAAAAATATGAAAAGGTAAAATGAAGTATCTCCTGTCATGCATAAAGTCTTCTAGTATATCATTGTACTTTGAGTCTTAAGCAGAGTGTTCTGGATCTTCATGTCTATAGCTTCAGTGCTGCCAATAATGTTTTGTCTTCAGTGGTTTGGGTGGATCTGGATTTGGAGCTGTGTTTTTGTTGGAATGCCTCTACGTTGGATCCCTGCAATTCTCAGTGCTTGAAAAAGTTATGGCTTAGAATGGAAGATAAAGTAAACCCACCATCAAAGGGGAAAAATTAAATCTCTGTTTATTCACCTGCACGCTAAAGATGAGTCTTATTCACAGCAGCTAGCTGAAATATTCTAGATATTAAAAGACTTGGGAAAAAGTGATTTTTTAAAAATGTCTGGGACTTTGTTCCAATAGGATTTGTGTCCCAGATGTTGATTTGTAGCAGCAATATGCTGGATGAAATTTGCTGTTGAATGTGCTATCAGATAGTGGCACAGAATACATACATGGGACAAATGCATTTCTGTGCAATTTTGTAATTAAGGAATAGGCTGTGACAGCCTGTGCATTTCTGAATGTCTATAGGATGAAAATCTGAAATGGAAGAGTCTGAGAATGATGTCCAAGTGACTTTTAACCACCTGAGAGGTAAAAAAAACCACTGCCTTGTGGACTCTACTGGCCAGGCCTCCCCACCAGCATGGTGTTATGAGGAAAGAGTAAAGGAGTGTTTGCTGGTTTTAGTTTTGTTCCCCTTTGCAGCTTTCACACCAGCACTATATAAAAAGAGTTGGTCCAAGGCATAGTAAGTCTAGCTTCTAGACTTCTAGACTTCTTCTAGCTTCTAGAAGAAGCAGGACTATTTTTCTCTATTAGAAATGTAACTACCAGCCTCTGTTTGAGCATTTGCTCATGCTTCCCAATGAAACTTATTTTTAATGGAAGGCAAATAAAATATCCACTTGAAATAAGCTGGGGAACATGGTGATTTTCATGTACTATCTTCCCTGCATATCTCTTCCCACATACAAAGCCTAGAAAGAGCTCCTGTGCCTTATATGTGGGTAAGACATAGTAGATGTACATGAAAAAGAGATAAAGCCTCAGCTGAGGAATGTGGTTTTTGAAAAACCTGTTTGGGAGGACACAGCAATTGGTTTTGAAAACCCACAATTTCTGCTGTAGGTGGTTAAGGTCAGCTCTGTGCATGCTCCCTGTCTGAGCAGCCAGGCTCTTCAGGAGACGCACTCCTGGCGAGACACACTCTCTGCAGCAGAGCTGAGACTGGTGAGTGGCTGCGTGGTGGCCTGGTGGAAGGGAGCTGTATCTGTTCCTTCATTGAAACCAGCCTGCTGGGCCACTGTCCTGTGAAAAGAGGAGATTTCCTCAACCCTTAGTGTGGGGAGATTTCCTCAACCCTTAGTATTTCATTTGTCTGTCAGCATTCCAGAAAAGCCAAGACCCCTGTGTCTGACCAGTCTATCATTATCCCATAAAGGGGCCCTTCACTGAACAGTCTTTCTGGATCAGAGGGTGGTTTGACTGACTTAGGCAGGGACACACACCAACAGCGCAAAGGAGACCCCTCAGTGGGTCTTCCCACTTTATTTGAGTGTGTTACCTGCTGCCGGGGACTGCTTGTGCCCATGAAGGATTCACACTGACAGATTACGGAGTAATGCTCTTTATTCATACAAAATTGTAACAGGTTAAGGTTTGAGGATTGCCAGTGATCAGACTGCAAAAATGTATTCAAAGCAATATCTCTATTCCCCAGTAGAAGTATTCAGTGTACATAGAGTACGATTCTTACCCAACGGGCGTCCCTTTGGGGGAGAAAACAGGTTCAGCCCATTGACTGGTCCCAGCAGTTGCAATGGAGTCTTCCCTAACTTTTCCTCATTCTCAGCTTACTATTTCTTTATGTTTAGATGGAGCTTGAGCGGCTCTAGTCAGATATACCTTTGTTACTGAGTGGTGTAATATTATCTTGCTTTGCTTTTAAAAATACAGTAAAAAAAATATAGAGCACATATTTAGTGAGGAGCGGTCATATCTTGCAGTTGGATAACTTTGGATGGAGGTTAATATTATAATTAGGTTATAATGAACCGAGTTCGTCCGAGGAGAGCAGTTTCACCACACTTGCTGACTCAGCAGCTGGACATCTTCTCCTATCTCCCCTGGCTGGCAGGTGCTGTGCACCTTATCAGCTGCAAAGTACCATCGAGTTCCCCTCCCTGCAAGGATTGCTACAGAGCCTGGCTGCGGTGTCTGCACTCTGCTCCACTCNGAAAAGAGGAGATTTCCTCAACCCTTAGTGTGGGGAGATTTCCTCAACCCTTAGTATTTCATTTGTCTGTCAGCATTCCAGAAAAGCCAAGACCCCTGTGTCTGACCAGTCTATCATTATCCCATAAAGGGGCCCTTCACTGAACAGTCTTTCTGGATCAGAGGGTGGTTTGACTGACTTAGGCAGGGACACACACCAACAGCACAAAGGAGACCCCTCAGTGGGTCTTCCCACTTTATTTGAGTGTGTTACCTGCTGCCGGGGACTGCTTGTGCCCATGAAGGATTCACACTGACAGATTACGGAGTAATGCTCTTTATTCATACAAAATTGTAACAGGTTAAGGTTTGAGGATTGCCAGTGATCAGACTGCAAAAATGTATTCAAAGCAATATCTCTATTCCCCAGTAGAAGTATTCAGTGTACATAGAGTACGATTCTTACCCAACGGGCGTCCCTTTGGGGGAGAAAACAGGTTCAGCCCATTGACTGGTCCCAGCAGTTGCAATGGAGTCTTCCCTAACTTTTCCTCATTCTCAGCTTACTATTTCTTTATGTTTAGATGGAGCTTGAGCGGCTCTAGTCAGATATACCTTTGTTACTGAGTGGTGTAATATTATCTTGCTTTGCTTTTAAAAATACAGTAAAAAAAATATAGAGCACATATTTAGTGAGGAGCGGTCATATCTTGCAGTTGGATAACTTTGGATGGAGGTTAATATTATAATTAGGTTATAATGAACCGAGTTCGTCCGAGGAGAGCAGTTTCACCACACTTGCTGACTCAGCAGCTGGACATCTTCTCCTATCTCCCCTGGCTGGCAGGTGCTGTGCACCTTATCAGCTGCAAAGTACCATCGAGTTCCCCTCCCTGCAAGGATTGCTACAGAGCCTGGCTGCGGTGTCTGCACTCTGCTCCACTCTCCATTCCATCCCTCCTGGCTGCAGATTGTGTGTATGGGGAGTCATTGTGGAGCATTCCATCCAGGGAGCAGCAGCTGCATTTTACCCTGTAATTTCCATGCCATTAAAACTTCCGTAAGGGTATGAATGTAACTTCTCAGTTTCCTCTGATTTTACCCCCAGCCGCCTTTCCACTAAGGCAAAAGAGCCCTGTCACTGCATGAAAGGCATTTCAGAGAGAGCTGAACATTGGGGTAGATCTGAGGGGGAGAGCAGACTGGGTGTCTGGCCTCTGTCCCATCACTTGATCTGTGCAGTCTTCATCAGGCATAAATATTCTGTGCTGTTGCCAAAAGCAGTGATCGTGGTGCTCTTCCTCCCTGTCTAAATTGCTGGGGTTTGAGGAACAACAGCACCATCTTTTTAAGGAGTGGTTTTGGGGGGTTTCTACATTTTGTTTTATAGAGATGTAAAAAGGAAAAGTGTAATTAATGTAAAATCTAAATAAAAGCATTTGAGAGACAAGTTATCCTTCAAAAGTATTGCATGTTAAAAGTCCTCTTGAGTTTTATGTTTGGAGTTTCTTGAGGTTACTATACATGAAGCTACTGGCATTTCATCACATTGTCTGGGACTTATAAAATATCCTAAAACCCAGCGGGATTTTATGCAAAGCTTATATCATGAATATTTTTACAGAGACCAAAGATGCCAGATAAGAAAAAGTCTTCTGAGATTTGGAGTAAACAAAACTGCCTAGAGCTGTGCAAATAGTACAGCAGTGGGCAGATATTGTACATATTTCAGTATTGTTAGACGATAGGGTTTATAAAAAAGCGTCAGTCTATCAACTCATAAGGAGATGAAACAAAGGTCATCTTGGAAGGACTCTTCTTAGTGTGATGACAACTGAAGCAGCCACTTTAAAAAACAACAACTTTAGTTGATTAAAAGAAGTGGCTGGTTCATTTGTTGAAGTGATGCAATTTCTTACTATATCTGAAATGGATTGGCCTATAAATTAAAACTCAGAAATGGAGTTGGCAACATACACGTGAATGTGCATAATGTAAAGCTTTTGAATACCAAATATGAGTACTCGGTGGGGAGTGGTTGGGGAACTAGGCTTCAAAATAAATGACCTGTGGGTGGTATTTGTGAACCAGTTGGTTGGTAAGGCTTGGTTGTTGGCTTTTTTTTTTCCTGAACAGGCTCTATAGCTGTCCTGTTTGCATGAACACAATGGAGGAGGGCTTTTTTTATTTTATTTTATTTTACTTTTTTTTTGTCTCTGAGTACACTCTGTGATTGTGATGCTTTGAACTTTTATCACCAGTGTTTTGAGTGTGTGTGTTGAATTACTCTCTGTCACAGCTGGAAGACCTAGAATAAAACTGGTCAATCTGTGAACTGAAAATACCAATAAAACCTAATATTTCCTAGGACATTTCAACAGGGAGTATGACACTTTCCTCTCTCTGTCTATTTCTGCAGTTGTTTTTTAGGAGGGCAGGTGATGGGGTGGTGTTTGTGACCTGCAACAGATGGTCTGTATTTTTTTCCATCTGTTATAAAAATAAGATGATTTCGGGTGTTAAATCAAATGAAAACGGTTTATTTAGCAATTAAAAAAAACTGGAACCAAAAAGCCCCGAAAGATTAGATAAAAATTGAAGTCTGAGACCCTTCGATCAGAGATTCTTTTTTAGCNGTAACACATCCTATAGACAGAATGAACTTCCCATGGATAAAATGTAAATTGGTGACAGCTCTGGATTTCCATACTGGAAAGACAAGTACCATCAGTGGGGAACACTGGGGAAATGCAAGAGGTCTGAGCAACCAGTCTGCTCCATTTTCAGGGGAAATGTCTAGGAACCAAATGGAGAGAAATTGTGGAGGAGAATTCACATCACAGGTAGAAGAAGGAAGCAGCATTCAGTAGAGTTAAAGCAAATGAGGATTGGTAGACTGTGAACAGTGGACAGAAGAGGCCAAGAGAAGTTAAATGTTTCCAGATGACAGTAGGTATCCAGAAAGTGAACTATGAAAGATACCTTTAAAGGCTCCAGATGGTGAAATGAAGAAAGATGGCTGAGATACCTCTGTTAGTGGCAGTTCATCGCAGCTGGAAAGAAAATCAGTAGTGTTCTCAAAACATCTAAGTAGCCAAGCATCCTGAAACCAACATACATGTCATTTTATTGGAAAAGTAGATTTCTGAACTTGGTAGTCAGTATGCAGTGGTGCTAATGCCTAGACTCACTAAGTATTGCAAAATATCTCAACATGTAAATGATTTCTTGAGGCTTGCCAGGGTGCTGAAGGACAATAATATCAAACTGATCCTCACAGTGATTCTCCATGTCATGGTGGTGGGGAAAACCATACAGAAAATTCTGAAAGTCTTCAGCTGGATAGCTGTGTAGCAACAGTAAAATGTTTTGATTTAGAAGTGGAATAAAAGGCCACTGTCTTTTGAGTGTAGATGGAATGAAGACAAGTCTTTTGGAAGACTACACTAGAATAACCAGAAGGACATTATATCAATAATGAGATAATGAAATGAACTGATAAGTTTAAGCGTGAGAGTAGTTTAGGCATAAAATTATGATATTGAAAATATAATGAAGACCTCCAAAGGAAGTGAAGGAATAATAACCAGGCAAAATTGCTCACTTACAAGCAAAACTTGATGAGATTTATACTAAACTCATTGAAGTGAAATGCTACCCTACAGTTAATCTGTCTTCAGAGGAAGAGTGGGGAATGTAGGTTTTCTCAGTTGTGGACAGCTTCAGAGAAAATCCCGAGTGGTGAAGGCCCAGTGCCCTGAGAAGAATTTCCTGTATAACAAAAAAATGGCTGCTTCCTACCCAGAGCAACATGGTACTTGGGAAATGGTGTCTTTGTGATCAAAGAAATTTACATAACACAGGAATGTTACAGGAGAGTAAAATCTAGGAAAAGTAGAGAAGTTATATCATTTCTTTATTTGGAATTGATACAATTGCTTTTCCAATGCTGAGCTTTTTTTTAGTATCCGTAAGCCTGTTGATAAAATTGTGAGGGATTGATCAAAGGACTGGGTATTTTGCCTTGCGGTGAGACATTCTGGAATCTTGCTTTGTTTATCTTACCCATGAGAAGGCTAGGACTTGACCTGATCAGAGGGTCTGCATTGGGAAAAAATGTTGAAAAACTGTTAACAAACTGGCAGGCAAAGATATAAAAAGGTCCAGTGGTTCGTCCTTGAAGTTCAAAATTCCACTGCACTTTTTCAACAGTGTGAGTGATTAGGCCCTATGATATCTTAACAAAGGTTGTGGTGGTTTCCTTACCACTGACAATTTAAAAATTAAGATTGAATGGTTTCTTAAATGATATGTTTCAGTAAAGCAGAAGTTCTGTGGCTTCTTTGTACAGGGCATTGGCCTAATTGTTCATAAAAATCCCCTTTGACCTTGAATTTTTAAATTCTCTGAAAGATAATTACTGGAAACAAACTAGTCCCTTTTTTTTTTTTAATTGAAGTTTTCTGCCTAAAACTTACTTTTGCTTTTACAAAGTTCTAATGAAAAATAGGTATTTTTCTTGGCCAGCTTCTGTTCATAACCCATCAGATGTTTTTCAACTGTAGTGAACTTGCAGTGTTAAGAGTCTTAGTACCTTGGTATACCATGTAGTATTGGTTTATCTATAAAGCTGTATTTTTTGTTCCATTCCTTGGTGCCCTGAAGACATATGCCAAGCATGAGTGTATTTTATTGTAGGTATGGGACATCTTCATAGCATTAATTGAATTCAGGATTATGAATTCTACTGTTATGCAAAAAGTGCAGCTTGTAGTGGTCTTTTAGTTCCTCATTTCCTCTGAGTCCTGTCTGCACATCTCATGTTTACAGTTGTAAGTGTCTTGGAGACATTTCTGCTAGATCTGTACTAAAATCCAGTTGCCAGCATTGCTGTGGCTGTAATCCCAGTTGGGGTGAGAGTGTCATTAAGCTGGCCATTGTATCAGCAAGCCCAGTTTCTGACTTCAGAGAGCTCAAAAGACAAAAGACTGCCAAAGAGTGACACAGTGACCAGATAGCAAGTGATGTTAGGGACATAGTGAGCACGTTAGCCTGGCTCTCTAAAGAAACGTTGTCTAGGGAATGACTTTTCTACTGCTTGTTTTTCTGCCAGGATCTCCTCTTTCTCCAACTGGTTTTGGATTCATTTGTCTATTTCAGCCTGGTTTTTACAAAAGCATAAAAGTACCAGGCTCTTGTGGTGAGCTGAAGCACCAGGTTCAAAGAGCTTTGTGACACCCATCAGATGGGTATACAAGAAAGACACAAATTTGAAACAGTTGTGGTATGGGCTGCAGGACAGTAAGATAACAGAAAATCAGATGCTCTAAGTTCTCTCACTTACAGAACAACTTGTATTCTTGTGGGGAACATGCTAGACTAATTTTGTGCTGTTGATTCTCTTGTGATTTCGAATAGTCATAACAACTCACTTAAAACTGCTTCAGCAATGTGGCTTAAATACATTTGATCTAGACAAGAGTTAAAGTAATTAGCTGACATTTGATTTTACTTGATATCGATCCAAACCATGAAACTTTGAACACCCTTAGGGTTCAGAAGTGTTTCAATCAGTGTTTGGGTACTAGTCTGTGTTCTCAAGTAACCTTTCCAAACTTGGCAAAGTTAATACCAGATTTAAAATAAAGGCACTACATGGGGAATCAAGTCTGTAAATGCTTTTTCTTGAACTATAGAGATGCTCTGGACTATAGTTGTAGAAGCAGAACGAATAGAAAATGCGTTACCTGTATTAAGGTGTGTGCTTGTGTTTATATGCCGTGTTCACACCCGTGTACCTACTTATGTGGCTGTACAAAACGTTACTCCTGCTGCAAGGACCTTACAGCCTTAAGAGATAACCAGGGCAACCATGTGCTTTGGGAGCCAGAGGATAGTGCTAACTTAGAGCATGTGTGCGTTTTCAGTTTTATGATGTGACGACAGCAGCGCTCTAACACTGGTTAACATTTGTGGGCCTTGTGGAAGGAGTGAGTCTCCGTGAGGGATTTGGCTGGAGGAGACCTGCCTGCATGGAATACAGAGATGAGGAGGGTGTTCCAGGCAGGGTTGAAATAAGGATGAATAGCATGATGTTTTACATTGCATGTGAGGCAGTCAGTAATCTGCAATGTAATAGAACATATTTCATAAGCTTGTTATTTTTTCTTGTAGTCTAATATAGTGGGGGAAAAAAAGAAGTTATGAAGAAATTTAAAAGGAAGTGTATAGATGTTTCTGTTGAAGGCGGAGGCGTTCACTTCCTCTTCAAAGAGCAATTATATGCGAACAGGAAAAGCTGTATATGATAACAATACATTCAGTTTGCTATGTTAAGAAACCAAGATGGGAAGGGAAGAATTTGAGGCAGGGAGGATTTTGTGGCATTTAATTATGGTCTGTGTATATAGGGGCAAAAGAGGCACAGTTAAGTACGTATCTTCAAGATGGCATCCTTATGTGACACCAAAACCAGTGCTGTGGTATTTGATTTGTTAACTTATATATTCATTGTCCAAGTAATTTGTTAGTAGATCATATCATGATTTTCCCTGGCTCCAGGACAAATTGAAGTAGTGGAAAGGTTGCAGAATGCAGAGCTTCTCATGAAGCTCTGAAAGTAAAATAAGCAACAGCAATGTGGAAGAGTACCGATTCAGTGATACACACTTTACAGTACCTTACTGTATGCAGGTTACCCAGAAATTATTCAATTTGATGCCTAAGCAGTACAGTGGGAAGTTTTCAGATTCTTTCACGATGTTTGCTCTCTGTAATGCAACATACAAATCATATTATCTTCCCCTTACCATTTGTACTAGTTTGAAAGCAAACCAGTGAGGGATTCCAAGTCAGAATTACAATTTAATAGGAAAATTAAGATAAAGGCAATAATACAGAAACACTGGCTTAAACTGACAGAGTCAGAATACGACCTGACACCCTGTTGGTCAGGGTGGTGGTAGCAGTCTGATTAATTGGTGGCTGCAGTCCTCCTGAAGTGATGGATGTGGTTCTGTTGAAGCAGTGATCCTGCAGAAGGGTCTGGTCTTCCTCTGAAGGTGCAGTGGTGGTTATGTAGCTCTTGTCCGCTGGGAATCCAGTAGGTAAGGGCTGCCTGTGGTGTTCCAAACCTCAGATTATATCCAGGATGGAATGCTTGGTTCCTCCCCCTGGGTGGAGCATCTCACAATGAAATGATGTGATTTTATGAGTCACACAGTGAGGCTGGATGGCCCATTAGCAGAAGATATCCCCCAGAGGGAGTTATCAGGGATGTGTCATGGAAGAGACAAAGAGCACTGCCCCACCTGGGTTTAACAATTTATGAAGATGGTGATAGAATGCATACTTTTGGTTATATATTACATTGTAACCTAAGATACCATCATAATTCTTCAGTGATTTTTAATTTCTTAATGTGCTAAAGAAAGAAAAGAGCTAGGAGGCCAACAGGAAAATTCATCAATGTGTGACCGTTAATTAAATGGTGATTTTGAACACTGCTGTCCACATTCAATGTGTCAGTTAAATAATTGTTCATTTAAGTAACAATAAATACAATATACCTTATATCTGAGGATTTCAGAGCAGTTTACAAGTTTTGAATCTCACAGCATTCCTACTAGAGGATAAAAAATACAGGTATAGAAATAAAAAAATAATTTATTAAGGCTGCTCAGGAGATGAAGAAGGAGGAGGGGCCAGATGTCACAGTTTGGGAAACCCATACAATTTACAGAATTACTATATTACTGAACTCTTTCATATATCTTGAGTTGACCTTAAACTGTGAGAGATGTGCCATCCATTTCCTGAATAAATAATAGCACAGAATAAGTGAAGATTTTTAATGCTTTTAGCTTCTTTTCTATGGAGCTGAAGCCCAGAGGAGTCAACCAAGTTAAATTGGCCTGCAGAAATAACAAAGGTTATCAATAGAGGCATCTTACCAGAAACAGACAGAAAAGGTGCTTGGGAAGAGTAACATGTGGCAGTAATAAAGGAAAGTTGGACAGTAGGTCAAACTCAGACACATTTTGTGGCCAAGAAGTCAGAATTTTCATGGAGATCCTTGAGAGAGGATGGCCAAGAAACCTACACGGACACCTGATATGTGTCTGCTCCAGAGCCTAATTTTTGCTCCTCAAGATCATAGAATTGTTTAAGTTGGAAAAGACCTTTAAGATCATTGAGTACAGCCATTAACCCAGCGCTGCCAGATCTGCCACTAAATCGTGTCCCTAATCACCACATCTACACATCTTTTGAATAACTCCAGGGATGATGATTCAACCACTTCCCTGGGAAGCCCTTTCCAAGGCTTGACAACCCTTTCCATGGAAAAAGTTTTCCTAATACCCAATCTAAACCTCTCCCGGCACAGCTTGAGGCCATTTTCTCTCACCCTCTTGCTTGTTACTTGGGAGAAAAGACTGAACACCACCTTGCAAGAACTTTCTTTCAGGTGTAGAGAATGATGTGCCCCCTGAGCCTCCTTTTCTCCAGGCTAAACAACCCCAGCTCCCTCAGCAGCTCCTCATAGCACTTGTGCTCCGGACCCCTCACCAGCAACATAGCCCTTCTCCGGACTTGCTCTGGCACCTCTATGTCTTTCCTGTAATGAAGGGCCTAAAACCCAACACAGATTTCAAGGTGCGGCCTCATCAGTGCCCAGTACAGAGGGACAATCACTGCCCTGGTCCTGTTGGCCACACTATTTGTGACACAGGCCAGGATGTCATTGGCCTTCTTGGCCTCCTGGGCACATGCTGGCTCGTGTTCAGCCACTGGGCAGCTTTCCAGCCACTCTTTCCCCAGCCTTTAGTATTGCCTGGGGTTGTTGTGACCCAAGTGCAGGGCCCAGCTTTTAAACTTACTGTACTTTATACTGTCAGCCTTGGTCCACAGATCCAGCCTGCCCAGATCCCTTTGCAGAGCTTTCCTACTCTCCAGCAGATCAACATTCCTGCCCAACTTATGTCATCTGCAAACTGACTGAGGGTACCCTCAATCCCCTCATCCAGACCATTGATAAAGACATTAAACAGGACTGGCCCCAGGACTCTGCCCTGGAGAGCACCATGAGTGACCAGCTGCCAACTCTGTTTACCACCACTATCTAAGCCCGGTCATCCAGCCTGGTTTTTACTGAATGAATAGTACACCCATCCAAGCCATGAGCAGCCAATTTCTCCAGGACAATGCTGTGGGAAATGGTGTCTAAGGCTTTACTGAAGTCCACATAGACAACATCCGCAGCCTTTCCTTCATCTATTATGTGGATCATCTTGCCATAGAGGAAGATGAGGTCAGTCAGGCAGGACCTGCCTTTCATACCATGCTGGCTGGGCCTGATAAGATGGTTGTCCTGTATGTGCTGTGTGATGGCACTTAAGATGATTTGCTCCGTGACCTTCCCCAGCACTGAGGTCAGACTGATGGGCCTGTAGTTCCCTTATCCTCTTTCTGACTCATCTTGTAGATGGGTGTTACATCGGCCAACCTCCAGTCAGCTGGGACCTCCCTGGTGGATCAGTAAATGATCTTCCACCAGCTCCCTCAGTATCCTTGTGTGGATTTCATCCACATAAAATTGGATGGGCCTAAGTGGTGTTGCTGACCATTTCGCCTTGGATTGTGAAGGCTTCATTCTGCTCTCTGTCCCTCTCTTCCAGTTCAGGGGGCTGGGTACCAGATAAAGACTGGTCTTGAGGGTGAGTGATTGTTAGATGTCTCCCAGCTACTTACAGAATATTTCATCTGCCTGTTTATCCTGGCTGGGAGGTCTGTCACAGACTCCCACCATGATACCTGCCTTGTTGGCCTTCCCCCTGATTCTTTCTCACACTCAACCCTATCCTCACCATCACTAAGCTCTAGAGAACGAAAACACCCCTACCTCCACTGAGATGGCAGACTGACCTACCTTGCTAGTACCCTGTCCCTCAGACACTGGTGTACTGCTCCCAGACTTTAGTGAGTCTTGTTTTATCCTTTTCTCCCTTCAAATATCTTTAAAGCCCTTTCAGTGAGTCCTGGTAACTCTTGTGCAAAGGTCTTTTTCTCCCTTTGAGACAGGTTCACTCTGCCTGTTGCCAGCAAGCCTGCTGTTTTGTTCCCTTCACTATATCCATATGTATAGCCTTTATCTCTATCCGTATATATCCATATATATGTGTGTGTATANCAATTGGCTTGGCCCTAAGTCAAAAACATACGCATGATTTCAGCTGTTTTGAACTCCAAAACCACTCTGAGTGGTGAATAAGTTCAGGCATCTTGCATCCTTGCTTTTGCTTTGTTCCACTTAACTCTTGTTAAAGGCTTCTCTGAGGAACTGTGAATAAGCTGGAGGTAAAGATTTCCTGAGAGTGAGATCCAAGGAGACTAAAAGAGAAGTCGGAAGTCTACAGGATTGCCCACCATGTGTTAAGCGACAATTGCTTTGGAGTACATGGTCACATATTATTTGATGTGGTTACAGCAAGGCAATCCCTGCCGACAGTGAGATGAGGGATGCATCCATGCCTAGCTCATCATGCCTGGCTCGTCATTTGTTTGTTTCTCTTCTGGTATGTCTTTGAAGAAGTGGGTTGTGAATGAAAATAGTTACAAGATGAACGGTAGGAAAAGTTATATCTCAAGTCTTTTGGGCAACAGAAGATGGGAACTGTGTTAGGAGTGTAAGGCAGTTGGTCTGTTAGGGTGTCTCATTACAAAAGGGTTAACAGGGTGCTGAAGAATCATACATATACCACAAAGGGTAAGGATGTTTTTCCCATCAGCAAGGATCTCTCCTAGTGAGACTGGTAGCAGAGGACTCCAACACTCAGAAAGTGTCCCACTGACTGAGCTGTTTCACACCTGATTGCTTCATTTCTTGTCCTGCCTGCCACCCACTAGGATTATTTGAACAAGATCGGAGTTGAATGCTGTCATGCTGAACTTAGTGAGTCCTATATGGGGGATGGGAGCAGAGAGGGAATTGGAATGTGGTGTGCAGATGTGTGAAGGTGAGAGTAAAGCTTATCAGCTACTGGTTCCAGAGGGTGGTGGGCTTTTCCTTGGCTTTTTCCTGACTCTGGTGGTGAAGTCACCAGTTGAACAACCTCAATTATACAGCCATACAAGGTAAAAGTACCAGATCACTACATTAGGGTGTGAATACTTTTAAATATTTAAGAATATAACAATTAAACATAGGCCATTTTGGTGAGCTACTCGCTGGGTGGCCTCTAGTAAAAACCTCTTGAGACCTCAACGACTCTTTCCTTTGTTGCATTACGTTTTTCTTTTGTTTTCAGTAAACCAGGTTTGAATCGGCAAATTTCTGTGAAGGCCTGTAGCCAATTTAATATTTTAAACAGACCTGTTAAGTTATGCTGATTTCGGGAATATCTTGAGCCATTTTCCCTCTGCTAACCTGCAGTGCTGACCCAGCACCTGAGAAGGACTTGACAGCCCATGGGGACAAAGGAGTGTTCTGCAGCTCTGCAGAAAGGCAGGAAAATAAAAGCTCATAAGAACAGAGACTGATGTGGCTGACGTTTGTGTTACAGTTATCAGCCAAGTAATTTAAAAGAAAAAAAGAAAATAATCCAACAAAATCAGAGCGTAGACTTGAATGCACAGCAGGCCCAAAATGGTAATCTGCACTAAATGTTCCTTTGATAATGTCTGTGCATATGGTTTTCAGCCCATTTGGGGTAAAACTTTGTAGAATAAGGCTCTTAGAACTTAAAAGTGCTACTCTTTTTGGAAAAATTTGTCTTGGTACTCAGATCAAGAAGAGTCTGCAAGAAGACAGCTGTTCTAGGACCCTGAGAGCTAGGGGACAGCACACATTACTAGTGCTGTACCTGTTCTGCAGAGACTTCTGTACTCTGAATATTGCTCACTTCACAAATCAGAAATTGTTTTACTGGTGTTGCTTGATTTCCACGGGCATATCATTCCACGTGCATACATCAGGGTGCTGAAGTTCTCATAGTTTGTTGCTGTTGTGTGCTTATGTCCCCAACTTCAAACTAGAATCCAGCATTGAATTTTTATTTAACTTTATACTACGAACTTTATAGAGCTTGGTCTCTGCTTGCCTGTGCCAGTGTTTTAAATGTGTGTAAAATCATTAAATTGCCCTACATATAATTAAAATGTAGAGATTGCATTTCTTTTTATTCAGTGCCAGTGTAGATGTGTGAAAGTGAGTGCACTTTCAGAACCCTCCGTTTGAAACTTTGTGTAGTCATGCAAAAGATGAGTAACACTTTAGCAGATAGAGGACCTCCAGCCAAAATGGTTTTCAAATGATCTTAAAGTGTAATTTATCTTCTTATTTTGCAGCTAATTATGGACCAAATCCAATTTGCAAAGGTTGCTTATCTTGTTCAAAGGATAATGGGTGCATCAGATGCCAACACAAGTTATTCTTCTTCCTGCGAAGAGAAGGGATGAGGCAGTACGGCGAATGCTTGCATTCCTGCCCGTCGGGGTACTATGGACTTCGAACGCCAGATATGAACAGATGTTCACGTGAGTTATTTTTTGAACCCTTACAGTCACTTTTGTAGGAAGGCCATAATTCATGCTCAGTTTTTAAGATGATATGTTGTGGAACACAGTTGTATTTTCAGTCTGATGTCTCAAGATCACCGTAAAACCTCTTTCCTAAAGAAGGTCCCAGCTCATTCTGAGATACATAACATTCAGCAGATTAAATAGTTGATGAATTGACCTATTTTTTATTTTTGTTATTATTATTGGTTTAATTAGAAGGGTAATTTAGGAAAAAAGGTATGATTCAAGCAGAGATATTCCTAGTTTAAAAAAAAAAAATTCCCACTATATGAAAATAAAAAGGATTAAGAATGAATTTAACATGTAGGTACCAGTCAGTATAAACACTAACATATGGGTGGGCTTCTTGTCATACTTTTTGTTCCCACACAAATTTCAGGTGACCAGACACCTCACGCCAGACATGCTTTAATATGTAAGTGTTGCTAATTTAATAAAACAGATGTACTGCTAAAACAAACAAACAACCTTTCACTTTTAGTGAAGCATTTTATTTGGAAATTTACAACCTGCTAATGTGCAACAAGATTCCCTGTTTGCATGTTTGTGCCTAGAAGCACAACTGTTAAAGTCCACGAGTGCTCTGGTATCTCACATTATTTCACCTCTGTCTGGCAGTTGTGCTGACTCGTATCGATTTTTCCATATGCGCACATCTGGAGTATTACCCATATGGATTATTAATCATTGCTGTTACCTGTAATTCCTGCTTAGAGAGAGAATGTTTTTGTCATAGTCTAGCCAGAATCAGGTCACCTGACATAAGAACCTGAAGTGAGAAATAGCTTTTCGTTGTTTCCTGCAATAATCAAGTGTCTGTTAAATGTGTGGCACCGTTCCCCTAATGCTGTGCCGTGTCATTGGGAACACCGAGCCGTGAGAAAGCGTGTGCTGGTTTCCACATCACACAGTCTCGAGACTCACATGAGCTCACTCAGTGGCAGTCTGGGCTGGATGAAGAGCACTTATGGCCATGCTTGGACCTGTCCCAAACTATCCCACCTCTTTCTTCCCATTCCCTGCGTGGGCTCCACGGACATAGTATTCTTCCCTACTGCTGCGTAATATTGCAGAGTGCTGCCTAATCTGTACCAGGTGGTTAAGTTTTGATAAAAAAATTGAATGAGACAGTGTGGTTTAGGCATCCATTCTGTAAAGTCATTTAGAATCTTGGCCTTAATTTTCATGACACATTTGTGAATTCAACAGCTTCTCTACTTGAAACCTTTCAAAACTGGGCTGTAAATACTTCCACATTTAAAAATATTTTTGAATATATTTGTAGGTTTAGGAAATAGATTAGTTTATCTGTATTAGCCTGTACTGTGCTTGTGAGACAGGCAAAGTAGTCTGTATTGGCAGTATTCTTTACTTTCTTGAAAAGAAAAGAAAAGAAAAGAAAAGAAAAGAAAAGAAAAGAAAAGAAAAGAAAAGAAAAGAAAAGAAAAAAGAAAAGAAAAGCTAGTTGCAGAAGGTGGAGGGTGAATTCAATGTAATATTTTTTTGGTTTTACCACTTAGGGAAAGTGGCCTTTTTCCCTGAATTACAAGATTGATTTTGAAAAGCGTAAATGCAAGTTGTGTGCAATCCATACTGGCATGTGTTGAGCACTTGATACTTGTCTCACCCTCATGCCTTTGACAGTCTCCCCCTGTGAGAATAATGGTGTGGTTGCATTTATGGACCGGTCCTGGTTCCCCTCTGAAGATTTTGGTATTGTATAATTTTTATGTTAGTGTAACTGCTAACTGGTGTATTTATAAATCACTTCTCTTTTTTTTCTTGGCTTGATGATCTTCATTTGCACATTGTGGACACACAGATATTTTGTGGATTGAAGCTGAGTTGAAATAAACACCCTTAAAAATAGAATAGGTTTCTTCCTACTTGATCTTAGATATTCTGCGGTATGCTTACAGACTCCATTGCTCAGATAGTATTATCTCAGCTAAAAATAATACAATTTTTGGCTATGTTAAAATCCTTACGGGAGTTAAGGGGCTTGAATTACGTAAACTAAAATAATTTCTGCCCTATTATTGTCTTTATAGACAAAAAGCTGTTTAACATTTTATTACTGGAACACTCCCATTTTTGTTAGAGAAGCTATAGAATGTATTTTTGTGGAAAATGTTGTCTTGATTTGAAAAGCCCAACATTGCTAGTGCCAAATGTAACACAATAAATACCACAGCCAAGTGCAGTGGCTCTAAAATGATGGAAAGTTTAGATTTCAAGACGAATTTTCTTTTCTATCTTTGAGCAAGTATGTGTGCCTAGAATTTGCTAAGTGGTTCTAGACTGTTTTTCTAGTAAGATTGAATTATGAAATTTGAGATTGCTTGTCTCTAGAAATCAATGTAGAGTTTCCTGCTGGATCTGATTTCTGCCTTGAACACTGAAGTATAAGAATGCAGTCCTTTTGGACATGAAATTAGAAAGTGTTGAATCTCCTCTGTCAAAGAACACCCAAGAGACAATCTACACTTTGTTAGTTCTCCAATAATTTTTTAGTAATTAATGACTTTGAACTGAACTGCTCCACCAAGACATAATCTCATGAGAAAAAACCAGAACTGAATTTAAAGAGTAAGATGAAACCTGTCACTTCGGTGATTGGACTTTTTGATGGATCAAGCCTATCTTGCACCTTTCAACTTAGTCTGTGGCCATAGTAACCTTTATAATTTTAGGAGGAGAAACCACTCAGAGATTAGAAACTACAGTTCACTTCAGCTTTGGTTGGCTACTTCACTTGTTTAGGTTCACCCTCTTTCTCCTAGGAGGGCCCAACATTGTAATTTCCCCTTCCGTTCACCTTCAGTAAAAACAAGATAAAGAGAAGCTTTTAAACAAATCGAGCATTTATTAAATTTATTATTATGAGTAGTTAATTCAATGCTTTAAGGAAGCTAATGAATTTTTTTAACATTGTTACAAAATAGCAGGACTTCATTAATATGTTGTTGCTTGAACTATACTTAAGTAGTATAGTAGAGCGTATGACCTTTTGAGACTGTTGTAGTCAGTGCAATTGTAGCAGTCAGGGGGTTCAATTACCAAAAAATTCTGGAGAGCATTAGCACTGAAGGTGTTGCTGGCCAATGACAGATTGGTGTAGAGTGCTAGTGGATACATCAGGATGGCAATGTGAAGTTAGATCTGTAGCACCAGTGCTGTTCTAGTGAGCAGCAGAGGGATAGGAGCAGGAGTGGGAAGCAGTGAGTGTCATGGTCATGGGGACAGTCTGGGGATTGGTGAAGTCATAGAGGAGTCAGAGAGATCTGAGGCAAGAAGAGCAGGGTGCTAGAAGCCAGAGCTCAGTGTGAGAAACCAAAGGGTTAGGGGCTTTGGACCAAGCAACAATTGTCACTCCCTAGGATAACCAACCTCACACGTTATGGGCCCAGAGACTTCTCTGGAATGATGCCTCAATGGAAAGAATGAGTTTGACCTTCAAAAGGAAAATGTTAGCTGTAGTGATTCATCATCTATTGCTGTGAATTCTTAAACACAAGGACCCTCAAGCAAGGACCCAATTCCGGTGCCAAACTGCCAAACTCTTCAATTTAGGAATGCCATGTTTCCTTTCCTAGCTTCTCTTTGCAAAACATGATAATGTTTCTCTCAGTAGTGCAGGCCTTGGGTACCGTTCGGGACAGTTCTCTTTCTTAGGCTGGTGGTTGCTGATTTCCACTCATGCAGATCCCCAGTGTTCTCAATTCACTTTCCCATGTGTAACTGGTCTTCACTGGTGTCTGCATTTCACATGGAGCAGAATTGGTGAATCGTTGTTGTTGCTAAGATCACTAGGAATTGACCAGCTTTCTTTTCCACTTTGTGTACTACAAAATATCTTTGTTATGAAGGGAGTTATGGATTGATAGTAAATCATGTTTATTATGTTTAGAAAGGGACAATGTAGCAATAGAAATGCTACAGAATAAGGATATTTCATGATAATTATCAGCAAAAAAATACTTTACAAATGAGCAACTACTTTTTCTTTTTGTGATACATATCTTTTGACCCTGAAATTCATCATACTGCACTTAGTATGAGAAACTAATCTAGTGAACGTTATTCTTAAGATATGTTAAAATATGAAGTATGTGCATCTCAATATGGAGCATTTTTTTTCTTTATTTTTGGTTTCAAAGACATTATATTTCCCTAAAATTCAGCTTATTTTACCTCACCTTATAAACTGGTGAAGGATAGTATTTGTTTTGATAATGTTGCACTCTCTGTAATGATAGTACAAAAAGAAGCTGCTTATAGGAGCACATACTCTTTTTTTGCTGTTGTTGTTGTTACAGTAAGGGATATGCACCTGTTTAAATTTAATTTTGTGTCTAAATTTGTTTTATGAACTCCTGAGCTTTTGATTCCTCCTCTGCTATATAAGTCTGTCAATTCTTTAATGCTTGTTTTAAAGTAAGATGGAATCTCTGGAAAGAAAATTTGAAGTTGTATTTGATGAGTTTCTGTAGGAGTGTTAGGATGTCTGAGAGGTCCTGGCTGTGAGTAGAGGGTAGGAGAGCCAGTGGGATATAAGGAGACATGATGCTGAGCAGGAATAGGAGGGATTTGAGGTCTGATAGGGAGCAGATCCTTGATGAGGCACTGCAGATTGAATATGAGGGAAGGAAGAGGCAGAGCTCGAGTGTCTGCCCCGACCTACAGATCTTTTGTTGCTTTGCTAGATGGGAACAGCAGCAGTGGAGCACCCTTCACTTCACCCTCAGGTTCTGGTGATTTGGTTTTCAGCCCTGCCGTCGGTGTCTTGCAGGTCTGGTAGGCCTGTCAAAGGTGTGCAATTGCTCTGGGGATTTCTTCTGGAGGAGTGAATTTTTCACCTCTTCTTCCCCTCCACACCAATTCTGTCTTTTCTCTCTCTCCCCCAGCTTCCACTTCCAGGCCTCTCCTCCTTCCTGCTTCTAAAATCTCCCAGGCTGTTGCTCTTGCCTATTTGAAAACCTTTAGTGGGCACCATTTTCTATTTATTTTTAAAGGAAAAAAAAAAAAAGCATTTCTGAAGCATATTGTTAGTTATGCATTATCTATTTCTTTCCTCTGAAGAGTTTCTTGGCTC
Organism: Ifrita kowaldi; assembly: GCA_013398055.1. NCBI lineage: Eukaryota > Metazoa > Chordata > Aves > Passeriformes > Cinclosomatidae > Ifrita > Ifrita kowaldi. The sequence continues at coordinate 149,517 of VZRS01012342.1, forward strand.
TAAAATCTTAGATATGTTTACCTTGATTTTTTGGTCTTGTTTCCTTTAGGGTTTTTTTTTGGTGTTGCGAATTTCTAGGCAATCTTTTAAGTGGAATAAAAAGAATACACAAACTGCATCATCTAGCTACTTATATTATACGGAAAATGAAACTACTGGACTTATGAGAAATTGAAGTAAAAAATTGATTTTGACAAGAGTCTGGTCCAGATGAAAAAATAAGTTTTGTCTTGTTCCAGTTTACTGTAATTTTATCAGCTAGCTAGTTAATTTGAAGGGAATTAAAAAGGATTTAGGTAGGGATTTTTAACAGTAGGAAAGATTTTGCTTTTCTTCTCCAGAGTTAGGCATAAGATGCTGAGATCAGAAAGTAAAAAGCGTTGAAAACTGTAGCAGTCAGAGGAAAACAGTTCAGGTCATCAAACAGTATTTCCTTGGGTTTTATTAGATTATTTAGTATAAAGTATAAAAAAAATTTCAAAATGCAGGGTTTCTTAATTATTGCATATTATGTCAATCAGTTCTGTATATTTCATAGTAGATTATTCATTATCCAATTTATTATTTTACTAATAGAATGCAAAGAATTTTATTAATCTGCAATATGCTTCCATTAATTTCTATATTTAATGAAGTTTACATAGATAATTATGTTGATTAAAAAGATGAAATACAAAATTCAGTGGTTATATTTATTTCCAAACAAAGCTACCTTAATATGCTTAGTGGAGTATCAACTTTTTTTAGGCTTCCAACTAAAAATGTGCACACTTTATCTCTTCAGGTTGGTATATTTAACTTTGAAAGCAAAAAAATCTAAAGAATTCTTTCATTCTAGTGTAAAATCCTCAGTTACAGTTAAAATAATTTACTAATAGCACTTTTATTTTAAAAAAACCAAAGGTTTTAAGTTACGAATAAGAGGAAACTAGGCACCAAAAATAATATACTCTAAACAATTTTCTGTATTTCTTAACCACTATTGTGACAATTTTTGATTGCAAGTAGACTTCTACATAGTTGGCTTTTTAAACTTCTGGATTATTGCTCTTCTTTAGCTTTTTAGGTACTTTAAATTTTATAAAAAGTCTGTACAAGGCTTAGGTGCAGCAGCACTTCATGATTTGAACTGAGTGTGTGGAGGATGTCAGAAAGGAGTTGTTGCTACTCCTAGTTTACCTTCAGCTACAGTTAAATTATCATTATGATTAGCACCCAGTAACCCTAAGCATTATGATGAATATGACTCTGATGAACTAATATTTTAATTTCAGAATTCTTACAGTATTCCTAATACTCTTTCAGTAATCTCCCCTAAATTGCATCTGATACAGATTAAATAATAGGCCTTTCATGTTTGGAGTAGTTTATTTCCATAGGAAAAAAATGAAAATAAACTGCCTTGGTGAAAATCTCCAACCTTCATCTCACCTTCACTCCACCCAACCTTCTCCTACTAAAGCTTCTAAAATGTAGTTACACAAGGACTTGGCTGTGACACTAAAGGAAACTGGCATTGAAGGTAAAGATGAAAATACAAACAAGATGGGAATTTTGAAGTATGATCACAACTGAAAGAGGGTTCATTCATTTAATGTTTAAGTATGGAGTATTCACATATGTACTTATGTTAAATAGCGATTGTTGTATGGAGGGAATCCCCAGTCCAAAGTGAGGCCGGCTTCCACCCACCAAGCATGCCTGTATCCTATCAAAGGGTAACTTCTACTGAAAGCTTTTCCTTTAGTCCCTCTTCCACACACAAAAAAAGCTTTTAGCATGTTACTCCCAAAATGTTTTTTGAAAGCAATGGTAAAACTGTTGTTTAAAAAATGTTGTGTCATTTGGATGTGAGGGAGTGTCACAAGATGCTGTTTTTTCTTTTAATGTTCTGTTCTGCATCTTATCATTGAGACTGCACGATTTGTAAAAAGCTCGATGTCTTTTCAGATGTCTCAGGTGGGTGGGCAAGAGGCAAATGTTTTTTCTGAATATTTAATCACACAGGATATTTGACTCAAGCATTGCATTTAGTAAAGTACTTGCAGTACACCTTGAGTGTAACAAACCAGATTAGCAGTTAAGTATTGTGGTATGTCTTCTAGAGCAGCTCACCTAGCTGGTTTTGCCTTGCAATGCAATAATCTGGGGAGGTGATTTTGCAGGGTTGCTGTGTAGACATTGACCAGGATCCTGTTCTTTAGGGGTTGGTTCAACCCTTGTGAAAAAGAAATGATTATTCTTAGGAATTTCCTATAAACTAAAGTGTGGACAAGAAGCCCAACTCGTGCTATTTATATGAGCTCAAGTTTTAAAAGCCCCCTTGGAAGATGCTGGACACAGGAGTTGGTAGCACTCAGGTCATGTGTGTTTGTGTCTAAATAGAGCCAGCAGAGGTTATCTTTGTCAGGGCAAGGCTTCAAACTGATGCTCACATTCCTTTTAACCAAGCAAAGGTTATCACCACTTGAAATATACATTTTTCTTTTCATTCAATTTGCCTAATTTGTTGTCCAATGTCACAAGAAATCTGATCTAAAAAGCCTCATATTTCCCTGATTGCTAACAAAGAATAATTTTACACACTCACACTCACACATACACTGTTTAAGTATTGTGGGATGCCCTGTTTTGGCCTGCTGAAGTTCAAGAATAAATATTAAAATCTGTTTCATAAAGATTGGTTAAATTTGAAGTGTTGATTGGGGATATTTACTAACTGCTATTTCAGAAGAGTGCCCTTGCGGTTTCTGCTTTTTTTCTTTATAAAAGAATGAAGAATAAATGAGTGACAAAAATTACCAAAATTATTAGTATATTGTTGCACGACATGAATAAAAAATGCTTCTTTCTTGGCTTCAGATAGCTGAAGAGAGGATACAGTTAATGTAGTTTATTTAATTATGTTAGCTGAAGGATTAGATTTTTTAAAAATTAATTGTAAAGTGATCATTACTGTTCCAAATATAATGGCCTATCCTTTTTAATCTTTGGTATATTATTTTTCCCTGGCATTTTTTTTGGTAGGTATACATATGATCATTGATAACTAGTTAATTTCCAAGTTGACATGTTTTAATATGGAATAGGATATTTCTGAACAACCTACACCTGAGTCTGTCATCTCTTGTAGGTCATATTCCTCTTAAATTTTCAGGGAAATACAGTATTTCATAAAGACAATAGTTATTTGGTTTGGTTTGTTTGGGGTTTTGTTTTCGGTTTTGGGGTTTTTTTAGCTATTGGTTTTAGCTTTATGTCTCCTAGTAATTCAAGAATGGTTATTTTCTGTGGATTAAGTGTCTTAATAATAGAGAGGAGTTACATCCAGAAAAATTGAGGCTTTTTGCATGTGCGTATGTGTAGACAGTCGTCAGATATACCACATTAAAGCATCCACTCAGCTATTTATAGGGTCAACTCTGAGAAAAAAAATGTATCCTGCTTTCAGAGATAAATTATAAACTGAAGACAATACATATAATACATGCATTCTTCCCGAAATAATTTGTTGCATCTCAGGTTCATTGAAATTACTTACACATGAAAGTAGTTTACATTGAACATTCTTCCTCCAAAAAGATGTCATTAACTTAATATAATAAACTAGGGGTTTTATCTACAGTTTGATTTAAAAAAATAGGATTAAAAGGACATAGGGGAAAATGTGGTAAAAACAGTTACCTCTCATTTCTTCTATCAAGCAGATGGGTTTCAGGATGACACTATTATAGCACTTCTGCCTTTGCTATTTTATTGCTTTATAAGTCCCTTCATTTTTAGTCTTACCCTGACTTTGCTGTCTCGTTGTTCCTTATGATCCTTTTGATTTAGGATGCAGAATAGAAAACTGCGACTCCTGCTTTAGCAGAGACTTTTGTACCAAATGCAAAACTGGCTTTTACTCGCACAGAGGCCGCTGCTTTCGAGGATGTCCCGCTGGATTTGCAGCCTTGGAAGAGCTTATGGAATGTGTGGGTGAGTCTTCCAGCAAAGCAGTGCTGCTGAAGTTGCTCTTTTGCTGGGTGGCCGTATTCAAATATGGCACTACTTTAAGATGATGCTTAGTATTTCTTGCCAGGAAATATTCAGTAATGAATTATATCTTGATTTCTTTACTGATAATACTACTAAATTTTTTCAAACTTTAAAATACCTCTTTATTGGGAATGCTACTCTGTTGTGCATCAGAAAGTTCTGTCCTCTTAACTGTAAAATCACCATGAAGATTTACAATTCAGAATTCATAAGATTTCAGAAATTGTGTCAGAACAAACTCTTTCTTTCAAGAGTATTGCTTGCATTTCATGATGGAGAGGACTTGAAAATGTGAACTTTTGAACTTTTCAAACCAAGGTGATAACCAAATAGGATCTATGTATTAGATAGAGGAAAAAAAAAGTCAATCGCATTATTTTAGGAGGGTTTTTGAATATTTGGGACTGTCATAACATATCAAACATACAGTTTGATATTCTGATTTTTGTTTTGGTTGGGTTGATGCTGGCTGAAAAGATGCTTTCAGGTTCTATAAGAGATTTTAATTTTGTTTCAAGCTTTTACCTGCTAATGGTAAAAATGTCAAGTGTTGCTTTCTAACAGTGTACAGTGTATTCTAATAAAAAAAAGAAAAACGGAAAAAACCAAACAAACCAGAAGAATTGCTCACTTGTGTTTTCTTTTACTTTATCAGAGGGCTGTGAAGTGGGTCAATGGAGCGAGTGGGGAACTTGCAGCAGAAATAACAAAACATGTGGATTTAAGTGGGGCCTGGAAACAAGAACAAGACAAATTGTGAAGAAGCCAGCAAAGGACACAATACCATGTCCAACCATTGCAGAATCCAGACGGTGTAAAATGGCCATGAGGCATTGTCCAGGAGGTAAGTGTAGGCCATGCCAGAAAAATCTTTATGGGCTGAAGGGCAGATTCTGTCTCTGTCCCGTCAGCCAAGGCTGAAAAGCAGCAATACTACATCAGTCCTAGTTTGTATAGCGAGACTCCAGAGAAACACTGAACATGGGAGTAATCAGTCCTTCAGTAGACTGTGAAACTGTTTCTCCTGGTGTGGTTCTGAGGGTTTTTCAAAGAAGTGCCTCTTGGAAGAACCATAACAGGTTGCAGTTTGAGCTTCAGCATGGAAATGATGCTGATGGTGGAAGAACTACTTGTTCTGCACATGGCAGGAAACATTATGGTTCTAAACCTCTCTTCAGGAAGCACACCCAGTGTTGGTGTGATGGGTATTTAAAGGAAAAGAAGTTAGTTACACATGGCATTGTTAGCTGGAACTATTAGCTGGAGCATGTTATTTATTTTGAATATTGTAGATCCAGGCCAAACTATGATAGATATCAAGATTTTCAGCATGAGACCAGCCTATGGCAATTGCCCTAAGTAAATAAAAGAAATATTCAAACTTCTTTAGTATGGTGTTGCAAGCCTTGGGTAGTGATGCTGATGTGAAAAAGGAAATCGAGTTTCAAATTTGGGCCTGGTATTTGAGGCTCCAAACTGAAGACATGTCACTGGTAGAGAGTTTTTTTATGTTTTAAGTTTAAAACTTTAACCTCTCAGTTGTGTATCCTAACCACTTAAACAGGTTTCAAATTTTGTAGGAGAGGTGGGTGATCAGCAGGTGATAAAGATGCCATTCCTTTTGGAATCACAGGGTTAAATAAAGAATGGACTTCAAGAGATCTCTAGTCCAACCTCCTACTGCTAGCTGGGTCAGCTGTGAAATCAGACAAATAAAAAAAGAAATAAAGAGTTGAAGAATCCTGAGGAAAGCCATGACATGATGAATAAGATAAACCTGAAACAGTCTTAGAAAAGGTACTTAAATAAGTTGCTTTGTATTCTGGGATTGTTGAAGGTGTCTGTCTTGGCTTGAATATTCTGCCTGCCAGTGTGTATGTATGTTATACATAGAGTTTTATTTTATGGATTAAATCTGTGTGAGCTTCATTTTTGTCTCTAGGACCACGAGACAGTCTGGAAGGGTGTATAAAGTTGATTCTCTTTTATCCAGGTTTACAGTCTGTGATGTACTTTGCTTCCCTGTCCCACTCGCTGTGTTCATACACACATGAATGCACACACAGGGCATAGTCACAGTGGTACAGGGGTGCATTGTGCAGCACAGTTAATCTGCAACCTAAATAAACTTCTCAAAGGCATTGAAGAATGGAACCTACAAAATTAACATCTCTATAGGAAAGAAGAAGAAAAGGTAAAAATGAAGGCTGATTTGGGCTGCCATGTTATGAGTGTCAGGGTATCTTTGAATGTTAGTCAGCTGCCTCTGCATCAGGGTAGCTACATTTGCTAGTGCTTGCAGCCTGCTGTGTTCCAGTTACTTCTAGCAGACTCTGAAGCCCCCAAATGGAGTTAGTAATCAGATCAACTAAGGAAATATTTTACTGCTAAAATGAAAGGAAATAAAAAGGGCCCATGTCAGGTTCTACTAAATCTCCAATCAGTGTTTTCTTTCTTTCCTTTCATTTGCCTTCAAATGCATGCAGTTGAGTTTGTAGTGGAAAATTTGAGAAAATTGCAGCGTTTTTTCAATTCAACATCAGGTGCTACAGATTTACTCATTTATGTACCCAGTGTATATAGAGGGAGGTATTTTACAGATGCAGTGTCCAGCTTCTATAAAAACTCCTAGCAAGTAGAAATGTGGGTTTAGTCTTGATAATTTAGTTAGGATACAAATTATTCAAATTGTTGTAAATAGTTTGAGAAGTGGGTTTAAGTGGACCATATTATTCAAGAATGCTGTAGCATGCTCATGTAACTGTGTTGATTTGGAGCCATCAAACATTCATACCTTTTTGTGGCATATTCTCTTAGGTTGTTTCAAATTTTCTTGTCCACCAATTTGGGTCACTGCTTAAAGATTTACATCTCAAATTTATCTTTCCAAAGGCACAGTGGCTTTCCTAAGAGTGAGGATATCTATTGCCTAGTGTCCATATTGTCTCTATATTTAGATCTCTGATAAAATCTTTGCCTTTTTTGTCACTACATATCAGGAAAGTTGTTGCTGCAAATACAAATTCAGTGTAGTACTTGTAGTACTCTTTCATGGGCTCCAGTAAATCCTAATGATTGCAGTCCTCTCCTCCCATGGTGTGGAATTCCCTACATCTGTTTTCAGAGATAAAAAAAAATAAATATATACAAAACATCAGGTTTGAACCCTCCACACTGAATACCAGTGTTTAATACTGCTGCTGTGCCAACATATAAAATACCTCCCAGTGTATAAACTCCTTTCTCTCTCCTAAGAAACTCCTGGGAGAGTGTTAGTGGTGTTTTAAGTGCCTAGGGTAAGTCTTTCCCAGACCTGGTTATCTCTGTAGGTGAGGAAGCCACGGAGGCTGCCCTGTATACAACTCCTGCTTTGTAGTATGTTTTAATTTATGTTACATGCAGGGCTGGTCTACGACCCTGTTCCTTTATGATATTTTAGTTAGCAGGTTGCCCCATTAGACAGAATGTTTTATTGCTTATTTGACCACTGTGACATAGCGGGAGGCAAAGACATGGGTTACAGGTTCTGGCTGCTAAGGAAGAGATTCAGTGTCTTTAAAAATATGGTGTTTTCCTAATGTTAGGGATTTTGTAACTGAACTTTTAAACTGAGGAAATAAGTGAAAAAAATTGTAAGGTTAGCACTTCTGGGAGACTGAAGAACCGTAATCCCTGTAAATGTCAGTTGAGAGGCTGTTAATAAATCCTTTCATCCTAAGGTTCTCAGTACATAAACTCACACAAATGTGGAGAATAAGGATTGGATTATACAGCTAAGATGATTGTAGATTGTGATGGATTAAACTGAGCGCAGGAAGTAAGGATATTTTTGCTAGAATAGGGTCAAATAAAGTGCTTTTGTCATGTGCTTTCTACTTCTGTACGTTTTACAGTTACTATTTATGGTCCACACTGCAGGGAAACTTCCAAAACAGATTCTTACACATTTACAGTAGAAGGAAAGTTAAATTCTGTTTTCCTACCAACTACTTCAGTTTCATATTTTTAAGATACTACCCAGCTGGCCATGTGGCTGCGGTACAACTCTGGTTTTTGATGAATTATTTATCACTTTCCCAGTATTTGCAGGGTTGTAGAGATACAAACTGGAATACAAGTGAAAGATGATTTCACTTCTTTCCTACTAAAGCCAGCAAAATAAGAATAACACTGATTTCATATTTGGTAGTGATATTTTCTTAGTGTCAGTAGTAATTAATTTAACTGTTATTACCATGTGGAAATATCACATTTGTGCATCTGTTAATGTTATGTAAGTTACCCTGTGGCCTGACTGTAACATGAATCCCACTTTGAGAGGTTAGACTTAGACAAAGGAGGCTGGGATTGTTCAGGCCACCTTCTAGCCCTACTGGTCTCTTCCTGGTTAGTTTTCTTCTCTAGTTCAAAAAGAGAGAACACAAGAAGTTTTAAAAAACAGTGATCATGTTACAACCAATGGGGCAATCAGCAGTCAGAAATGTATGATAGACTGATAAATCTTGCTCTCTTCATGTTTTCCCATATATTTACTATAAATATTTTTATTTGTACGTCTTATTTTTATGTTCATCATGTTCACCTCAGTAATTACTCCTTTTTTGTTTGTGCACTCCAGGAACCTGCAGGTTGATTTAATTTTTCATATTAAGTGTTACATAAGCAAGCAAAGCAGCTCTCTGCTATTTTAGGGTTCATCAGACTGCAATTCTTCAAGCTATCGGATACTTGAATATTACTTTATGCCAAACTAATACTTCTGCAAGTGCACATTGATGGCCCATGTCCAGCCTCTCATCCACCAGCAACCCCAAGTCCTTCTAGCTCACCAAAGCCTTCTGTTTTCTAGGCTCAACAAACCCAGTTCCTTCAGTCTCTCTTCACAGGGTAAATGCTTCAGCTCCTGACCATGTTGGTGATGCTGTGCCAAACTCTACCGATATCTTTCTTTTCTTGAACCGGGGGACCCAAAGCTGCATATGGTATTCTAGATGTGGTCTGATGAATGTCAAATAAAGGGAGATGATCACTTTCCTTAATCTGTTCTCAGGCTGTATTACAGGTCAGCAGATTGAAGGAAGTGATCGCTGCTGCTACGGCACAAAGTTGGCTCACACTTATCTCAAATTTCATCAAGCCTTCCCAGGAGAGCTGTTCACCAGCCAGTCCATATCCAGCCCATATTTTTTCAGGGAGTAATTCCTTCCCAGATGCAGGACTTTGCACTTTGTAGAATTTCATGGGGTTCCTTCCAGCTACAATGAATCTTTTCCTCGTAAGTGTGAAATAAGGAACAGTCAAAATAGATATAACACCCGTGAATGGTCTTTGTGATCAGGCAATTGATCACATTCTTTTGAGCTTTTTGGTACATCTACACTGTAGAAATGTTGAAAAGCTTGTAAGCTGGGACTCTTTTGTGACCTTAATTTATACATTGCACTTGTAGTCTGTCTCAGTGCCAAATACCTACAAACACCTTCTGCCTCTGAGTCAAGGCTAGGGCAATCTCTAGGTGGGGCTCAGTAAACATAACCACCATATTTTCTGTCTCTTATTGGTCATGCTCTGTTGCCACAAGAACAGATAGCCCAAGTGGCAAAGTCTGGTCCAAAAACTGTTGTTGTTGTTGAACTCAATGAGGACTGTCAAGCACTTGGCTGGATTGGTCCAGTAGACTGCATAGGCACTATCCTTGGAAGTTTCTAAGACCTGACTTGATAAACCCTTGAACAATCTGGTCTGAATGGTCTTGATCCTACTGAGAACAGATGTTTGGACTGGGGACCGGTCTGAATGATTCTGTCTGAATGGCAGAACATGCTGTGGGTGTATGCGGAAAGAACACTGTTCTTCCTGTTTGGGCTTTGCAGAATTTCTGGTAACTTCTACTGTGAATAAGAAAAAAGCTGGAATGACTGGTTGTTGGGAATAGGAGCAAACCAAATCTTTCCCGTGGTTGCTATAGTGCTGAAATATCATCATTTGGCCTATTTTATTTTTGTTGAAATTATATGCAAACTACGTGTAATGTTTTGAATATAATGCTAACTGTTTTATGCATTTCCAAGTTTAGCCTTAACCAGGATAAAAGCTTAGTTCAAAGTGCTGATTTCTGAATTTTTTTATTATTATTTGACCTGTTCACTTAGCTGTCTTTGGCTGAATGCTGCACACTTCTAAATTCAAAATAATGCATAGGATCTACAAGATTCGTAGCACAATGTACCTCTATTTTAAGTTAATGCACTATGTCAGTCTAAGAAAACGTTGAAAGACCAACAGAACTATAGAAATGCAGCTATAGGACTGTATTTTGGAGTTGCTGTGACTTTTCACGTCTTAAAGAAAACTCCGATTTTTTTTGACATTTTTAGCAAATTGAGGATTTCATTCCATTGCTAGTTAAGTCATGGCATAAATGTATGTGTCAAGTTGGACCTAAAAGAAAATGATCCTGCTTAGAAAAAATTATCTTATAGGTTGAGGCATGATGTGAATAGGGATGGTAGCAAACAGAAAGTGTTGTGGCTTAGGGAAAGATGACAAGATTTACAAACAGATGGTACTACTTTGTTAGTGTTGCATGGTTCTTTTACACATTGGGATATTATTTATCACTATAAGACTAAAATTAGGATTTACAAGAATTATCAGTATTTTAAACAAGACTGTGGTTCATAGAATATACAACAAATATACTGTCATTGCCTACTGCAGCTCTCTGTTAATTTTGCAGTTGCATTGGACCAAATCTGCCCTTGTCTGCACTCACCAGACAGGTAGAAGCTGCATTAAGTGTTGCTTCACTGAGTACTGGCTCTGCTAGAATCCTGGTATCACCACGCAGGCTTTCCTCCTTGATGTATTTTGTGTGTGCCAGACTGGCCAAGAAGACTTGGCCTTAGCTTGTCTGAAAATATAACCCATAATTTTCATTTACAAAGCATGACTCAAAGCTTTTGAAGGAGAGAAGGAAAACCCTCTTCAGCATTAGTTCACAAGAAGTAAACTCCACCAAAAACACTTATTTGCACAGTGGCAAAGCAATAGTAATGAGAAAATATTTTTGTGAGTATTTTAGTTGATGGCCATTCTGCAAATTTTGTGAAGGACCTAATAAATGGGAGCAAGAAGGGACAAAATAGTAGTCCAATGTATTTTGGAGGCTTTCCAGGAAACAAGAACTGTTTTATAGTGTGGCTTAACCCTCAGAGCCTGGCATGCTTGTTAGTACATTTGTTCAGGAAACAGGCCTTTGTCAGCTGCAGATTCTGCTTGTCTGGATTGTCAACATCTGCTTTGTACAGAGAATGTTGTGCTGTGAGTATTAAAATGTGGGTCTTTTTCTACCCTTTAGCTGATCACACTCAGAAGGGACTGCAGCCAATGAAAACTAATTGTAAAGGAAATCTAGACCCTGAAGAAAATGAAACACATAATACTGCTCATTTCAGTGAGAGTGCCTGCAACTAGACTATGTATTTTAATTAAGGTACATAGACAGGAGCTATAGTTATATCATCAATAGTCAATTAAGTTTGTACCAGCTTCTAAGAAGAGCAGAAGTGTTTTCATCCCTGTTTGGTAACAATAAAAAAAGTGAAAATTGAATCATAAGTAGTTTCAGGTTGGAAAGGACTGCAGAAGGTCATCTAGCCCAGCCTCCTGCTCAAATCAGGTCAATTGTGAGAAAATCAGAATTAGCCATTACTCTCACAATCCTCAGACATTAAATATTCTCCCTTTTTTGGTCTTAGTTCTATTCCTCTTCATATGCTTATTTCAGAGATGATGATTTACGGGTAATAGGAAAAATGATGTTGTTTTTATTTGTTTCAGAGTGGAAAATACAGAAGTGTGCAGCAAATTTGTAGTCATATTTTCATGACATTTTCATTCATTGACAGTTAGATGTACATGCATGCGTGTGCCTGTATTGGAGCGCTTCTGTACCTGCTGCCTCTTAGATTTGTAGGTAAAACTTAGGCAGTGTACCTCTCAGATGATAGCATACTGTAAAGTAACTCAAATAAAGCAAGAAACTCTGATTTTTCTTTTCTGCATTAAAGTATCGTATTTTCTATAATCCTTCTTCTTAGAAACAAAAACTTACATGGGTATTTCTTGTAGTTTTTTTTTTTTTGAGCTAAGAGAGCCAATAACTGTATTATGCATGTATTTGATTCATATTCATTAAAATGAGTTCAAGTATAAACTCACCGTGACTTTTAAGCAATTGCTGTTATTTTTCTTTTACATTGTTGGGAGCAATCTATTCCTTAGTTATTTTCCAAAGGGAAAATGCAATCCAATTAGACTCATATTTGAAAAGTAGTTAGAAATAGTTTTTATAAGCCACATAAGCTGGAACGTCAGTTTGAGTAGCAGTTATGTTCAATTCTGAAACCAAGTACCATCCATCAAAGACCGACATGCAGATTTTGCAGGAATGCCTCCTCTTTGCTGCTACTAGATTGGATCACATTGCTTGAGGGTTGAGATGGCTCTTAAAGCTCCATGAACAAGATATAGCTGTTGACTGATCCTCCTCCTTCTTCTACGTGCTTGAAATCAGATCAATTAAAGTAAGCCATTAAATAATTAAGTGCTCTGAAAAAGTATCAACACTTATTGAAAATAGCCCTTCTGAGATTTAGGCCATTTAGGTAACTGTTCAGGGCTTGGGTTTGAGTTTTCCTTGAAAATGGGATGGTGGTTCTTCATGGGAGTTGAGGCAGCTTGTTACTATGTCACTGTGCTCCTAAAAACCATTTTTGCTAGTTTTGTCTGGATAAATATTACTATGGGTTACGATTACAATTATTAAAACTTGTGGGTTTGTGTGAATGTGATGAAATAATGCATTACTTATAAACCTGTAAGTTAGCTTCAACAGCCTAAATTTCCTTGGAGTGCTGCTGTAGTGAAGTGTGGTTTTGGTCTACTCTTTTAACTGATGGGTTGTTTTAAAGCTTTTAAGAGACTTCAGTTTCTTTGAGTGAAGCAGAATTTAAAAATGCATAAAATACAAATTAAATCTGTCTAAAGTGACCTGTAGAGGGTACCTTTCATGACATTAGCAAAACACTTTTGTGGAAAAGGATTGTTGTAATTTGATTTCTGTTTTAGTTTTCCTCTTTAGTACCTCTGTCCAAAGCATATCTTGTAATGGACTATATATACTGAGCACAAGGTTTTAACTCTACACACTTTATCAGGATGATTCAGCCTGTGGAAATTTATGTGTTGTTTTATCATATTGGCAGGATACATTTTCAACTTATTTTTAAAGCCTTTTGAGGGAATTACTGGCAGTGCAGAAAAGCCAACTCAAGAGCATTTCCCCTTTCTTCTGAATATAAATTATCCTTCAATCCTCCTTTTTAATTAAAGTAATAGGAGCTATTTTCTTGGGAAGACATTAACATAGTTTTCCCAATCATTAAAAGGTAACACGCACAATTTATTTATTGCTGTTGTTGTATCTTAGACCAGATAAGTGCTTTTAACATGTGTGTTTCTTTAAGTAGACCATATTTCAGAAGTAGCATGAGTATTGAGTGATGCAGTGTCTCCTATGGGAGTTACTGTTTTTAATGAATAACTGAGTGTACCAGAGTGTAAATCCTCGTAAATGACCAGAGTATGAGTTAGAATGGTCCCATGGCAATTATACAATTCAGGGTTGTTTAAAAATACTGAAGGAGAGCCAGCTGCTAATCCACATGGAAATACAAATACTGAAAAGAGCTGTGGCTGATCCAAGTGCACAGATTGAATTTGTCCATGAAAGGTATTTGATGGATTTTATTGTGCATACCCTTGTGAAGTAACTCCTGTTGCTTTTTGTCTCTTGCTCATTCTGAAACAACAATCCACTTGGAGGAGGAGAAGCTGTATACATACTCATTTCTGATTCTTGACCAAAGAGCTATTTTTGTGCATTATAGTGTGACTAGTGTCACAGTGTTTCATACATTGTAGTGTGTTCAGTCACAGCAGAGAAACCAGCAAACGCTCACCTGCCTGAGATTAGACATTCCTCCCTTAGGATCAATCAGTTAGGCACAGTTCTGTGCATATCCTCTGCCAAACCACAAACCTGGGTGTGGCAGGTCTGGAAAGCCATCTGCCTCAGGTGTGGCATGACTAGAGAGCAATCAGCCTTCCTCAGTTTTAAAAGGTTCAATAAGGCTTTCCTTGCACAGAAGTCTCTTCTTAAGTAATAAACCTATTAGGCCATACAGATAACATTTGTATTCACAGAATTGATACAAGGGCCACATCCTGACTGTTCTGTGATATCCTCAGGCACAGAGGCAAAGCTGACAGGTCTGTATTTCCCAGGGTTCTCCCTCCTGCACTTTTAAAAATTGGGTACTGTGTTTCCCTTTTTTTAGTCCCCTGGTACTTCACCTGATTTCCATGATTTTTCAAAGATCATGGAGAGGGACTTGTCAGCTCCATCAGCCAATTCCCTCAGGACTCTGGGATGCATCTGATCAGGCTCCACAGGCTTATGTACATTCTGGTTCTTTGGGTAGTCATGAACCTGATCTTCTTTTACAGTAGAATGTATTCTGCTCCTGCCGTCGTCCAGTCTGTTCACTCAAGTGGTGTGGGAAGAGAGATTGTTGGTGAAAACTGAGGCACAAAAGTTGTTGAGTACCTCAGTGTTCTCCTCATCTGTTGTTACCAGTTTTGTCAGTTTTGCTCATCGGAGAGTACTTTCTTTGACCTTACTTTTCTGGCTGACACACCTGTAGAAGCCCTTTCTGTTATTCTTTGTGTCCCTTGCCAAGTTTAAGTCCAGCTGCACCTTGGTCATCCTGACTCTATCTCCATGCATCCAGGCTGAGTGCCTGTATTCTTCCCAGAATATCTGGCCCTGCTTCCATGCAGATGCCTGTGCATTTCCTTCTTGTCCTCTAGTTTGACCAGCAGGTCTTGACTCAGCCATGCTGCTCTCTTGCCTTCTTTTCCTGATTTCTTACACCTGGATATCATGAGTTCTTATGCTCTATGGAAAGCATCCTTAAAGTTCTACCAGTTCTGTTCTACTCCCTTGTTCCTGAGGGCAGTTTCCTGGGGGGAACCAGGGGTTTCTATTGACTAATAGAATTAGGACCAGGGTATCCTCTTGACTAATTCCTTGACCAGCTGGAATTTTGCTTTCCTAAAATTCAGGGTACCGAATTTTCTCTTTGCCTGACCCATCAGGTCCAGTAACCATGAGCATGCTCCTTGTCCAGTACCAATGCAAATTATCTAAGTATGTATCACCCTCCCACTTGCAGTAGGCCAGCAGTGTACACAAGCTAATTGCAGCTGCTTGACTGTTAAGATAGAAACTCATTACACTGCTGTAACTGTGATTGTGATGTCCTGTCTCTACCCTTCATAACAGCTTTGTTACTCTGGAGAATAATTTTGGATGCTCTGTGGCCTGCTTGCTTGATAGCTTGCTGCAGCCTAAGGTAGCCTAAGACAGGAGCCTCACAGGTTCAGGCTAAATTCAGCAGAAGTTGTTCACTTCTTATCCTACAGCCAGTGAGGGCAAATGTGGAGGGTAAAGAATCCGGGAAGGAGGAGGAGAGAGGAAATAATCTGAGAAATAGAGCGATGGCTTTTTCCTGTTTGGTTCTTCAGGCAGAAAAAAATCATGAAGGTACAAGCACAGGGATCCTAATTAATGGCTTTGTTAGCCAACGGGAGAAGGTAAAGTCTATTCACACATGCTGGTTCACTGAATGGTTTCCAATGCCTTTTAAAATCAGACAAACAGTGTGCAATTCTACAGTGACGTGTAGTTCAGAGACTCCTAAGCTGGTGCTGCATAAAGTAGCTCAAGAAACGGAGAGTTTAAAAGTGTCAGCATAATGCTGTGCAGGAGTTAATGGTCCCTGCTGAGACACACGATTTATTAGACCTGGCAGGGAGCTGTGCAGATATAATGTTTTCAGGTCATGAGGTACTGTGTTTGGGATGAAGAGCTGTGATTTGCTCTGTGGGTGCATAGATCAAGAATGCTAACTTGGGGGACTCATTCTCTTGTGGGATTTATTCCTGTCTAATTATTACAGAGAGGTTCATGATAACTCTGGAAGGGCACACTGCTTGATGCATAAATGCAGCAGCTTCCAGTACTCTGCTGCAGGCCAGATTTAATTTAATTAACTTGCACCAGACGGCTGGAGAAGTGAAGGGGGAGTGCCGAGAGGGAATATGCAAAGGGACAATCTCCCCAGCTGCTCTCACTTGTGTGACCAGCAGTGTCAGAACTAGGCTGGAGTCAGCTGCACTGGTTTGGAAGGCTGTGCTGTGAAAGTCCTTCACAGAAAGCTTCTAGATATGTCTGCTTCTTTACCTCTCATGAGCAGCAGAAGAAGGGCAATAGAAAAAGGGGAATGGAAGAAAAGATCTGCTACTCTTTCTTTCTTTTTAAATTGTTGCTTGGTTTTGCCTTTTTTTTTTGTTTGTTTTTGGTTTTTTTTTTCCTTTTTTTTTTGTTGTTGTCTTTTTAGAGCTTTCTGAAATAATTTGAGATAATTTTATTTCAGATTGGAAAGTTTGGGCACCACTGATTCCTGTAGTACATTTTGCTTTACACCTCTGAAGTGAATGCAAAGAACTTCCTCTTGAACACTTTGAATTCCTGGTTCATTCTGAAGAACTACAAAAATTACTGTAGATAGTGTTTGGTAAAGGAGCGGAAACCTGAGCATAGGAAAAGAGAGATAGAAAGCAAGAATTGTTCATGATGAACAGGGAATCCCCACTCTGCATTGATTTTACATGGTATTGTACCCATTAAAAATGAGTAGGTTTAAATAATTTTCTGAGCACAGTCTTAAGAATAAATTAGCCTAAAATGAGTAGTAACATGTAAAGAGCAATGCAATACCGTGGAGGTATCTCGGTACTTTCCCTGTGTCAGTATAACATTCTGCACCAAATGGTCAAACACAGAAGCAGTATTAATCGTGATGGACACAATGCAGGGCCTCTTTGTGCAGTAAGTCCTCTACCTTAAACATATTTATTTTGTGTGCCTAAACTAGCACTGTTTAGATTTCGAAGGGGGCCCAAAAGTCTGTTTTAACATGTTCTCCACTGAGTTAGTATCTTACATCATCTTTGCCATTTAACGTGAGAGTTTATCAGTTTGTGTTTCTTTATGCAGAGTGAATCAGGTAGAAGGCTACTGGAGTTCAGAAGAGGCTGAGTTTATAAAGCCTTAGCACCTTCAAGTTTGACACTTTAATCTTCTGTTGTGCACATCTATTTACTCTGTAAAAACATTGCAGACACAGTAGCAAACTTTTAGCTTATGTTTCATGACTGTTCTTCTTACGGAACTTGATTAGCTTGGCTGTTCATATATTTGTTCATTTTAAGCCTTTTATTGGCTTTCTGTGAGCATTCCTTGGCATTCTTAGCTGATCATACACATAAGTGTGATGACTTCTGCAAAGCTGGTACCAAGTCAGAGGTATATAGTTGCCAAGAGCCGCAGCAGCAGGACACCAAAGCAGGTGCTTTACAGCATGTCAGATTTATAAAAAACTTTAAGACATTCAAACAAGGGGTATGACATGCAACTCCAACATAGCTGCTTGAACTATCATGGAGCATAAAGATCACAGGGGTTTCCAATGACATCCATATCCCATGTTAACACCACGGAGTTAGAGTTTTTTCACGTTAGAGCGAACTCCTGATGAAAATGGCAGCCGGCTCTTAAATCATTCTGCTTCTCTGTCAGATACAAATGTGAACATTTTGAATGGGTTGCCAACTGTACTTACATAAAAAGTTCAGCACAGTAGAAAGAGTACTATAAAAACTGTCAAACTTTTTTCTTAATTGCTTTTAATGTTGCACAATGAAACCTTAGCTGTTGACTAGAGGCAACTGCCAAGCAGCTTTGATCAGATCTAGCGTAGCTGCCCTGAAGCTAGATTGCATCTATCTTTAATACTATAGTATCTTCAATACTGACAAAGTTGCTACATTTATCTATTACTTGACATGACAAATGTTTAAAGGGTTTCTAAAACAAAGCTTATTATAAACTACCAAAAGGATGGTTAAATTCCAGCTTTTTATTTTTGCTCTGAATTTATGGACCAGATTATTTTGTTACCTCCTCATTTACCATCTGTTCCTTGTAACATCGAAACAAGAAGAAAAAACTTCTGTCAGGGTTTGCAAAGAAAAACCACAATTTGGTCAAATATAGAGGATAATTTTAAGCATTGCAAAACACTGTGGAGGAGAGATACACTAAAAATCAGTTTGCAACTCTGCCATATAGCACTAAGAGTGATATATGAGTAGGATTATTTGAGTATATTTACAACAGGAAAAAAGACATTGTATTTGATAACTGGTGGCTGAAGAAATTTCTGGGCCATAAAAACTTGACAGCTGAAAAATATCTACTGGGCAAGTCCTGTGTCAGGCTTCAGGTTACTGCTCTGGTTAGGCAGCTGGAATAACTGGTGGGAGGTTTCTAGCTGAAAGAAAGTACTGTGGCAGAATAAAGGGAGATGAGTCTGAAGCGAAAGGAAGTTGTTTCGAGATCATTACATTGTGTCAGTGTGATAATACAAATTACTGACATTCTGATGCAAGGTCAGAATCAGTTTTTCATAATCATTGAAGGTGATTGTATATATGTTCCCTGTGGGATGAATAGATGCTATCGGCTGTAATTCCCAGCACTCAGCACGTGATTATTCTGCCACCAGACTTTGTTAATCGTGTCTGCCATCCAGTGCCAGCTTGAGCGTAGGCTGTGATAATTCCTCTTTTGAGAGCAAGGACAGCCAGTGGATCATGAGCCCTAGGAATATAAATGGAAAAATCCTGGGAGATAAAGTTTGTTTTTTGCTTGCAGCTGTGGCAAGGAAAAAGAGAAGAGGATTTATTATTTCTGCAGAACTCAGAAACAGAGATGACCCAAAAAACAGCAAAGGGTTTTGAGAGAAGTTTTATAACATGCTGAATAGTTCTTTCAACTGGAGTTTTTAAATTAAATAAGTAATTGTTCTTAAAATTTCAAGCTCTAAAGAAAAAGTTGATTCATACGTCTTTTCCAGAATAATGTTTTTTTGGGTGGAGTACGTTGTGAAATAATAATGTTTTACTCTTCTCTTAGTTTTCTTCCAAACATCTGAATTATTTTTTTCAGAGGGATAAAAGAAATTCCATTTCGTTGGAGGGGAACATTGTCCCCCTTTTATGACAGTGTCATAGGTTCACAGTATCTGAAATTGTATCTCAAGCTTATAAAGCATTCACCTCCTAGTTCTTTGGGTGAGATACTTATCCGGAATAGGTTGGTGGTGTTTTATAGATGAGTTGCTATTAATCTCTCATAGCATTGATGAGTGTGAACTTCTTGATGGTTATTGCCAAAATTCAGAAGTCTCATCAAAGCCAGCAAAGTTTAATTGCTTGGTTGGTTTAAATGAGAAGCAAATCTATCTGTTTTGTAATTATTACTTGTTCCAGGAAGTAATGGGATCTCAGAACTTAAAAGTGAATGTAAAATAGGAGCAAGAATGTAACTAAAGTCCTTCTTGCTTCACTGAGCAATTTTAGAACGTCTCTCTAATTCAGCAAACATTGTCCTAGAAGAAATTATTAAAAAAAAAAAAAGAAATACACTTTCCCCAACTGAGTATAGAATAAGAGTTTAAACAGTGCTGCTGGACTTGGAGTTATAACTGTCTGCATCAGTGTATGCACTTCAAAGCTGGGAGCAGCATGTTTCAAAACAACCACTTAAAATTTATTATTCTTTTTTAGACAATTGTTCAAGTCAGCATCTCTGTATCATCTTTCAGGGCTATTAAAGAAGGGTGTGGATCTATTGATAGGAGTTTTATTTTTCTATGTGAACCAAAATTTCATCTAGTTGGACAATTAAGTGTGTAAATTCTCTAGAATTGGTAGAGGCTTTAGGTCAGCTCAGTAGCAATCGAATTGGTGTGTTTACCTTTTGTACCATTTACAGTAATTTTTCTAATGGTCTTGTTCTAGGACAGTAACAGACAAAAGAGTAGGGAAGGCCTTCTTACTGAGAACAGTTCATGTGCAAGCTTTTGTCTTCTCCCTCAATCAAAAATAACTCACTTTGGAATGACACTTTTTTTAGGGAGTGAAACTCTAATGCTGCCAGCGTGGCAATGTTTCAGCTGCCAAAGGAAAGGTACAAATGCCCTGAAATCTGGGAGTATTTGTCCCTTGTGGACACATAGGGGAAGCTCAGGTACTTCCTTCGGCAGAGCTCTTTTAACAGTGAAATTTACTGTGCATCACTTGCAGGGGTTGTTATTAAAACTTACCTTATTACTTCCTAAAATGATTTAGAGAATAAAGTAGTAATGAGGACATTAATGGTAGTTCCCTGTATTGCTTTCTTGTGTAATTTTTGTCACCCTTTTCCTGATTTCTTAAAGCTGCTGGAACCACCGCATAATAACACTTTTAATGTTTTAGCTGTTTTTCCAGTCTTTATAGCTGCAGGCAAAAGTTGGAGAAAATGGACACTTTGAATGTTTCAACACCAGAAATTAAATAAAAGCACTGGAAATTAATTATTTCATTATAATCCAGTAGTTTTAAATTTTACTTGCAACTGGCTCATGATTTTTGACTCAATGTGATTGTCAAACTTTTACCTGACATCCAACCCCAAAGGAAACATGTTCAAAGGTGCTGGTTTAGAGTTTTCAATGTTTGCTAAAACAATGTGTCTCTTTAGGTATTCATGTGAAAACTCTGATTTATTTCTGTATGAAAGCATTTGGTTTTCATGGTATTTATGTAAAACCTAGTCAGCAGCAAAAAATAAGTGTTATTAGTGAAGGAACACTTCAGTGCAATATCTGGCATGCTAATTTGAGAAGATTAGAAATTCGTATTCTCTATTAAGCTCTAAAAAATGAGCTAATGCAATGCATTGTGACTGAACAAAATAATAGCTGGTAATTTACTTCCTTGGTTCCTGTCAGCAGTTTCATTTGTCTTGAATAGGTATAATTGTGCATCCAAAAAGAGATTGCACTAAACCCGGTTGTGGTATAGTCAGACTTTCCAAATCCTGTATTAAGCACAGCAATTTCCTGCTTCAGATAAAAATACTTCAGTCTTCAGTTATATTTACGTTCTGCTAGTAAAAAGTAGCTTTCTTTTAAATGTGCTACTTGTGGTCTTCGAAGCTGAGTTGATTGAAGTTGTCCTATTACAGTAGTGTTCACGTGAATATGGTGTTCAGCTGAGCCAAAGTTAAAACCAAAAAAGCTCATTCTAAAGGGCTGTTGAGGGGTAGTGATGTCAGCATGCTACCTCAGGTATGAGATTTGGAAAGCAAGCACTTGCTGATTGTTTAGCAGTCATGAGTTATCACAAGGGTCAAGTGTGGGAGGTTTCAAGCCTAAGCCATTTTACAGAAAATGAAGTGATAATAGTTACTGCCATTAGCCATACGAGTCAGTAGTAACTCAGAGAAACATCGTTTATGCTTGGCAGAAGTTAATACTAAACAAGCTCCATAATCTCATCTTTGCTAGCAAACACATTTTCCCATTAAAAAGGAGCTAAAATCTACTTATGGTGATCTTACACTTCTGAAGACAAATGCAAGAGGTACTTTGCCTAGTTTGGAAGTTTTGGAGTGTTTTCCTGCCAAAGTTATAAACATAGTGATAATAAAAATCAGATCTAGATCTTCCTTGCTTTAGGCTTCATACAGTATTTATTACAGTCCAGCTTTATTTTGATGGAAAAATACCACGAAACTGAGTATCTAATTGTGTATAAAATGTTAAAATGTAGAAACATTTTTGTCTGAGTTACTGTACCTCAAGAGCCAGCATTTATTATTCTGCTTTGATTTTTCTACCACTCAACACATTTAGCTAAGATATGGGAACTTAAGTTTTGCGTGTGCTTAGATTTCTTCTGATTAAGTTTGGTATATATCATGTTTTTCATTTATACCTAAAGCTTGCTGTGTTATCCCCAAAAACTAACACCCCCACATTAGAAAGACTGGGACAATAGTGATCTGTTGAGACATAATATTAATACTAAAATGTATGTGTACATACACAGAACCAAAAGTGTTTGGTGTTTGTGTGCTTCCAGGCTCACTGGTATTTCCTAACCCCAGAAGATGCTTGCAGCTAGAATAATTTTAATCTTTAGCTATTGATGCTTCTTTTAATACACAGCTGCTGTTGTTCAGGCTTTCAAAAATTTGTTCCATAACAGTTTAGTTATTATCATGCCCTACGGAGCATGCTGAGCACTTTTGAACATTTGCTACTGAAGAATACTCTTTCAGAGGGATGTGTGTGTTCAAAGTTTCCTTCCTTCCATTACGAAAATGCCTTACTGACTTCTAGTTGGACTTGCTGTTCTAAATCCCTCAGGGGCTTGTGAAAATGTTCATGGTAAAGTTAGTCTTTTCTGCCCAAAATAATGGTATTGCAGAGCATGCTGGGGCATTTTTGTAGTCTTATACTTCTCCACACTAAAATTCACCATTTTAAAATGCTAGATTACAAGTAGTCCCATAAAATAATATTCTCTTGTTTTTCTCAGAAGCAGTGTCCTAATTTATGAAATACTTCTGACTATGTTGCAGTTACACATATCAGCCCAAATGAGGCAAATAAGTTAGTGGTCAGATGTGCTGAACACTCCACAAGGAGCACCCCCTGACTGGTTTAGAAATGGGAGTTCAAAACAGTTTGGCAATAAAAATGTTTTTGCACTATTCTTGGAATTGCCTGGTATCAGTGGAAATATACACAATTTATTTTCACATATTTAATACCCTATATTTGCAAGGCAAAAATCAAGGGATGGAATAGAAGGATAGAGATTTTTGTGTTGTAGATACCTGTGAATTATATATTAGTTTGGAATAATGGTAGCACAGTATGTCCTTGAATACAGTCTGGATATTAATCCACAGCCCTAGAATCCTAACCATGACCTCGAGCATATTTAGCTTTCTATATCATTGCAAAAATTCTTGACCATGATTTAATTTGTCTTACCATTAAAAAGGGATGTAAAATCTCTCCAAATCATGCCATAAGAACAAACTTTCAGGATTTTGGAGCTTCCAGTAGTGGCTAAAAGTAGGAATCGCAGAAGCATATGAAAATATTCAAATCGTGGTTAATGGATTGTGTTTTATTTTGTATGCTTGCATTGCTATTGTACTGTGTATAATTCTGATACTTGATATACAGCTATTTTTCTAAACGTCAAGATGTGGCTACTAAATAACCCTAGAACTCCATTTCTTGGTTACTACAATAAATGATTTTCAATGGAATAATGCAGTTTGGAGAGGAGACATAGCTGTAGCTCACAGTGTGCATTTTTGTTGGGACATTTCTACTTCTGGGTATTTTCTGGGTATTTTTTTTTTTTTAAGCTCTCTAACATAACCACAAAAAAATTTGGTATGTTTTCTTAAGTCCCTTGAGGAAAAAGAAAATTCATAGTATTTCATAATATTCCATTCAAATCATGCATAATTTTTCAGTCCTGTACTGAGAGAAGATTTGATACTCTTATTTGATGGAGTGACTCTCCACGCAGGATGCTTGTACAAAGATAGATCCATTCTTATACAGGTGCTGGCACTGTGCATATTGGAAATCACAATTTCAAGCATTCATGGAATTGTTGTAGCTTCATCAAAACTTCCACTGTCGAAGTTGCTGAGTTTAGCAGACATGCATAATGATGTGAGTTTTCTGCCCTCCATAAAATAATTACAATATTTAATTTTAAAAGCTTTATATTAAATTATTAATTACTTCATTTGGTGAGT
Source organism: Ifrita kowaldi (assembly GCA_013398055.1). Taxonomy (NCBI): domain Eukaryota; kingdom Metazoa; phylum Chordata; class Aves; order Passeriformes; family Cinclosomatidae; genus Ifrita; species Ifrita kowaldi. The sequence continues at coordinate 173,425 of VZRS01012342.1, forward strand.
GATTACAAAAAGCATCACTTAACATAAATTCACCAAAATATCAACATGTCATTCCTTCTGTCATGGCTTTGGTTGTGTCCAATAACTACCAGGCTTCTAACAATTGTCAAAACTATTTCTAGACACCTCTGGTTCCCCTGAGTGCTTTCTTCTTGCTTCAGTTTTTGTCTCATTTCTCCCTGTTTAGCTATATTCCTCCCCACTTCCCTGGTTTACTTCTGCTTCCTATGATTGCACTTTATTTTTCTTTAATAAACAGAGCTTTCCACTCTTTTTGTCTTTTCTATTTACTCAATACTATAATTCACTCTTTCAATTTTGCAAACTATCTCTCAATCTGTGTAAAATAAGTAATTGATATGATTGATCTGAACTGATAATTTTTATCAGTCTGCCTGATAATTCTGATGTTTGGTGATGATACCATTTTGTATTTAAAAGGTAATCTAAGTGAACGGGATATATTTATCTAACCTTTAAATAAGAAATCTCCATATATTTATATATTTATGTATTTGAGCCAGCAATGTGCCATTACAGCCTAGAAGGTTAATGGTGTCCTATGCTGCATTAGGAGAAGTGCTGCCAGTGGGTTGAGGGAGATCCTTCCCCTCTCCTTGGCACTGGTGGGGCCACAGCTGGAGTACTGGGTCCACCTCTGGGCTCCCCAGTACAAGAGAGACGTGGATGTACTGGAGAGGGTTCAGTGAAGGTGATTAAAGGGACTGAGGCGTCTCTGCTATGAGGAAACCTGAGACAGAGAAGCAAAGCTGTTCAGCCTGGAGAGAAGGCTCAGGGGGATCTTACTAATGTGTTTAAATACTCAAAGAGAGAGTGGGAACAAGGCAATGGGCAGGAACTGAAACACAGGAGGTTCCTTCTGAATTTCAGGAAACACTTTTTCGCTGTGAGGTGACCAAGTGTTGGCACAGGTTGCTCAAAGAAGTTGTGGAGCCTTCCATCTTGGAGATGTTCCAAAGCCACCTGAACATAATCTGGGGCTAATTGCTCTGCAAGGTCCTGCTTGAGCAGGTGATGTTGGACTGGATGACCTCTCTTTTTAAGCTCGAAGTCCTTTTTAACTCCAACCATATTCTGATATGCATAGTTTGATTTCAAATTTGAAGTGGTGGTAAATTAGTCAAAATTGTTATACTAGCTGTCTTAAAATGCCAGCATGTTGCCAGAGGGAAAAAGTTCATGGCTTTTTTATTAATTATATGGTTCTCCATTATTAATAAAAAAAAAAGTGATGTAACATGTGCTTTGGTGCTACGTAATTTAGAGCACCTGATGTTTTAGTCCAGGTGTGGACACTGCTTTACGAGGAAAGGGCAATTTATATGACTAGAGGACTGATGGGAAGCTTTACACCTCACTGGAACATTGAGGGTGATTGTAGAGAAAATTTCTGAAACTTGTGGAGCACTATGGGAAAAAAAATAGCGAGAACTCATATAAGGTATGTAATGCCAGAAAAATATCTGCAGTTTACTTGATGTCGCTGAAAGTAGAATGTAGTTCTTTGCTGTGCTGTGGATGCTCTTTTCTTACAACTGAGACATTAGCACGATTTTTGTCTCTTTTTTACTATCCTAAAATAATGCCGCTATTTTATAGTTACTCTGTCTTTCTGCTACAATAATAATTAAAATCAATATAATAAGTGGATAGAACCTGAAAAGATGTCTGCCTTGAAATGTCAATCTAGAAGCCTGAAATCCCTTAGCCACTTGGACTTTGATTTCTGAGTCGACCTGCATCTAAATCTTCTCAAAATAACGTTTACAACTCAACATTTGCAGTTTTGGTGGTTGAGGCAGGGGGCACTGTGCTTAAAAATCTCTTTTAATAATGGTTATTAAACCCACCAACATCTTCTGTGTATAGTTTCTTGCTTCAAAAAACCCAGAGGATTTGGCTGCATTATAGTCCACTGCACATCTGCAACAAACTGTTGCCATTTGCATTAGCACAATAGTTGGCTGAATAAGCTTGCCTCAGCACAGAATATTAACAGATGCTTTTCTCTTTTCTGACCCCATTTAATCACAGTGAAAATAATTTTCTCTTTTCTTTACCAAAGGTGATAGAAATCTTGCTTCAGTGTGTTGTCTGATGTAGTTGGGTTTTAACGGGAGTCTTAAACAATCATTTTATCAGAAAATAATGTCTCCTCATGCTTTCATGTTTTGTTAACTACCCTCTTGGGCCAGTCTTTCCAAACTGTGGTACTTGAAAGCCATATGCAAAAATATGCAATTATTTTTTATAGTAGTGAACCTCAGATAACCAAAATGCAGGCACTATGTGCCTGATTTGTAAGGCATTTAAATTAGAGATGGAGTGATGCACACATTTTCATATGAGACACTCTGGAGCTGCAGGTTTTAAGTGGCAGCATCTTGATGGCTAAGTGGTGGTCTAGGTTGGCATTGCAAAAGAAGTAGATTCATGGCCTATCATGTCAGAACGGAGCTGGCTTTAAGGGCATAAGATAATAAATATCCTGATTTTAGCATGAAAACACTGTTATGGTGAGCTGTACCTCCACTTTCTTTTACTCCGTATTAGTCTAATCTCATACAGCAGTTCATACTTTCCTTTATTGTTTCTGGTCTCTCGTGTCTCAGGCAGTTCTTGTGAGACTTGCAGGTTCAATGCATGTCTTGTGCTTTTTTGATAAGCCTAGATTTCATACATTTTCTGTTTCATGCAAAGTGAGCTGTCCCTTTTGTGCAAAAAAGTTAATCATGGTCTATTATCAGCTGAAAAATTATGGGCCAGAATGTCGTAGTTACATGGTCCTGACCAGATTTGCAGAATTAACATCATGAAGTGGCAAAGAAGTTCCTGAGTGGCAGAAGGTCAGGCTGAGGCTTTCACTTACAAGGATTCTATCAGGACAAATGTTCTCCAGCAGAAACCTGTTTCCAAGCCCTTCTACAGTAAGGGCCTCCATATGTCCATGCCAGGCCTCATGTGTGTTAGGGAAGCTTCTTGTGAAAGGGAGTACATATCTTTGTCCTACTTTCATACTATTACTGACGTGTTAGTTTTGGGCTACTGCTGCAGTAGTGGTTTTGGTGGATCCTTGGTTGACCCAGAGCAGCCACTTTCATGTTTTTGCATTCTGATGCCACCAGCTGACTCTTGCAGCCCGTAACATTATGCACATAGGCTTCTAAGGATTTGTGAAATTTGAGTTTCCATGATTGTTCAAGACTCATGGCCAGCATGGAATGAGCAAAATTCTGCTAGTGATAGTTACTTATATCTGGTCTGTTGTTTGAAAGCCCAGTTATGTTTCCAAGTAGTAATTCTTGCGCATAAGAAGAGAATAAATCAGTTCTTCAAAGATGACCAAAATTTCATTGCCAGATGAAATTTCAGAAGAGAATCATTTATCAAAACAATGTTTTTGAGAAACGATGAGATCAGGCTAGTTGAGTTGTTCATTATGTAAATTATGGGTGAAATCAATCTCATCTATTATAATTTAAAAAAAGAAAACCCTGTCTTCCCACTTAGTAGCATATTGTATTGTTCAGTGTTAGTTTTAGCTTCTGTTCTTGGCCTATTCATAGATCTGCAGCCCATTACAGTGGCGCCTGTTAGAGCAAATACTGTGAAAGTTTTGCCAATTTTTCTATGATAAACCATGTTTTCCAGGAATTCATACTTAATCACAAAAAATCCCTCACAATTGAGACTTGGCATCGAAAGTCTTGATTCACAAAGATTTCACTTGTATGTTTATCCAGATATTAAAAAAATAAATCAGTCATCTCATTTATAAAATCAGAGGTATTTCAAAATAATGTATTGTTTAAAGATCAGAGAATTGTACTTGTTGGAAACAAATAATATTATGATCACTTAATCTGAATAGACACATTTCCTGACGATGAATAATTGATTTGTTGCTCTTACCTTACTAATCACTCTTAAATGTTTCTGTGTGTTTTGTTGGGAAGATTTGTAGTTTAAAATGGCCACATTTTTTCAGTATTCTAGAAATATTCAAATGTCTAAAATATTTTCCTTTGAAAAGCTAACTGTGTATCAATGAAAATTCAAATATATAAATAACTCTGTAACTTGTGGTATGATGTTGATATTACATTCTGATGCGCATTTTAAAACTTATTTTTCCTAGATGTCGTGCTTATATTACTGGCGGCAGGATTCTTCCATTTAGTTAATTACATGTGAATAAGATTAATGCAAGTTGTGAACATTCATCGTGGAGATATGAGAGTCAATCTGCTTTGTTACTCTTACCTGGGATGTTTCCATAGTTCTGATAGAGACAAGCTTTAACACTGGCAATTTCTAACTAATAATCCATGTAATTGGGCAGATTTAAATTGCCTTCAATTGACAGACAAACCAGTGAGAAATGCTTGCTCTATAGTACAAACATTTCTTTTCAACTGTGTATTAGTGCTTTACGTTTCTTGTTGAAATCAGGTTTGAGGAAAGAGCTATTGCCTAAAGTTTATTTACACAGAAATGAGCAACAACAGAAATCACATGTTCAAAGCCTGTGTATGTGGAAAGACATTTAAAGAAGAATAACTCGATAGTGTTGGGGAATAAGGAATTATTTGGATACACAGAAGGAAACTGGAAGGTATTATGCATAACTGGAAGGAGAATAAATTCAGACAGGATTTTGAAAGGAATCTTGTGAAGTTGGTAAATGAGAAGAAGAAAATGCTTCCAGGCTGAGTTACAGAGAAGGAAACTGGCTGTAATAGACGTTTAATTGTCTCAGTAGAGAAAATAAACAATTGAGAGGATACTCGTAACTAATTAGATAAGTATGTCACACCCTAAATGATCCAGTTGTCACCCACTATTAATCTTACAGGACAGTTTAAATCAACATATGGAAGAGATTGTGATAAATGTGCAGGCCAAGAAATGAGTATTTGCTAGCATGATGAAATAATTAGCATTTGGTAGAGATCAGCCATACCTCAATGTGAGAAGCTGATAATCACTTAGCTGAGCTTGGTCCGAATTAATAGTTCCTTCCAGCACTCAAAACAGTATCACCCAGTCCAAGTATGCAGCCAACATCATACATTTGTGTTAATTTTCTTCCTAGTAGCTGGTACAGTGCTCAGATTTAGCATGAGAATAATGCTGATAACACACTTATGTGCTGGTTGTTGCTGAACAGCGCTTGCACTAAGGCAAGGACATCTCAGCTTCTCATGCTGCCCTGCCAGCCGGGACAGCTGACCCCATCTGAACAACAGGATACTCCAGACCATATGGCATCTTGCTGAACAACAAAACTGGGGGCAATTGGCTCGGGGCTGGCAGCTGCCTCTTAGGGACTGGCTGGGCACTTGCACTGTGCATCATTTGTTTTCTATATTCTGTTGTCATCATCATCATCATCATTGTTGTTGTTGTTATTGTTATTTCCCCTTCCTTTTCTGTCCTATGAAAATGTCTTTATCACAACCCATGAATGTTACCTCTTTTCCATTTCTCTCCCCCCATCCCATTGAAGAGGGGTGAGCGAATGGCTGTGCAGGCTTTAGCTGCCTGTTGGGTTAAGCCACAACTTGCATGTCTGGTTTTTAGGACCATGTATTCCAGTCCAGGCGTTTATCACTCATGCATCTAAATCAGAACTGTAAAAATTCTTCAGCTTGAAAAACAGCTGTAAATTTGAAGTTAGTGAAGTGTAAAGGGTTCAGGTAAATGTTTCATCATCTCTTGATCTTTTGCAAAGAACATACAAGCAGGAAAGTAGCATTCTTGGAAGACGGCGCAAGAAACATGCCAGGAAACCTGCTAGTGTTTTAGGACAGTGTTGAAATCTGTGCTCTGGCTCTGTTTATTTTCATAAAAACATAGAATGGTTTGGATTGGGAGGGACCTTAATGATCCTCTAGTTCCAACCCTCCTGCCATGGCCAGGGATGCCACCCACCACACCAGGTTGCTGATTTTATTCATAAGATGTAGCACTTGCTGGCCACCAGTTTAGCAAGGATTGTGGTTTGTGCTTCTGTACTGTATTCCAGGATGGGTTCTCTCTGACTGCCAGCCTCAACATCCACTGGTGGAAGTGCCTCTGGTGGACAAAGAATTATTAGCATCAGGCATTTCTAAGCAAAAAATAAATAGATATTGAACAGTTTCAGTCTTTAAACTAATACTGTCACAAAACAATGAAGACAAGATCTCACATACATTAGAAGCTCACCCAAAGTAGCCATAAGAATCTGATGATGTGGAGCAGGAATAGCACATGCATTTATATTTTTCATATGGTTAATTAAACCCATAGAATCATTCTGTACATACTAGGGTTTTATTGGTATTAGAATAAAGAATTTCTTTTTTTAAAAAAATGAAACTGATAATTACTTCTCTCTGTGCTTCTAATCAACAGTCTTTGATGCACATCTGTTTTTTGAGCACATCTGTACTGTAACTTCCAGTCAGGAAAAGCCTTTTATGGCAAGTAGCCTTTAAGCTACACATTGAGTTTATTTCACATATTCTTTTTCCTTTTCTTCTTAAGAAAGAGCCCTCACATTTTCTTCAGTTGAATTTTCAGTGAATATCTACTTTAAAATGTTTTATGCAAGAAAAACTTCAGTTTTTCAATTTAGTTTTGACATGTTGTTTAAACTGATGGTTTCTTGCAGACGTATCTCAGGATAAGAAGAGAACCTAATTCGTCCACTCCACACGTGTTTTTGGACACCGTGTTATATTGCTTCTTGTATCACGTGATGCCAAGTGTGTATCCAGCTGCTGTGTGTATGAGGGGGATCTGAGGGGAAAGACAGCCTGCTGTGGTGCTGAGAGCATCTCCAGTGCTATGTTGCTATAACAGATGCTGCAGACCATTCATTGATTCCCCTAGCAAATCAGTCTCTTATCTCTGGAAGGGAAAAAAAGGCATTTTTTTTGTTGTGTTCTTCAGGTCAGTGTTGAATGAAAAAAATACATGCTTTTAAATGCAAAGTGTTTAAACACTGATGCACTTAGGGTTGAAATACATACTCATTTTTTAGCATATTTAAGCATGTGAGTAGCTCCTGGGGATAAATTTATTGTCATGGACTTAGTTTAGTTAAGCAATTTTCAGATAAGCCTTTGTTCAATTCTGTGTGATTGCTGTACGTGAAGCCAGCACTGCCTTGCTGTAGGTGCTCCTGCAGCTGTGCCAGAGGAAGGGACACAGGAGTGCACAGCTGTCCGGAGGAAGGGACACAGGAGTGCACAGCTGTCCAGAGGAACATGGGAGTGCACAGCTGTCTGGATGAAGGGACATGGGAGTGCACAGCTGTTTGGAGGAAGGACCATGGAAGTGCACAGCTGTCCAGAGGGACATGGGAGTGCACAGCTGTTTGGAGGAAGGACCATGGAAGTGCACAGCTGTCCAGCGGGACATGGGAGTGCACAGCTGTCCGGAGGAAGGGACACACCCATGGAGTGCACAGCTGTCCAGAGGAAAGGGGCACGAGTGCACAGCTGTCCAGAGGAAGGGACACGAGCATGCACAGCTGTCCAGGGGAAGGGACACAGGAGTGCACAGCTGTGCCAGAGGAAGGGACACGTGCATGCACAGCTGTCCAGGGGAAGGGACACAGGAGTGCACAGCTGTCCAGAGGAAGGGACACGTGCATGCACAGCTGCCTGGGCAGCCTCCAGCAGCACAGGAGGAGCTGAGCCTTCTGGCAGGCACTGTGCTTCTGTGCGGTGACAATTTTAGTACGGCCTCTTCTGCCTGCAAAGCTGTGACTTGTAGTTGCTGGGTCAGTGGGCACTGAGGAACAGCTCGGACAAAAATGTCCCCAGCAGCTCCAGCTGGATTCAGAAAAGGGGCATTCCCTGTAATTGTAGCAATAGCTACAATAGCATTCTGAAAATACGCTCTAGTTATGTTTCTAATGGCTTTTCCTAGACACACATTTCTATGGTGAAGGTAAATAACAGACTTGGGCTCTGTGGCACCCCACCGAGAGATCACATTTTGCTTATTGCAGTTTCTGATGTAAAAGGTCTTACAGGCGTACGGTTAAGTCCAGCCCAGGTTGTTTTGTTTTTTCTTTGTTTGGTTTTGTCATGCCACCAGAAGTGTTTGACCAAACATAATTACTTTAAAAGTGGAATCTCTTTTTGTGAGACTAAGCCTGTACATTCATACATGGAAAGCTTCTGCAAAGTTCGTTCCTTTTGGATTAGTATTTGCAGCTGTAGAAATGGAGCTAACAGAAGCATCCCAAGAGTCATGCCCATATATACCTATCATACTTGAATGTGTTCAGACTTGGGACATTTATAGACCTATTGAATTCAGTTTATCTTTACCACAACATAAAATTAAAGCATTTGCTGGCTGGATGTCTAGGAAAAAGTGGTGATGGCCTTAAGATATTTCTGTAAGCATTACTATTTGTTATATAAACATCTTTTAGAAAAAGAAATCTGAGCATAATTGTAAACCATACTACAGGCTAGACCCTATGGTATACTATAGAGTAGACCCAAAGAAAAATGTAGGTTACTTTGTAAAGCAAACACAATTACTTTTCGTCTAGTTCAATGTAAAGTTATCCTGGAGAATCAAGGAGTTATAGAACTAGGAATACATACCTGCAGGACGAGGAATGGCATCTAAAAAGCAGTGTTTCTTGAAAGAAATCATATGAGTCCACTACAAAATCGAGAGAAAAAATTCAAATGGAGTTATATTCTGTATAACTTTGGTAATGAGGAGGAAGCAAAAGAAATCTATTTCAGAATTCTGACATCCAGGCTGAGACCTGTATTTTATAGAAGATATTGGAAAACTAAAGAGAGAATTCAGTTGGGAACTGTGCAGGTACAAGTTAAAAAAAAAAAAATTATACAAGGACTACACAATAAGCTTTAAAGAAAGGTGCACAGAATCTGCCATATGTTTAACTTCTCAAGAAGATGATGAACAAGTATTTGTCTACAGTCTGATCGAGGACAGAAAAGAATAATGAGAAATAATACCTGGATAATAAAATTTGAGTTAGGAATTGGACAGAAATTCTGGCAGTGGAACAATTAACTGCTGGAACAATTACCAAAGTGTTGGATCCTCCATCTCCTCTTGTCTTCAGATTTAAATTGGACAAATTTCTTCAACAAGTTAGTAGCCTCAACAGCATGTGAAACTAATGTTTGATTTCTCATGGTTATGTAAGAGATCTCACTGAAGTCTCCCTTGACCTCAATTCTCATTTGCAATCGCTGCATCATCTGAAGTTTTAAGCAATAAAACTTGTTCTCAATTATATTGTTATAAAATGTAGGCATTCTAAAAGAGACATACATTAACTAATTTTCCTAGCTATTTATTTATTATTTAATCTACAGACTTTGAAAAGATGCTGCTTTGAAAAGGTATGAATTATTAGGGCCTCATAGGCAGTCTTGGGAAAGTAAGAAAGCTACTGTAACACATTTAGGGATAAAGCTGTGTAATGTAGGACATCCTGTAACTCCTGACTGGCCACAGTTCAAGGATGGTGACTGTCTCTATGGTAGTTCACTAAAGTTGCTGGGGTGTTACCTGGCACTGCATTGAGTGGCACAGGCTGGTCCACGCCCATTTTGCTCGGCTCAGAGCTCCCAAGCCAGGGACATGCCTGCAGGAGCAGCCCTGGCCTGTGCTGCCTCTCTGGGAAGGGCAGGGCTGCCCCAGATCACAGCTTGACAGACAATTGGGGTAAGTGTCTGGAAAAGTTCTCTAACACTTGTTGAATTTAGTAATGCAGGTCAGGCACTGCCATAGAGAAGTCTGTGGCCATGGTGTGGGGATGCACAGGCAAAGGGAAGTGCTCAAAGCTAAATTCAGATCAGTGGTGTGACAGAGAGTCTGGGGAGAAGGGAAAGGTGTGCGCTGTATGCAGCGGTGGAGTCACGGATAAACAGACACTAACCTGACCAGGTTCAGGCAGGCACTGGGAATATCCTGAGCACCTTGACAAGTATAAATCCAATGAGTGTCACTGAGCAATGCAGGTGCAGCAGTTCACCTGCTACACTCCTCACTACATGAGAGGAATGAGGTAATAATTTTACAACCTATTAAAAATAATACATTCATATTCACTTTCAGTTATTTTTCAGTAGGAGTCTTCCTGCTGGATTGTACTTTAGTTTGATGTCAGGTGTTTAATTTAGCCTCTTTTCTTCCTGAACATCTGTAGGATTTACTGTGCAATATTCGAAGAGAGACAGGAGGGATAATAAAAATAATTTTTGAGATGTTTCAGTTATAAAAAAAGAAGGAAATAAAATCAAAGGAAAAGATCCCAAAACAAATTTATTCCTCAGTTCTTGACCTGAATCCTTGAAGGGAATTAAAAAAGGACTAACCCTTCATAACTATACCACAGAAGAAAATATATCTAAAAAAAATTAGTAATATATCTAAAATATATTGAAAATATATCTAAAAAAAATTCTCAGTATAATCTTCCTCTATGTAAGAAACTCTTAACTGAATAAAATGCAATTTCCAGTATGAAATTAAACCTTGGGGGTGCCACAAATAAATATTGTTTCAATAGAATTCATTTTTTATTCCAAATATGAGATAAATATAAAATTAATTAAATTCACTTGGAAACAGGAATTAAAATAAAGAATCCATTCTGAAATACTGAGCAGAGGGAGTTTAAAGTCAGATTAGTATCCAGTCAAACCTAGAGAAGTTCAAGCCAATTAGAGTTTAGCTATAACTGTTGCCTGTAGAGTTAGAATATATTTACATGTGTATGCATACTCTTGGCAGTGTATAGTTTTTCTTTTATTGGTTTGAAATTTGCTTTATATTGCTCTGTAAAAGGAAGGAAAATAAACAAACCCAAACCTTTCACTCTAAATATTTTGTTTGGCTCTGCTTGCAAAGTATCTGATCTGACATGGTGTTGATTAAGATAAGAATAGTGACTACCCTGCATGCAACTGATATTCATATTGTTTGAATTCTGAGCTAATTTTACATTAGACAAACATTTTGGCTGCAGTGGAGACTCACCTGTTTTCATGCAAATGTGACTGAAAGGACAGTGGGACCCAGCATTTGAGCATCTATACTTTTCAGTTAAACATTGGTCTCCTATGACAGTGTTACAGAGTTTCCATGTCCTCCTGAGTTTACTAGTTTTCCCCTAGAGTGCTTTCTTTTGCTTTCTTCTCTGAGTATGTGTTTGAATTTTAGTCTTTCACTTTCTGTATTCTTTTATGAATATATACTTCCACAAACAAAGAGTAATATTCCTGGAAGTGTTGGAAGTGGAAGCCAGTTTTCAGTTCATGTCTCACTGCCATCTACTGTATACACTGGAAAACTGCACTATGGGAAATGCATTGCACTTCAGTTGTGTAAGATGACTCTTTTCCCAGTTAATTTGCCCTAAAGTTGAGGAAAAAATCTACCGAACTCTCAATAGTCTGTGATATGTAGATTCCATTGTTTGTGTAGGAATCAGTATTTCTTAAACAGATGACAAAATCTGATGACACTCCATATTGTCCAGAAGGAAAGCACATCAGATTATAGTATTGCTTAGTTAGTTTGTATTCAGGCCAGATGAAAAATAGATGTGTACTTTGGGAGAAAAAAAATACCTCATTTTGCTTATTCTTGTACTAAATAGTAATAACTTTAATTTCCTAATGGATATGTCAAAACAAGAACCTAGCGGGATTTAGATACAGGAACTTGAGATATTTTGATATTTCTTTTAGTTGAAGAATTAGTCTTGGAATCTTTTAAATTAGCTTTTGTCTCAGTAGCTGATGTCTGGTGTACACAAACACCAAGTATATGCAATACTAAGTGTTGGTTGGGATCGATATTATAATTTATCCAAAGTTGTGAAATTGAAAATAAACTGTCAGGATTCTGGATGTCAGGAACTGAATAAGACATCACTCAGATCAGCTTTGCACTGAGTGCTTTTGTAGTGATTTGTGTAGAAATTCCAGGATTTACTCAAGACAGAAGTTTTTTCTGATTTGATCAGGAAAGCTGACATCAAACAGACAAGAATGTACGCAAAACATCAAACTCTGTGTTTGCATAAGAGAATTCCTCTTCTTACTTTGCTATTAATTTCAGCAGGCTGGGAGTAGACATTAGCTATCAGTATTGCACCAAAAAGCATAAAAGAAGACCAGTGAGCTTGCAAACTCGGGCATTTCAAAGCTGAAGGAGTGCCTTCATTTGCTTCTTGTTTTTATCTGTTGTGATGATGGCTATAATTATGATATGGGATTTTTGCTATTTTTATTCAGTAATTGTTCTAAGACATCATTTGCTCAATATTATTTAACCCTTGCAAATGAAGAAAGAATGATTAAATAATTCCTTACTTTCTGTGATGCTCATTGTTGCCATATTTCAGTGCTCTGCAAAATTAATTAACCCACCTTTACACATGGGGATTTGAAATGGTGTCGTGGGCAGCTGATGTACTCTGTGTGATCTTTACATCCCTTCTGGTGTCTTCAGAGGAAAATATGTTCACAAGACTTTTTCAAATTGACATCAGAAATTCACCCAGGAAAATGAGGTTTCTGACACTTGACCCTTTCTGTTCCATCTCCTCAACCTTATTTCTTTTCCAGTGTTACCATCCAAGACCAAATATTTTCCACTCCTTGTCCAAAATGATATTTTGCTTTGGCTGATTTCCTCCAAATCATATTCCTCCTAAAGCACATATTGAGCACAGCCAATTTCAGCCTTAATATTATGGTATTAAAAAATCCACAATTGCAAACTAGTTTAGGAAAACTGTCATGAATTTGGTAGCAGGTGACCATTGGTAGAGATGCCCATGGTGAGTGGTTTGCAAAGTTGTTAAAGCTCTTTATGTCCCCTTGCTGTGGACCACTTGTCAGTGTTGGTTTGTAAATCATGCTGTAGGAAGAGGATGACTCCGTAGCAGTGAGGATTTTTTTTTTCCCATTGAGTGTGTGTTTATAAGATTTCTTTTAAAATTGTGCATTTCTCTGGCAGTTTCAGTATCCAGAATTTTAACTGAAAGCCCTGGGAAATAAATTATTTCTGGGGAATAATTTCTGGACTGAATTCTGTGTTTGCTTGGTTTTTGGATTTTTGCAGTCAGTGTTTATGTGTAGTTTGGTGTGAGGTGCAAATGGAAAGTGAGTGATGGGGCATTTGTGGGCCTGTGCATGACCAGTGTCCTGCCAGAGGGGGCTCCTCCAGAAGTGAGGAATGGCTGAGGGAGCTGGGGGTGTTTCCCCTGGAGAAGGGGAGGATCAGGGGAGACCTCATCACTCTCTGCAACAACATGAAAGGAGGACGCAGTGAAAGTTCTGTGCATGAGCATCCGGGGAAGGGAAGCAGGCACACACCTCTAAATCCCATCATTCAGTAATCATCAATAGAAGAGAAAAACGTTTTAAATAGGGAAGGCATTATTAAGCATTCTGATAGCTCTAATAGGATGATTTGTATGTGAGACTGCTGTAAATTTGGGGGGAATTACACTGTGAAATAAAACCGTAGATGGTTGTTTTGTTTTTCCCTTTTATTAAATGTTTTAAATTTGCTGCCCTCATGCGGCTGTGTACTGTACTGTCTCTGCTGAAACTCCGAATGGGTAGAATTTGTTAGGACAGCAGTACGTGCAGCAGTGTTTATGCAGCAGATGAAGGACAGTTCAGACACTGAACTGGTGCTGCCTGGCTGAGTCAAGGAGCTCCAGAAATGTGTCTGGGAGTCCCTGTGAATACGTTTGCTGCCTTTTAAATCTGGAGGACCAGGACTGTCCTGGGTGTTAGGAATCTGCTGCCCAAATTCTGTCTGGAGAAAGCTGCCTTTGCAGCTGTCAGAAGGTGATAAAGGCTCCTCCTGAATCAGGTAATGTGCATCCCCAGTTGACCAGGTGGGTCTGTCCAGAAGGAATATGCAGTATTTCCAAGCACCTTTCAGCTCGGAGCATGAGACAAACCAGACAATGGAACACAAGTGTATGTGTTGTAGGAGGAACGCTGATAAAATGGTACAAAAGCAACATTAAAAAAAGAAAAAGAACCCAGCAAGATCCAGCTTAAGATTATTTTTGTTGGGGTTTTTTTGTTGTGTTGTTTGGGGTTTTTTTTGTAGCTGTTACTCTTTGGTGTACAGACAATTGCTGTGTATATTAGCATAAATAATGGGTTTTTTTAGGAATCCATGTTATAATTGCATTATTATCTGTATGTTATTGTACCATCACCCATATGTTGCCATTACAAGATGTGGTACAAGGTTAGCTAATGATAATATTTCACTGCATACCATCTTAGTTGCCCACCTACCTACCTGAATTAAGTGGTCCAAACAAAAGTTTAATGGATAACACTGTAAAGATAGCACCCATTGGGATAAGTTACTTAGAAAATAAAGACTTACTCATTGGTAATTTATAAAGCAAATTGCAAAACTGAATTTTTAGAAATTGGAATAAAGAGTTTAAGTTAATGGCTTTACCAATATTGCTTCTGCAAAAATAACCTGTGCAGAAATGTGAGATACAGAATGGTAGATAGGGCTTTCAAGGTTTTTTTTGGTAGGTAATTGAACTCAGCTACATTTCACATCTTTCTTGGGCCCTATACATTTCAGTGTATACTATGACTTTCCAGAGAATTAAACAAATTATGTAAACCATGTTCAGAGCTGACTTTGATAACAGAAATGGAGGAGTCTGTTTTTAAACAGTCAGAGAGAAAAAATGCTTTCCGGGGAGAAGTTAGTTAGCTAGTTAGCTAGTTAGTATGCAAGGGAAACCACAGTCAAAATAAATATAATAATGCAGTAACAAAGCAAGCATAAGAATGCAGAAGCACAGAACAGCGCTCAAATATCCTGCTCTTTGCATGAATTATTTGTATTTGCTCCCCTTGCCACTATCATCAAAGTCTTAAAAAAAATAAATATGGCAGTCAAAAAGCAAAGATTTAGATGAGGCCTGATCTGGAGACCTATAACCCAGAAAGCAGAAATAAGGTGCACTGCTATCTGCCAGATGACAAGCAGATGAGCGTCCTTCCACTAGGAAGGATGTAACGTCACTTAAAAGATTAGTGCTGACTGTGGATCCTAGGAAGTTGCAATGGATTGTTTGCTTGCTTGAATACTGCTTCTGATCAGGAGGGGTTTGTAAGGCAGATAGATCAGACTTAATATCTCAGATATTCATATAAACAGAGAATGGTTTGGGCTGAAAGGGACCTTAAAGATCCTCTACTTTGAAACTGACTGCTTTGGGCAGGGACACGTTCCACTAGGCTGGGTTGCTCAAAGAGTCATCCAGCCTGGCCTTGAACGCTTCCAGGGATGGGGCATCCACAACTTCTCTGGGCAATCAGTTCCAGTGCCTCACCACTCTCACAGTAAAGAATTTTTTCCTGATATCTAATCTAAACATCTTCCAGTTTAAAGCTGTTTCTTCCTGCCCTATCACTACATGCTGGAGGGGTTGGAAGACAATTGGAATACAACTGGAGTGGGATTTCTTCCTTGTAAGAAATCCCCCTCCATTTCTCTTGTATTGTCATTTTCTGTTCTGTACAATAATATTATAGCCTGTTTTTGATAGTGACAAACCCCCCCTAAAGGAACAGAGTCCTTTTGCTCACCCTCCTCATTTGCTTCAGTGAGGAATTACCTTCCACATGCCACAGCAGGTTCTGGTCTGTAATACAGTGATGCTAAAAAAATCCATTCCTTTTCAACTGCACAACAGAGCCAAGCATGGCAGAGCCCTGCTGCGTCCTGTGGAGAGATGAACTTGGGATCGGGGCTCTTGCTCAAAGGAGCGAGAAGTGAGTGTGGCAAGGTGTGGGGAAGGTTGTGCACACAACCTGCACGTGGGGTTTCCACACCTGACCCCTGACACAGAGCAGAGGTGGCTGCTGCCATCCTGGCCCCAGGGGACTCCTCCATTGGCTGTCCTCGTCCCACTGTCCTCCAGTTGGGGAACTGGGATAGCCTGGCTCACAGATCCTTTCAGAGGATCTACTTTGCATATCATAAACACCACGTTCTTCAAAAGACATCTAGCAAGATATTCAGAAGATACTTCTGTTCACTGTGCTTCTGCTGATAAAATAATCGCTGACTGAAATCTGCATCTAATAAAAGTTCTCATGCATGGAGACTTCAGCAGCGTACTTTTTTGAACTCTAGTCTTTATAATCAGTTTTTTCTTGCTAATGTCTAGTCTCTGTTTTGTGTTCTACTGACAATATGGGAACTGATGGTTAGCCAAGAAATACCTTTTATATTCAGTTTTCTGGTTAAAATGACGTTTGGAATTTGGGACTCTTAGCATCACCAAATTATCTGGATTTTCTGTTGTGGTTTAATATGGTCCTGAAAGTAATGAAACTTAATCTGTCCCACAGGGTAATTTGAGATATAGTGAGCAGTCAAAGAGCTCCTAACAGAAGAGCAAACTATCAGTTCTCAGTGGCTCAGGGATGCTGCCACTGCATGGTTTGCTAGTCCCACAGCACATTTAAAAGAAGGAATTTGCCTTTGGTTTCCCTTGGAATAAAAAGGCAGGTACAGAGACAATTGCTGCAGAGCAGCAGAAGCATTGTAATGTGCTTGTTGCACACTGACGTGTCAAATCGTTGAACTCTAGTGCAGTTCATTTCTGTTTTAATGACATCATATGGGGAGTGTGCTGGCAATTTGATTTGATGTTTGTGTTGCAGGAGCTGCTTTCTAAGGCTTAGACAGAGATACCAGCTGTGTTGTGTGCCGTTTTATCTGTGCAACTCAAAGTTTTTAGAGGAAAAGTAATAGGATCTTTCACTACCTTAAACTTATAGTAAGCAATTAATGCAGTTCTCTGGAGGAGGTCATAGAGAAACTAGATGAGACACTGACTGAAGTTTGTATTTCTTTTACTGATTGGTCTATTTAGTGACAAACCTCAGAAGGTAAGATCTCTGAGCAAACTGGGTAGCAGATTTCTGATAAAGCTCTTATTGATTCTGCTGGTCTTGTGAGAATCAATTAACCAGCAGAACTGGTCACTCTTCTCATATTATTTCCCCTTGTCTACTCCTCCTTAATTAGCGTTTCAAAGATTTGGGCCAAAAAATTAAGAATATTGAAAGTGCAAGTTAGAACACAGTGTTCAACAATGCATCCATGCAAGTTCTGATGCCTTGCAATATATCAACTAGCAGAAATACATTAAAAAAAATTATATGGAAATTTCTATAATTCAAACCATCTTACTGTAATGCCAGTTTGTGTCAAGTGTTCCTTCCCTCTGACCTCATTAGGCGTGCCTCGTCATTAGATACACTGTTACTAAAGAGTTTTAACCTAAAAGCTGCTTTGATTAATGCTTGGTTGGACTGAGGATTTATTGTGTAGGATTAACTAGATTTAAAAATGGCAAAATGCCATAGTAACTTTAATGCCAGACTCTAATGAAAAGCAGAAGTAAACTCCAAGGACCCTTATGATTTTTAGTAGGGACTAAACTCATGTGCTCATTACCTTAATGTCCTGTCCTATTTTATATACAAGTACTCCAGTAATTCCTAGAGAATAGTAGCCTAGAAAGTGTATTACAAATGTGTAACCTGAAGTATATAACCCTATATTTTTAATGAATCATAAATTTTGATAATTTTATAGTCAGATTTATTCAGTATTATTATCAAATAGAGAAAAACACTTTGCACTGGTTTGGGTCTTTTTAACTAAGAAACAATATGTGAGTAAGACAAAAACAGACTGGCAAACATTTGTCCCAATTAATAATGTACTGACAGTGTAGATGAAAAATGCATTTTCACATTTTTATGTAATCTGCTAATGGAATTTGTTTTTACTGTCTTCTTAAGTTCATTTAGTGCTCCTGAAAGTTTACAAAGTTGGCGCTTCTAGAATTTAATCACCTTAATTTTTTACCTTGATCACATATTTTAGTATATGATACTGCCAAGAAAATCCAGACCGTTCTCACATCCGACAACATTTGGTCGTCTCCTTAAATCCTACTAGACTTGATAGGATTTAAGCATGTACTTAAAAGGTCATGCATTGCTCAATGAGGGCCTTTGTATCTGCCATTTTTTCTATCTATACTATCTTTGCTGAGATAACCAAAGGGCACTGATTTATTATTAGAGCTAAACAGGAAAAACCTTTTCATTCAAAAAGCTTGTAAACTTTTTTTTTCTGAATTGATCCTGATTTCCCAATTTTGTTTATTTTTCAGTGAACTTTCAATAGTAGAAGCATGTAATGAAATGTTTGCTTCTGCACAGCTGTATACTGTGAGAATTAGGCACAATGTGCTAATAATTAGTAACAACAGTTCTTTGCAGAGGTGGTACTGTTTCTGCCAAAGCGTGTAGGATGGCACCCAACCAAGTACTTGGGCTGTAATGCCTAATTTCTCATTGAAATCACAGATATATTGGACATGACTTAAATAGGATTACTCACTCAAGCAAATTTACACAAGGGTCTAAGGCGTATATCCAGCTTCCACTGAGTTAGGAGTCTGCATACTCATTTGGCTCTGGGCCTTGGGCACTTGCATAACGTTGCTTGTGTAGCTTACCCTGCCAAAAATGAAACCTGCATCAACATGGTTACTCATACCAGAAAAATTGTGCCTGTGGACAAGTGATGACAGTCAGGGATCCTGCTTCCTTTTGTATCACACTGAAAACTTCTGTTTTCACTGATGGTTGAAGCTCTTTAGCCAGCATTACCATTGCAGTCCCTATTGATAATTTCTGTACCACTGAGTTGTTTTTGTTGGGTTTTTTTATCACTTCTGGATTCTTTACTTGATTCATTGCTATTATTTGTTTTTCCTTTTTTTTTTTTTTTAGGGAGAAGGCCAGCAAAAACGAAGGACAAAAAAAAGAAGAAAAAGAATTTGATGGAAAGGGCTCAGAAGCAGCACAGCATCTTTTTAGCAACGGATAAAACAAGCCAGTAAAGACTTGATTTTCCTTAATGTATTTTTTTGCAAAGTGCACAAAAGCTGCTATATGCTCCTGCCCATGGATGCACTACAATTCAGCTGCTTTGACAGTATTGGTGGCAAATAAGTTGTGAAAATAAAGCCCACAAGCTTGTTTGTTTTATTTATATATTTTTTATTTTATTTTTCCTCTCATTTTTGACCTGAAGACTTCAAGGTCAGGAGTGCACTGAGCTGGATCAGTGGAAGTGGTCCTGAAGTGCATCAGAGATATTGTTCTGAGTGCCTGGTCGACACATTGACAAGGAAAGAAACCTACGGAGCACCAGTAGGAGGACTTGTGCATATTTAAATAAATAAGAAAAAAAGGAAGTCTTGGAGGTGTAGGTACTATTGCATTTATGGCCTTTGTTTCCTGTATTTGTACATTTCAAGAGTACATGGATGTGGGTTACCTACTCAGAGTTAATGTACGTTGTTCTCACACCTGCTACGTCGACGCAGTTGTGTGATAAAACTGCTTTAGGACAACGCAGGATTCACTGCTCACACTCCCCGAAGCACAACAGACTCTGTGTGTACATATTACTCCATCTACATATAAAGGAACATATTTACTGTACATCTATGCATTTTTATGTATAATACTTTATACATGTTTAAAGGTATGTCCTGTTGTTTCTAGTAATATACTTTTAAATAATCCAGTAAATGTTTACTTTTTGCTATGTTTTAAGTATCTTCTCATGTTCCACAATAGTTACAAACTGGACGTTTTTTTGCTCATTTGCAAAGCACACTCGTTTGCAAAACTACCTTGCACTGACACTCACAATGGAGTGTCAGCTCTGAAGTATACTTGCCAGACTAGTAATCCACAAATTCTTTCTGCTATTCTGTATTTCCATCTCAGCCCCCATGTATTTTGTCTCAGAAAAAGAAGTTTAATGTTTTTTGAGATGAGGCACAATGATGATAGAAGTTTTGAGTGCAAGGAGAGAAATTATTTGTAAAGTTCTTGGTGTCTAAGACTGTATGTGTAGTTTGTTGGGGTTTTTTTTCCAATGTAATGCACAGGGTTTTATTTCAGTTAGTTCTGATGCAGTCAGATAAGAAAACAAATACCTGAATAAGGGAGAAAAAAAAATAAAAGTCACATGAAGTCAACCATTCAAAAGTATAGAAATACCAATGTCCCAGTATTGCCAATTATTTGTAGAAGTTTAACAAATTTATTCTACAGGTGTTGTTTGCTTTAGGATACAAAGGTCGAGACAATTTTGTATGTAGGACCTTAAAATGGCTCAGGATGTGTAATTTGGTAATCTAGCATTATTAGGCTAGCATTCAAGGTGATTTTTGAATTCCTGACAGGGAAAGCCTACACTAAAATGCCTTTGTTTAAAGCTGCCACTTAAGAGAAATTATTTCAGTTTTAGGACGAAAACTTGCATACGACCTACACAAAAATAAAACAGCAAAACAGACCCCAGACTTCCACAAACCTTTTTTTGACATATATTTTAGAAAAATCCCACAAATACCAGTTTTAGTTTTATGGGTTATATGCTTTTCAAATAAACTAGGGAAATAAAGCATCTGTAAGCACAAACATATCTGTATTTAGCTATGACAAGTGTTACTACCGAAATGTGAGTAGTTAGACACATATGAATGTTCCATCAAACTGCTTGTGGACTTCCACTCAGCTGTGAGGTTTTCACTGTATGTTCGTATTTACCTAGAACGTAATAATGTTGCAGACAGTAAGATTGTTCTAATCCTGGGATGTTTTTTTGGACGTAAAATGCTCGCTTCTAAAAAGGAAAAACCAAAAAACTGTAGCTGTCTGTTTGCTTATTGGTTATCAAATTTGGCTGTAAGTGCAGTTAATGCCCTCATACAAGCCTTTCAGTAGTGGTTACAAATATTGTATTAGGCATGTCATGGAAAGAATGCTACAAAATACAATAAAATGGTGTCACAAGCCTCTGAGTAAAATATTTTTGGTCCTTTTTAATTCAAATAGCATATTCCTTTGGAATTGCATGCATATAGAAGAATTGGAGAAGGTGGGGAGATGCAGATTTTCTTCCACTGGAGTAGAAAATGTGAGGGCTTTTCCATACAGCTGTTTTGTTTGAAAAGACCCTGAGCATTAGATGTAAATTGATTTCTCCTGTCCCAGTCACCTTCGCATTTAGAGTTTTCTTGGGAGTGTAGAACGAACAAATTCATCCCTAAGTAGCAGATTCCCTTTGTAGTTCCTTCTTTGTCCTAGACATCCTGCCAATGTGTTCACAGCACTGGGGTTTTTGTAGGATCATACTTTGGAGGTTGGAAAGGACGGTTCTTTGGACATTAGGAAAAGGCTTTGCACTGAGAGGGCATTTGGTCACAGACTCCTCAGGGGAGTGGTCATGGCACCAAGCCTGTCAGAGTTCAAGGAGTGTCTGGACAATGCTCTTAGGACTATGGTTTAGTTTTAGGTACTCCTGTGAGGAGCAGGGATTGGACTCAGTGATCCTTATGGGTCTTTTCCATCTTGAGATATTCTATGATTTGATGAATCTATGACCCTGAGAGATCAGCTAGTCCAAAAATTTGCTTGAAACGGGGCTACCTTGAAGTTATCTTCAAACACATACTGTTTTTTGCTAAAGTGAAGAAGATAAGGTTTTCAAAGCTGGATAACATAAAACCAGCCTGTGCCCACTGTGCCTCTTATTTCCTTTAAATTTGATCAGAAGTGGGCTTATAAAGATCTTAGGTCTTTTCTGTCAAGCAGCTGACCAGGTACACGTGCCACCTTTCCCTCCCTTTCAGAGCTTTTTCTGCTTTTTGAATCTGTTTCTCTCAAACTGCAGAAGGTTTCAGAGCAGTGCAACTTTTGTGTTCATAAGGCTTTTATGCCCCAGTTTAATGATTCGCTATTGGAAATTTATTTTGAACTGCAAAAGATTCAAATTAGGAGGATAAAGAACTTTATATGCTGCAGTCATTGGTTTTAATAAGCTGTTACATTGCTGTGATGAGTAGATAGTGCTTTTTCAAAAGTATACACTATTTTTTATCTTATCCACTTGTCCCAGAAGAGACAATTGCACACTGCACTGTGTATTTAGGATCTCTCTATTCTTAGTTTGCCTTCTCTTATCCTGGCCTCCTAATATGTATCTCTAATCAAAAAACAAAACAAAACAAAAAAAGAAGAAAAAAGAAAAACAGCCCCAGGTGCATCTTTAAAGCAATTATTTTGTGGCTGACTGATCTTTATTGCATCTCAGCTGCTCTTGCTAGTAAGAAATTATTGTTATTTGTCTCTTTGTTTATTCCTGGGGGAAAAACACAATGTTGCATTCCACATTATGGTAATGCAAACCTTCCATACTACAAATGTCATTTTAAGGAAATTGGTCTCTTACACCTGTATGCTTTATATAAAGATGTGTGCAAGAGAACAGTGAATACTTACAGAGATTACATGATGTGTCTCCATTTATCAGTATGAGTTACAGAAAACTGCAGAGCAGAAAAAATAAAGTAGATTTTCATCTGAGTTAGCTAAAAACAAACTAAAAATCAATTAAATCCCATGTTAACTTTTTTTAATGAAAACAGAAATATGGCTAAAATCCTGATTAAAACCTTATAAAATGAGAAGACAGATCTTTTCCAGACGATAAGATCAAATTTAATGCTTCAACTTTGTTATGCTGATGAAATAGAATATAGAATAAAAATAACTGGGTATTTCTGGCACAAGTGCCATGCTTTTTTCAGTGGATGATGTTACTGAAGGCTGATGCTACCACTTACCAGAGGGTATGAAAGTTTTTTGAAATCAAACTCTCTCTCTCTTCACCAACAAAATGTATTTGCCTTTTGACACCGGTTCACTTTCACGTCCAATGGTGTAAGCCAGCCTGAATTCCAGTAAGCTCTAGAATGAAGTTATTTTGGACTGACACCAAGAAGAACAAAATGTACCCTTCTCAAAGTGTAACCCAGAAA
This sequence comes from Ifrita kowaldi, assembly GCA_013398055.1. NCBI lineage: Eukaryota > Metazoa > Chordata > Aves > Passeriformes > Cinclosomatidae > Ifrita > Ifrita kowaldi. Next base: position 196,445 of record VZRS01012342.1, read on the forward strand.
CCACTGTCGGCTTTGTGTTTAGTTCTTTACTGAAAGCTCTGTGCTGAACCTGGCATTGTTTCTTTCATGAGAAGCCTCTGTCCAGGAATGAGGAAAGGACATTAGCTTTAGGAAGTATTAGAGCAGCCTGATCTGCAGGACATCTGGGAGAAGAGCAGCCCAGTATTTGAAGTGCAATTCCTCTCAGAAGTGAAAAGCTGTAAGAAAAGTCTGTCAAGAGAGAGCATCCGAAGTGAGCCCAGCCTTTAGCCCGCTGCCAAACTCTTATAAACTTGAACTGATTTTTTTAAAATGCAAAGTAGTTCTGTTTATGAATAATGAACATATGTCTTCAACCCCAGTTAAGCTGTATGTTTACTTAAAGGGCCAGTAATATATCTGTGGTCGTGCCAGCTGCAAAAACGCTTCCCAGCCTCCTTGTTTTCAAATTGTGTCTTCAGTGACACTCATGTAACACTGTTGATTTTAATTGGGCAATACTGATGAAGCTAACTAACAGTTCATAGACCACAAATGAATAAACACTGAAAATGAGCCTGGTTTGTTCTACCCCTGTTGCTTTTCAAAATAGGAATTCAGCTCAAGAAAGCAAACAGTAGCAGTTAGAAGGTACGTCTTGGCTTGCAACTATTTCTTAGCTTCCATTCAGTCTTTAAGGAGGCTTTATGAGAAAGATAAGAGTTTTGGGGGTTTAGTTGGGATTGTATGATTTTTTTTTTCCCTGAAGTCCTCTTTTTTAATCAGAAACTGCAGTGAGACTTTATGTTTGCTTTCTGTTTCTGAGTGGATTCGGTTGCCATCCACGGAAGCTGAGGGCCACAACTGCAAGGGGGCTCCTGATATTTTGCTGCAGAATTGCTTCAGTCTTTTATTTGACTGTCTGGTGGTAGGTACATGAAAAGTCTCAGGGACATGGAGTGCAGCCCCAGGATATCTCTGTCACGGTTTGGTGCTCTCCTTTTGGCCTCATGTTCCTTGTTACACTGCAGCCTGGCTTCAGCAGGAGCAGGGAACAGCTTTTCTACCACAAATGTCTTCTAGTCTGCGTATTCTCTTGGCTAGGGCATGTGATTTCTAACTCTAAGGCTGATCCTAGTGATTTATTTTGTGATCAAATATTTTCTCTCTAGAGAGAGTTGAAGAGAAATTCAAGGACTAAAGGTCTATAAACAGATGATCAGAGGACTAGGCAAGTATGTATCCTGTCACAGCCATGATCTAATACAAGAATATGTAAGTGTATAGGTAAATAATGACCATCCCTGATCCAGTGATTGCAGATGCTGAGGGAGTATGAGATGAATGGACAGCAGATAATGCCTCACTTATTTCACGGTATTGCCCATTGCCACTGTTGGAGACAGAATATTAAACTACTGGTTTGCCTTGTTAGAGCTTCTCTTTTAGGCTTTTATGGAGAAGTATGTAGTGTTTGTTGCTCTACAAAGATAGTTTAGATAACAGGTTTTCTGTCCTTTTTTTTTCGGTTCATAATGAATTTATAAATTCAAATCAGTTCAATCCCAGTTCAATGGGATTGTTTAAAATCAAAGTCTTTGATCAGTTCTCTTGGGACAGTTGATAAAGGCAGTCACTGATCTTAGCAGGGAAGGTAAAAGGTCTTTATCACCTAAAGGTATATTTGACTTTGAACTAAAACCATGACAGTTTATGACAAAGTGATAGCTTGTAGAAACTTGAAAACAGTAAGAAAGATGTGGAAGAAATATTTTTCAGTCTTAATTTAGTAAGCAGTTATGATAAATATGTATGAATGCTGAATGATAGCATTTTAAAGATCCATAATGAGATGAACAAAATTGTGTTTCTTCTGTATATAAGTGACTGGAGTTCTGCAATGCTGATAAATTGAATGAGGCAATGTTTCTTCATTTTTACTCTTGTTTTGGTTTTACTTTTCTTCCATGCTAACAGTGCAGCACAAGGATTTGGGGATTTTGCCCACTCTTTCTTCCTCTCCCCTCCTGCTCCCTGGTGCTCCATCTGCCGTAATTCAAGGGATTCCCACAAGCCCTAAGCTGCACATGCTTTGCAATATGCAGCCGACTTGCAGATGTTTTGGCATGTATTTGCAACTTATACAGCCAGGCATTCTGAAGAAAATCCAGATGTTATTCTGAGAGAGAAAGTAGGTAGCACATGCATTCTAGATAAGTATATTAATTCTTACTATTTCCCTGGTCAGCTTCATTGTTTGAGGTGTGATGCAAGAAGGAAAAACAGCTGTATTTTCTGGGAAGCCTCCAAATCCTCTTCTTAGAAAAGTACAGATTTTTGACCATACAGGAATTGAACAATATTGGTGTGGTTTTAAGCAGAATGCTGCTATTATTGTGCTGAATAGACAGAGGAGATGGAGAACTCAGCTCTGCGACAGAATTTTGTGCCACAATTAACCTTATCATAAAATTACCTTTGTGTTATTAAAATGGCAAGTAACAGATGAAAATATAGATGAAGGCTTCTTGAGCAAATAAAGATCATTTAAGGCTCATGGACTCCTTGCTAACAATGAAGAAAACGTGTGCATTTCAACCTGGACTACTGTACCACCAAGGCCTTATTCAAGACCAGTCTTGAATCCTAGCATAAATTTCTTAAGATCTGGAATAGGATTTAAAACATAGAGCAGGCCAATTTTGATTTCTTCAGTGCAATATCAGGGAATCATAAAATGGTTTGGGTTGGAAGGAACCTTAAAGATCACCTAGATCTTCAGAAGTAAACTCTCCAACCAGTTTGATAGATCAGAAAGCCAACATTAATTTATTCAGCATGCTGGGTGCATAGGGATAGGTCCACTTAACATACACACACACTTTCAAAACTTTTCACTATTAATCTTAGCAAACAAATAAATTAATGTTCATTTGTCACAAATTGCATAATTTGCATCATTAATTACTATTCTGTCTTCTATTGGTCATTGATTTCTCACTTCTTGTGCTGATTAGTCCACCCAGATAGGGTTTCAGTACAATTGCTGAATTGTCCTAGTTAGTTTCTCCATCTCGGGGTTCTAAAAAAATGGTTTTGTGGTCCATAAATTCTGCATTTCTTGTGCCCAGTTTCAGCAATATATTTCCCTTCCAGGCTTTGTTAACCCCCTTCTAGTCTGAGATCACCGAAGCATATCAAGGTTGATTACAACTGCTTTAGTAAAACTTAAGAGTTTCATTAATTTTCCCAAACTCTGTTCCCACAATAGCAGCTTATCACAAACCTTGCTAAATGCTGGCTGCAGTGGTATGTGACAAAATGGCTGATTGCACTGCTTATGATTATCTAAAGCAGTTAATTAGAAAATGCATCAAAACAGTCTTTAATTCTTCTAATTTATAATTAGAAAATTATAGGAAAGTATTAGGAAAGTTATATAATTTACTGTGCACTATATGGTACAAAGCTAAGCATTAATCATGGCTAGGGAGCAAACACTACTGTGTTAAGGTCTTCCCCCACTGCTGCATAGATGCCTTTTTGAAGAAATATGACTTGTTCAGTAACATTCTGAAGGACTAGACGTGCATATGGCCAGAAAGAAGGGCAGTGCACAGCCAGTAATTTTTAATTCTTGTATAAATGTGTCTTTACAGTTGAGATAGTATGGCTGAGGGCTGAGTCACAAGCCTTCTTTGACTTTATTGTGGTAGTCAGACACTTTGGGGTTCCCACCCATCTACTCCACAGATTCCAGGGATCATCACTATTAAGGAAGCTTCCCTGTCCAACCATCCAGGACCCACTACGGCAGTCACTGTCACACTGCCTGAGCTGGGACCAAGGCCCCTTCATGGCTACACACCCCACATTCACACAGTCAGAACAGGTTTTCTCACCGGTTGGACCCTGGGTTTCCCAGAGCAGAGCCTCAGGCGTCAAGATCCTTCAAATAATTTAATTGTGGTGCAACAGTTAAATAACAAAATAACAGCTCGACCTGTTGCCTCCACAAAGAGACCTTGAACAAAACCCTGGGCTTTTATACCCTCACAGTCCAAGTCCACAGAAGTCTGGGGGTTATTGGCTCCTGCTGAGTCACTGAGTGTCCGGTCCCCTGGCCAGGCCACAGTCCCCATGACATTTGTTGTGTAAAGGGTCAGCAGTTCAGGACCTCTTGCCTGGGGCTGTCACCACACAGAGCTCAACCTGCAGCTGGCACTGACTGCACACCGAGCTACTGGCACAGAACGTGCTCCTCAACAATTGTCACCAGCCTTTGTCCTCAGCTATGCCTGTTTAGATCCATGCGTATTCACTGACATTGAAATAGATGGAAATGCATCTGTGCTTAGCAGTTTATAAATGACAGCACCTCAGAAACAAATGCATACCATGTAATGGGCTGCTGTGTTGCATTAATCTTCAGAGTGGAACTGAGACTGACATCTAAGTGCAGGGTCTTTATTAGATCTTGAGGCTGACTTTGTAGATCTTGCTGAGGTGAAGCTATCAGACACCACTGTGCTTGTCTTGTTGGTGAGCTCCCAGAAGGCACATAGAGACTTCAGTGAATCACCATGAGTTTGAGTAGACACAAATCTGTAAAAATACAGACTCGGCTGTATCCCATTTTTTTGAGAAAATTCATACTGGTACTCAGTCAGATGCAGATAAAGACAAAACCAGACACATTCTAAAATTTTCATCCCAAGATGAGAAAGAGTATGATCTTAAGGTAGCAGGAATCCTACCCTTAAACATCTTGGAAGTTATCAGGTGTAATCAGAAGCACAGGCTCACAAGCACTGTTAGTCAGTGCAGTCTCTCCATGGGTAGATGCCATTTGACTTTAGACCCTCAGAGCAGAGCACATCCAAAATGTGTGTTTTACTTACATCTTTAACAACTGTTTAACAGCAGCAGTAAGACATGATATGGTGTATGCACTGAACTGAAAAATGGCAGTTGCACAGGACACAGATCTTAAGAGGAAAGGAGGAGATCTCACAGGCTATGCCCAGCTGTATCTATAGAGTTGTTTGAAAGTTATGTGCCATATGGGGAATCATATGACTCATTTAGATATCTAGTTGAAGATTAGACACTTAGATGAATCTGGGCAGTATTTTCTTTGTAAATGGCAGCACAATGATACTATTTTATTTTTAAAAGCTGCCCTTGTAGATGACCTCTCCTTTACTTCTTCCTGTTGGGTGTGTGTAGATAAAATTGTTGCCTTCTGGGGGAATAAGTCCTTTTTCTTGACTTCATGAAAAAGAATAATTGTAAGGGCAGTTTTTCATTCGTGGGTGACAACAACAACTCAAAAACTAGCATAAGCTTAATAAGCCCTTGACTTTCTGAAAATCCCCACATTTTTTCCACATTTTAACCAATCCTGGATCTCAGGATCATGGGAGAGATAGAAAGCATGTGTGCAAACATGAACTTCTCAACAGCATTGGAAGCCATTGGCTTGCACTCAATGCCTTACATATTCAAAGCTATTTCAATGCCAATTATGCAAATCGCTGCTTAGAAGGCTGAGAGCTTCATAGTTGTTACTTAGTTCTACCCTGAGTTCTTCAGTTAGTGCTTCAAAGATACATGATTGCAAATTGCTAACCAGAATTGAGGTAAGATTGATATCTGTTAATTGGCGAAAGCACTTTTTAAATAACCCCCCCCCAACTTAAATGTCTAGTTTATATAAATAACAAGTGAAAAGGATTCTTTTGATGAGAAATATTTGGCAGTGTGAAGCGTGAGAGTATGACATAAATATCAGAGCTGGTAACAATTCAGTGCTGTTTTCACAATATCTTGTCAAAAGTTACCATTTTATTTTTCAGCACACACTAATTTAATCTGAATTTGTTGTTGGCATGTTAGTGGGCATAAGTTGCAGATTTTAGGTCTCAGAGGGATGTAGTGACCTGTGTGAGGAGGCCATGAACTACACTGTGATGTTCACAGCTTCTTCCAGCTGAATCTGAAAGAAGTGCTGTTAACAGTGGTAAAACCCATCCCTGATCAAAACTTTAGTTTAACCCAGACGCCCTCAGTTGCTGCCATTCAAGAATATTTTACAAGGACAGCTGCAACTCCTGGGGACCGGAGATGCACTCTTGGAGCAGGAGATATTCTGTGCTGAAGGGGGTATGGACACTGTGGATCCTGTGAGCAGCTCAGACTGGTGCAGATACCTGTGACAGACAATAGCTGTGGGCAGCCAATGCTGGGACAGGGACATGCCAGAGGGACTGTGGCTCATCATCTCACTGGATGGATCTTGATGGATTCAGTATAATCCATCAAGATAGGAAGTAGGAAGGAAAATAGAGACTGGGAACAGAGTGGGGTATGGGTTTTTATGAAGGATTATTTTTTCTGTGTGTGTGTATGTTGTGTGTTCTTTCTCTCAACACCAGACTTGGTAAGCAGAGATTTGTATTCATTGGTCCTCCAGAAATAGTCCCCGAATCTGTACTGCTTTGCCCACAACCATGCACGTTAAAATAGACTGGTAGAGTTAATAGTGCTGAGGTACCAATTTGGATGCAAAATTATTGTTTCTGTATGTATTTGTTTTGCAATATTCCCAAAAACTGTTTTACAAATTTATTGAGTTTTTGTGGGAAATGCTGAAGGCAGCCTACAAAGAAAAATTAGCACCATCAGATGAAAAGTGATTCATAAACCTCTGGCTTGTGAGGTTGTGCCAGCCTAGGAGAGCTTTCAGGATTGATCCTTATGTTCATGGTCTCTTACTTAGGATCAAAAAACCAGAAATATATATCAAAAAGTTTGTAGCAGTAGAAAAAAGGCATGTTGAAATAACATGTGATGCTATAGAGAATAGTGGCAGACTGTTTTAGTCATACTATAAATGAGCTCAGTTGCAGTTTAATTTAGAAAGTGTCCACACCCTCAAATGCTTGACATGAGAAATAGGGCCAAGCTGAGGGAACTGCTGACAACATTCAAATTAGAGAAGTAATAAAAAGGTCCTGAACAGATTAGACTTTAGACAAGGCAACATTTTTTTTCCCAATCTGAAAAAAACCAAAAATCTGAAAAAATACATCTTTATAAGGAGGCAGAAAAGGAAATTAACTGTGTTGGTTTTGTTGGCAGCTTAACATTTGTTTTGGTTCTTTGCTTCCTTGAAATTTTATCTGAGGTTGTGTGCAAATACTTCCAGATAGTTTATTGTCTAAAATGATGCATTTGGCAAGAGTGCTGCAGAAACCAATGAGTTTCACTCTTTTAATCAATCTTTGATTAGAAACGCAAAAACAGCATTAAAAAAGAAAATAATGAAAATATTTTCAATAAGGGACTCATTTAGTGTTTCCATTTCGCTATCTCAAAATTTGTGTAAACTGGTAGCTAGTAATATTTTTTGCTGAGAATAATGGCAACCTAGAAAAGAAACAGATGCTTCATTTCACAAAAATTGGAGTTTTTAAATGCCCCCGTGTTACAGGATCTCTGATGATAGCCTTCTGTCTCTTTGGTAAGATTCAATTCAAATCCATTTAACTATAAGCCAGTGTTTTTAAGGGGCCTTGGCTGAACATGCTGTCCTTGAGGCACATGCCTTAGCAGAGCCAGTACAAACCATGGCTCCCTCAGTCCACAAGACGGTGCTTGAACACGAGTTGGTGCTGCAGGTTTGCTGGCTCAACAAGCAGGAATTACTGTAACTTGTCACAGCTGTGTGGTATTGCAATGTAAATCCTCTTCTCAAGAGTCAGTCACTTGGGTGAGTGTTGAGTCCACAGTGTTCTGCAAGGAAACCTGTCTGCGCAGAGCTGGAGTTCTGTCTGTCAGTCTGTGTTGGAAAGCAGTCAGAGAGAGGTGTGTTAGTAGAGGGAAATGTATGAGGGAAAGTGGGTTTCCCATTGAGAAGATTTTCGTGTTTGGCTTTCTTCCTCAGATCTGTGGGTCAGATTTTGCAAAAAAAATGTGGCCTAAAGATTCATGCATCTGTGTCCCAAGCACTGCTCCCTAGCACTCTTCTTGCTCACTAGACATATGTGTGTAGATTACTTTGACTGGATGAGATTATTCTGATAAAAAAATAGTGATAAAAGAGGAATTTCTCTTCTTGATATTAAAAAATGTTAATGCCACACAACTAGCTGTGCAGTCATTCTCCTGCTTTCTGCTACTTCTTTTGAGAGCCCTCTGGAGATCCTGATCCTTTGAGGGAGAGGCACATGTTCAGCTCCAGCTGGAGAATCGTCAGAGAATGCCATATCTACACAACACTTTTTTGTCATGAACTTAGAAAGAGAAAGGAATTTGTCTCCAAGGCAAAAACAAGTTAAAGGTTGAATGGCAGAAATACCTTCACGAGAAAAAGCCAAAAGCTCTGGTAATGCTGCTGTGTGCCCAGACAACAATAAATGGGAGTACATCCGTCCATGTCTGTGAAGAGGATGTGGGTGGTCATTAAAGGGTTGCAGACAGTATACTTCTCATAACTGAATCTCTAACTCTCTCATCCATGAGATCTGGAGCTCTGGGAAGGAGAAGACTTACCAAAGCAACCAGGCCCAGTTGAGCAGACTCAGTTTGGGCACCATTGCTGTCCATGCTGTGAAGGAGTTCAGCCACCCTGAAAGTGCTCTGCTCTCTTCACTTTTGCACATGAGACACAAAATTGTGCTGTTCTGCATATCAGCTGTCTGCTGCAATACTTAGTAAAGCTGTGATCTTTCTTTAAGATTAATGCTGCATGTTCAAGCAGCTGTCAAATGTGAAGAATTTAACATTTTCAAAATCTTCGGTTTCTGCATGAAATCCTCAGTCATGGTGCACGGCGCTTGCTCTCCTGCATTTTCCCTGACTTGCTATCTGCTCACAAGATTCTCCTACCCCTGCTGTCCTTTAATTCAGAGTCTCTGCACAAAATAAGTTGAAATATTCAGACGTTGCACAACAAAAATGTTTATAATAGTGGAAGATACCAGGACTTTAACTAAAACAGTAGGAAAGATGTATTAGCTCAAAGATGCATTAATAAATGTAATATTAAATAAATTTGAACCTTCAAGAGGTAAATATTTAAATCAAGCCAGAGATGGCTCAAATTGCATAAAGCTTTAGGAAGTATGGAGTGTTTTGTTGAACAGAATCCTGCAATGTGAACGGTAAAATTTGCATTAAACTTTATGCAGATTTCTCTGTATCATAAAACTGAATAGATATAAAGAAAGATGTTTTGCTTTGTTATGTAAACTGGAAGCCAATGCAGCACTCAGAGGGCTTGACTGACTGTTGTTTGCCCTCGATGCCTGTAACAAGTGTTGCCAAGAGAATAGCAGCACTTCATTTCTTTCTAGTCTGTCCAGACCCTTCTGGATAAGACACTTGTGAAAAAAAGCCACACCAGAGGAGAAAGAGGGCAACAACATTCCAAAACTCTGAGCAGAAACATTTTCATCCTTGTTAACAGGAAAACTATGCCCAGCATGTTCTTCAGCTTGTTATCATAATTTCCTTTAGAAACTACAGAACTACGGCCCATATGAAGAAGAGAGCTCTTGCCCAGAGAAGGCCTGGCAAGTCCTCAAAGAAAACTGAAAAGGAAACAAAGGCTTCATCTCCCTCTCTGCAGAAGGCCACGGACTGTTTAGGGACTTCTGTGGAGCGTGTTACTGTAGAGGGGCACGATGCAGACAGAGCAGCAGCAAAGAGCTGCGCTGGAGCCCCTTCTGTTACAAATGCCAAATATTGCCTTCAAGAAGTGTGGAAATGATTCCTATTTAATAACAGTCTTTTCAACAACATTCTTTCTTACTGACTTCAAGAGATGGAGATAGGGACTACTTTGAGCACATCACCTCCTAGGATTTCCTGAATACCCCTTTGTCTGACCATGCCTCTGTTCTCCTGATTTTAATTTTTGGCGTTTGTTTAACTGTCACTCTTATGTTTCAAGAGTCATATGCCACTTTTTTATTAATGCAATAGAATTCTATTTCTGAAAGAGTTGCTTGAAAAATCAATATTTTACTATTATTTTTCAATTTGAACAAGCAGATTCCCATGTAGTATGTTCCTTACTCACAGCCATTTTTGCTCAGGCAGTAATAAAAATCCTCACAGTTTTTTTGATTGCCTGGGATTTCTTATTCCTTAGTCTCAAGTCTTATTAAAAAATACTGCTGCATTCATCTATCATACAAGGCTCTTAATTAGAAATGTATTAAATTTTAATAATGTTATGATTTACACTTTAATGAAGGTACAATGATTAACTCTGTTCTGCACACTGCGATTCAGGCACTTGTGGGTGCTTGCTGGGGGACATAGTTTACCAACCTTTCTTATCCTGGAGTATCATCAAGGTTGCCTAAAGCTCCAGGTCTGTGGTTGAATATTTTGGGCTCTAAGGCCAGCTCTGAGGTGCTCTTGAGGTGCCACACTATTAGATATAGTCCTGTCCAGTTAATTTTCAGTTACCAGATCTGCTTTTCTAAATACATCATCATACACTTTTCTGGATCAGCTGTCCTCCAGCTCCACTACACTGATTTGCTGTTATTTTCCACAGGAAGACATCAGGACTCTCAGCACTCTGGAGGAAGATTACTGCTAGTCTTTCAGGCTTAGTCAGAAGGAGTCTTCATCTTCATCCCATCTGTAATCTCTAAACAGCCAGTCACTGTTCAGCGGGGTAAAATAGAACATTATTATCTAACAGCTACTATGTTCAGGTATGACTTCTTGCTAACAGCTTAACAGTTTTGCATTAGAAGTTTAACAGATTAATTTTCACTAAGAACCCACATCACACAAATCTTGAAAAGATCTTCCCAATGGAACAAGATCAAAAATAAACACTTTTTGAAAATAAGGCAGTAGATAAAAATTGACCGCTGCTTCCTCTAAGAGTAATCAAATGAAAATTTGTGGGTTAAAGGCATCCTCTGGAGGCAGCAAGATTGTTTGATATTTTAAATGAAAATCTATCTATTAATAAAGTATTTGAAGTACTTCATTCTGCCTAAATTCAGATCAGAAAAAGCCCTTCCTATGTAAGTGATAATGAGGAAAGAACACTTTTTTCCTTATTTATCACTTTATAGAAATATGGTAAAGACAGCAATTGCACATGCCAAAGGTGGTTTGGACTTCAGAATTTTTGTAAATTCAGATTCAGTTTATGCACAAAATAAAACATAATTTCTACTTCCCTCTTATTAAACATTACCTAGCAAATCAAGTATTATTTGATTGAAGAAAAATTGTCTGTAGTTTAAATAGAGATGAGTGATTTTGCTGTCACAGCTTTTAGTAAAAAATCAGTCTCATTTACAAAACCACTCTGACACAGATGGAAGAGTCAGATCTGTTTAATCCAGAAAAATTCTCAAAGACATCTTACCAGATTTGGGGTTTTTGCATTAATAGAATATGTAAATACATACGTACATAATACATACATACATATATAAATATAAAATATAAAAAAATCCAGGAAACATTGTCTAAGGAATTTTTTCCAAGAAACTGAAATACATAATAATGTGCTAATTTTCCCCCCATCCCCACCCCTATGGATTAGAGTAAGAGCATTTTTAATAAACAGGAGACTGACCCTTCAAATTTATCTCTGAACAAAATCATAACAGTAATATGTGTGTGCGCATGTATATTTATTTTAATACTCTATACAGAATTAAAAATTCTGAGTTACTATGGGAAGCTGTTCTCTTGGCACTCCCAGCTCAGCCAGAGCCAAGCATAAGAGTTGCTGCATAGATATTGAGCAGCTCCTTTGTTTTCCTTCAGTTTTCCGGGGATAGTTCTAAGAAACATGCAGATTGGAAAACAGGATTAGTTTCTGATGGGAAATGGCTCTGGGAAGAGCAGAGACGCAAATCTCGGGACCGCTCGGCGGCGGAGCGCGAGTGCCGCACCGCGGCCGCAGGACAGCCCTGTGCCTGCTGCTCCTGCTGCTGCTCCTGGCTCTGCAGCTGCTCCTGCTCCTGCTGCTGCTCCTGGCTCTGCAGCTGCTCCTGCTGCTGCTCCTGGCTCTGCAGCTGCTCCTGCTGCTCCTGCTGCTCCTGCTGCTCCTGGCTCTGCAGCTGCTCCTGCTGCTGCTCCTGGTTCTGCAGCTGCTCCTGCTCCTGCT